>KE371141.1:680768-693999 GCA_000418225.1 Zizania latifolia | reverse complement strand
CGGCGCGGCCGATATCTGCGCCCGCGCCGCGCGGGGCTGCAGCGACGTGAGCACGACGAGCGCGACGGCGAACGCGGCCGCGGCCACGGGCGGCGCAATCATAGCCATGGAGTCGATTCTTTGTGCTGCTTGATCTGCGTTTGACATATGGAGATGGGGGGGCGCAGCGAGAGTGTGTCAGTGCCTGTGTGTTTTTGTGTTCGCGTGCGTGCGCTGAGTAATGGGGAGGTAGTAACAAGTAGCTTATGGGCAACGCTAGTTCGGGTGTTAGAATTAGGGCCCCGCCATGGCCATGGCAGTGGTCTCGTCAAGCTAGACTCTAATGGCAGGTCGAAAAGTCAGATATACTGCCAATCTTTCCTAGAAATGTTTTTTTTTGCCAGGAATGGAACTTAATATAAAACAAATATAAAAGAACGATTAAAAGTGCCGAAGGGAGTATATCTGTTTTTTACTTGCATGGTAGTTCAAAACATTTTTACTGCAGTTTTTTTTGTCTACGAGAATTTGGCCTGCCATGAATCCCACATTTATTATCTTCATCCTCCGTTAGACCATAGTTCTTCGTGGGACCGGAAAAACACGTGCAAATTCACTGGGTGTGGGTGGGGGCTGAAGGCCTGAAGCTCCACCAGTTAGCTACATGAAGAAAAATGCCACTTTGTCATGACGCGTAAGTTTGGTTCCACGTGTGGGCTTGTGCCATAAATTGGGGCAAAAATGTAATGCTCAGATTTGCGACATGTTTTGCCTTTATGCTCTGGCAACAGTTCCCGCTCAAGTTTTCACTGTTGTGCAATCATAGTTTATTGTCAGTTAACATTGTATGCATCCACAAGAAAATGATCTCGAGAAAATTCTAAAAATTGACCGTTCTGTTGATCTGTTTATCGTGGAATCTACATAGTTTTAAGCCGTGTAAAAACGGACAAAAACTGTTCAGTTTTCGGTCGTTTTGCTCCGGCACAGATTAGAAACCGATCGGTAAACCGGTTAAATTCAATCTGAAATTCATGTTTTTAGCAAATTTGTTCAGATTTTACCGGATTTTAGTGGTTTTCACGAAAACCGAATAAACCATTGGGGACCAATATTTCGCATGAAACCGTTACGTGAACACTGGTTCTAAGCTCTGCCCAGAAGTTTGTCAGGTCTCACTGGAGTTGAACTCAAAAGAGAGCATCATATTGTTTCACTCGTGATATCCTACAGACTTCACGCGCTTCTCTCTTCCTTTTACTGTATTTTTGTCCGTTCCTGCGCCCGGTGCGTCAAAAGCTTGTGCCTCTACGATGTGTACCTGGAGTCGGAGGTACTCGCAGGATTAGCTCAAATTCTTCTCCATGCAGATAATTAGTTAGTACAAATATTAGCTTAGCATCATCCTGTCATTGTGCATACAGAGAAGGTTGGAACGCAATTCTTCCTTTTATGCGCTGTCGAAATAGTACAAACCTATAACGATAATAAGTCACAGTAAGGTATTAAAAAGGAGGATGTAAATAGGTGCAACCGTACTAGTTCAAGGCGATCCTACCAGCTATGAACATATGATGCACGTGAGAACAGCAAACATGAAATGAACTTTTGAATGCTATCTTCTGCAGCTCGTGAGAGATGGTTATTACACAAAAAAGGCGAGCTTGGAAACTATAGGGGTAAAATTGCCAGGGCCAATACAGCATTATTCGCGTCGGTTAGCTTGTTCCATCCAATATTGAAAGAATCATGGCCCCCCTTAATGCCCATTTTATCTAGCAACTGAAATGAGAACCTCCATCACACTAAAAAAGACTGTAAAGTTGCAACAGCGTTCCTATAATTTCCCAACTCACAAGGGCAAGAAACTGATCACTCGAAGCGGAAACCTGAGGTATTCTGAACATCCTCTAAGGCACATACAACCAACTGCAGAAGTATAGCATGTCCCCCCACAACAGTTTCTGTGGGCATATTTTACTCTCCTACGGTCATTCCAAAACCGAACTTGTAGTTCTTCTTTGAATGGTCAATCTGCACCACATAACATAAGTTCAAAAAATGCTAATCCAAAAAAAAAAAAGAACAGGGCACTCAGTTCTTGTTAGCATATATGTATGTATAATATATAGTGGCAAGAAGAGAACAGGAAAGTCAGAACTATAATACAACACATACCTCTGCAGAAAGAAGAAAATTAACACCCATGTTCAATCTCTCTTCCAAAAACGCAGCAACAATGCCATTTGAGTCAATTTTCCCCCTTAGTCGGCACTGCAGTATAATCCATTGATAAGTTCAAACTACTAAAAGGAAATATAAAAAAAAAGGAACTGCAGGAGTGAGAGTACATGGGTTTGCACTGTTCATTGACATCCATTGACACTAACAAGCCCATGCAGAGATACAAAACTGGGCAAGCTCAAGAAATAATCCATGCTAGTTTAAAATATCAGGGATATAAACACTAACCTGCCTAAGCATATAGTCATAACCAAAGCTAGAAGTCACTTCCCTTGACATGTGGTTATACATGAAGTCAGACGCAAGGGAAACCTGCAGACCAATACCCTTGCAATCAGATTAAAATGAAATATGAAAGTCTTCTGTTGAAAATAATTATGAGGCCCAACCTTCTCAGAAACTTTCTGGACATAGCTCAAGGCAATAATACCAGTACTGGCAACCTGTAGAGTACCCACCTGCAATAGCAATAAAGAGAAAAATCGTGCTCAGATTACATCCTCAAAGTGCTAAATTCTGTTTGTATAACAAAGGTGGATGCATTAAGCAGTGTAATTGAATCTGTCAACTGAACAATGATGAATAATGGTGCTTTTATAGTGATCGTGAAAGGGAAGTGCCCACTCTTGCTTCTTAAGCCTTATTTTGATGGTAGTGAATTTGATACTTGTGGGTTGTTTCAATAGGAATGGATTTGACCAAACTTCTTTCAGATTGGCAGGGCAAAACTAAAGCATCCACCAATCTGAAGAGATTGAACCTATTCCCCATCCATCTAAACACACCCTCATTGTTTTCAGTGACACTAGAGGTATCGACCAAGTAACTTGGAGCCAATTTGGTAGGGACTCTTGAACCTGATCCTAGTGAGAATCGGGTGGAGATCAGCCAAACAGGCTAATTTCCCGTAGCTCCCAGGTGGAATCACCCCATAGTGATTCTCATTTTTACATAGGGGAGGAGAATCGCTAAAAAGACTGCTTCTCACAAGAATTAGGCGAACCAAATACAGATGTTCCCCACAAAGTTTCCAAATAATTCCCCGCCTACCATCGGGTATACCCTTCTCCCTCCACGCCCGATCCTCCTCCCATACGCAGAATAACCATCCCTGCACGCGCTCTCCTCAACGCTCGCCACAACCCCTCTCTGCTAGGCACAGCTGCCACTGTCCCTTCAGATCTGTCCACCAAGCTCCGCGACACTCTACAGACCGTCTTCACTAAGCGCAGCTGTCACATCTCCACCAAGCCCCTTTCTTAGGTTGAATTAGTTCATGAGCCAACCCATAACTTGCTGCGCATATATCCCCAAATGTGGATAGAATCTCAGATGCCACATGCACCTCGACGTGATACTTTTAATCAAAGTGAATAATTAGTTTCCTTCCGTCCGCACTCATGACAGAATTTGTTTGAGAATTTTCCATTTATTCCCCTTTCTTTTTCAGTTCAGTGAGCTTCTCCCAGTTTCCATTTGCCTGCACCATTCTATTTTTCCTTGGGATCCTCTTTCTCATATTTCTTTGCAAAGGTTTCATACTGATGCATTTGGATATCAGTGACAATCACACAATGATGCATAACTGCAATTCTAGCTATGCTCAGACCTTCAAATGTTTGTGTTCAGTTTTGTGATTACTTTGTTCAGAATTCAGATTCATATTTTTGTGCAGCCATATGCAGTTGTTTGCAATGAGATGCTCTGCACCTCTGAAAAGTGAAGACTACTATTACAAGAAGTTCACTTGAATGTGAATTTGTAGTTCTGAAATCCATATTCAAATATATTTCAATCACAATTTGAGTAGGTCTGAAAAACATATATGCTTTAACCTAAATTTACATATAAATACAGAGCGTTTCATTACAACCATAACAAATGTTTTCCAAGCAGGGGCACTATGGTCTATGGACAGTTTAGCTGGAACTATCCTGTATCAGAATCTAGAGTCAAGTTGGTAGCCAAACGCTTTCAATAACTGATTATGATTCTCTAAAGAATCTGATTCAAGGAGAATCAGGAACAAGATCAGATAGAGTCAGAATCAGAATCAGGACCCCTACCAAAGGGCCCTTAGGGAAAAGTACATCCAACATTTGTAACAATAGCAGAAGAATCTCGAGAGCTTGAAAAGAAGAAATAAAAAAGCATGCAAACAAAGTATTAGAGGTTACGGATGATGAAAAGCTGCATGGTTAAACCTCAATCAACTTGAATACCTTACAGTCCAATGCAACCCTCAATCCAAAAATGAATCGTGAAATTGACTATTAAGTATTAACAAAGACTATATTTGTTCCTTACCATTTTATCTGTATTATATCGAGATGCAAAACCAATTCCCGACTTCCTTTGGTGGCCAAGCCAGAATATTTCAGTTCCCATTGACAAATTTGGCGTGACACTCTGAAATGCAAAAGGTCATTGTTTCACTGTCAAGAGTAGTCAAGATTAAATAAAGAAAAAATTGACTTCATAACCATACTTGTGCTAGATAATTTACCGTAAACAGAAATCAGAAAATGGTTTAGCTAGCAGGAACATCTACTTGTGCACTAAATTACAGGTGCATTAGAAAAGTTGTAATTGTAAATCGCGTGTGCATAACTGCATATTTGCAAATTGCAACAGCAATTGAATTGCATAAATCTCATTTTGCCAAACTCTTTCCAAATTGATATTGAACTTAATACCTCAATTTTATTTAGTCTGTAACCCAACAGTATAGTTCATTTCCAGTAATAATATAAATGCACAGCAGCACTCAAATGAACCAATACAGCAAATTATCTGGCCACTAAGTATAACCACGTCATAAATTCAAGACAGCAAGATATTAAGACTAAGACATAAGCTATCTTTCCTGAAGAATCTAAACAGTCAATGGATAAATGAACAGCTAACGAGAACCTTAAATATGATCGTTTTTCTTTTTCATTTCCCTAAAGTCCTGAAGATGGCAATGTGATGCTGTAAACATAACTGCACGTTTGCATGTAAAGATACTTACCTGAATATAATTTGCCCCATAGAACGCATTATTTCCGATTTGGAATTGTGCTCGATAATCAGTGCCCTATACAGATATGTGAATTCTTTTAAGAGAAGGACTACATATCTCAGATGGAAGCAGGCAAAAAGACAAAATAGTTTGTTTATTAGTAATGTTAAAAGAAGCATGGTCAAATATACTAACCTTGTAGTCAAAGTTAAACATTCCTTGGGAGTAATGTGGCTCATGGGTAAGCTGGGAATTAGGATTTCATCATCCGGATAAGAAAAATATCAGTCATCAAATAAAAATTAACCAAAATATCCAAAATCAGGTACCTGTGCATTTATTTTCAGAGTAAGATTATCTGTCAAATCACATTTCACACGAGCATTCAGCCTTCCATCTGTCATCACCCTTCCAACGAGCATTAACTGTAGAAAAAAATCATAAAATATCAAAGTTGCGATATACACCAAACATAAAATCCCTATACTGAATGCCATATAGACAAACCTTTGGATCTAGAAAATTGGCACCAAATTCATAATGAGCTGTTGGAACTTTAATAGTTTCAGTTGACTGAGATGGAACTTCTAAGGAACCCATAAAAACACTGTTGAAGTTGTCAGAATAAATTACGCAACAGAACAGGAAAACATATTTACCAATACTACATGTTTCCCATACCTGTGGCTAAGTGAGAACTTCTGATTTAACCCTTTAGTGAAGTCGAACCTCAATCCTTCAAAAAGCTCAGGTTTCAAGGACACTGCAAATGGAAAATGTCAGTAGACCTCACAAAAAAACGTTCAAGACAAATTTCACATAGAAAATAGCATGTATGCACCAACAGATTAAAGCACACAATTACTCCTTTCAAGGTTAACACTGCATTGTGCATACATGGTCACAAAAAAATGAACAAAACATGATAGCATCAATAAATACCATGTTAACGAAAAGGGTCACTCATGCGGAGTGTTAAGATGTAACTGAGGTTGGTCAATGACACCATAAGGATGGAATTATGTTTCAAGAAGCTGATGTTTATTATTAAAGTATAGTGGTATACTAAGCAATCAAACTGTAGGAAGAAACGTCACATGTGAGTGCAGCCATGGTAGCAAATTATTTTGCGAATGTACTTCATTATGTAGGAATGTCTGAAGTTAAAAAACATGTTGGGTCAATCATATATGCGAGATTATGTAGGTTTAGACAAACATGTGTGAGAAGTCAACTGCAATCTGAATTTCGGGTTGTCTGAGCATTTTAGTCCCAAATCTCGCATGGACTGGAGTTTGTGAAGCACAACCCACCAGCAATAGTCAATAGCAACCAATGTCTCAGCAAATTATAGTAAATGAATAGTGATACAGTGATACTAAATGCTTCCAGATTCCAGAACAATACAGTCCACTGACTGACTGACAACACCGGCTGTCACACTACACAGTGAGCATTTTATTCACAGTTTCACCTGAGATACGAATTAACAATTTGAACCGTCGAACAACGTCAATCAATCGGTTCGCGACCAAGCAACCGACTATACTACCATTTTACCCCCAGGCCCCAACCACGTGATAACGCACGCGTGCATCAGGTAGCAATTCTCCAATGCGGCAGCAATTCACACGCATGAGCAGTCAAAAAAACTAGAAATGGAGGAGGGGCAAGGGGTTGCACGAACTGAGGGCCTCGCGCTGGATCTCCTCGAAGGGCAGGGGGCACGGGAGGTTGAGGTAGTCCACCTTCTCCTCCTTCTTCTCCTCGCCGTCCGGCTTCGGCGGGAGGATCCCGGCGAGGCCGGCCCCGTACGGCGGCGTGGCCATGTGGGGCTGCGATGGAGGCGGCGGCGGCGGCGGCGCTGCGGCGGAGGCGACGGATCCCATGGCGGCGAAACCCTAGAATGGGGTTTGGGTGGGGGGAGCGTGGCGTGGCCTCTCGTCTCCCACCTCGCGACGCGGAGGTGGAACTTTATCGCCAACCCCCTTTTGATTTTCCTCTCTCGCTTCGGCGCGCTGCGTTGCGTGGGTTTTGCCGTTTTGGGAGGATTTCTGCCTTTCGTGGTTTTGGGCCCAGGTGTCAGTGGGACAATACCATGTTACTGTGAAGATTTAAATATAAGAAGCGATTTCATAAATGTTTAGGGCTTCTTCGGAACGCATGAATCAAAAAATACAGGAATAGAAAAAATATAGAAATAGAGTAGAAATGTACGTGAAAAACAGAGGATTTTAAAACGTATGAAAAATTAGAGATACGTCATTTAGAACACAGGAATTAACTAAACACAGGATTTTTTCTAAACATTCATATTAAAATTGAATAAATCTACTTATATTTTTCTCACTTGAAGCTTTAAGCATTGATTTGCTTTGAACTTAACAAAGGAAAGGAAAAAAGAGGTTGGAGTGGATGTTTAAATTCCCATGTTTTTCCTACAAAATCTAAGAAAAAGGAAAATTTCCTTTATTTTTTCTATCCACCAATCCTCCATTCCAAATGAGTGAATAGTACCAATTCCTATAGAATTTTGAATCATATATTTTTCCTCTAAAAATCCTTCAAACCAAAGGAGCCCTTAATTCTTTTGCAAAACACAACCTCCATTGAAAAAACTTTATTTCTGCGTTCTTCCTTATCATCTGTTCATAAATTAAGAAATTTTATTTTCTTCAATACTTCTTAAATATCCATTACCTATACCTTCTAAATATTACTTTCTTATTAATTATGACATTTTGGTTTTTTAATATTATAGCTACTTTATTAGCTTTATCTTAAAAATAAAGTATTTGCGGTAGTGAGGGAGTAATACGATGTTAAGTAAGATGTATGAAGTGTCATTTGACTTGTCCAAACGTGTTCATTTTTTAAAACGTCCTAAACCACTAATGTGGTACAAACACATCATTGTCTTAGTGTACTGTAATCAAATATAAAGTGGCGTGTCTCCATAGAAGAAGTCCTTCTAGAATCTAGCCCTAAAAACATACTGAGTACTATTCCAAACTAACCGGATTCGGTCAAAGAAGTCGAACTAGAGTGCTAGACCCAAGTAAAAGCTTGTCATCTTCTTTGTGAGAGCACCGCTGCACAAATTGTCGAAGCCTTTTGCTAGGAGCAACCACTGCATCAGGGACAAACTCATGCAACGTTGGCAATGGCAGGATGCAGATGCTCGAGGCTCAGTGAGGCAGTGAGAACGCATGCATCAGAGGATCTCTGCAAATGTAGTCAGTCTTCCCTCTCGTCCTTTGTTGAACCCTAACATGATTTGAGATCCTTTATAGTTAGATTTGCTAACTGTAGAGGACAGTCATCCTCTCTACATCATTCGACCGAGATCTGATGGTGTCAGAGGAGGACTTCGCGCGTGATAGAACCCACTTCACAATAGTCAGAGGAGACTCCACACCGTCAAATCTGCGCTAGACGATCGGGTTGCCAATCGGGCCTCCAAAGTTAGAGGAGTCACTTCCCCACACATGGCCTCTTTGCTGAATTGCCGCGCTGAAGTTTGATCTGTTAGGAAACTTTTAACACTCATTCGTTTTAGCCTGACTTATGTTTAAGTTTAGATATAGTTTTCAAGATCTTAAACAGTATATTGTTAATATATTTATATATAGTATTAAAAAATTGTTTTGAAGATGTTTATCAAATTTTTTAGCATTAAATTTATTTGTTTCAGCCCTTAAATAGTTTTTATAGATCTTAACTTTATCTATTTTTTATCTTTTACAACATATGTCAATCGGATAAATGGACCCTAAGACATTACTACTGTGCTACCGGACTAGGAGCAATTTGCCTATAGAGAGACAAAGCATAGGGTTTCATTGTATCAAGAGACAGTAGGAGCTTAACGATGTCCAAGCAGTGAGAGAGGTGGGTGATTTGGGTTTGAGCTCCACGTTTAGCTCCTTATTTTATGAAATTGAATAAGAATATCTAAAAAAATTAAACAAATAATTAAAAATAGTTAAATCAGCTGGTTCCGTTCCTGTCTGCGAGAGCTCTCCTTCCAAGTTCCAACGGAGCTACCGTTGCTGCAACAACCCACTCCCAAAATCCAAAGCTCAGCTACCTGGTCGCGGAATTGCACGAGCACAAAGTTGAAAGCTCTAGCGTTCCTGTCCTTCGACCTTCGAGAACCCCCGGAGAGACAGGACGATGTGGATGGAGTCATAGTCCTTTCTCGTGTCCTTGGCCACATTCTTGCGCGTACGTGAACAGCTACCACTGGGTGGAACATTGGACATAGTCTCATTTGCAGAGCAGGAAACAATGTGCCACCCAAATTTGTTTCATCAGACAGATCGTTCAGAAAATTATTTTTCTGACCGAGATGAGATCGGTATACAGATGAAAAGGAAGAGCTAGGAAGCTCAGACTCAGGGTGTGCTCTAGAAGCGGAAGCACAAGAAAAACTGATGAGTTGTGCGGATAGAAGTAGAAGGGACTAGAAGCTATAGAAATCTGTGGAAATTGTAGCTGGAGCTTGTGGTCATTGCCTTGATAGTTTCTACTATACTCTTGACAGTTCATATGTGTCCGTGGAAATTTTTGATGCGGATCTAGCCGATGCGGTTGAAGTACCTTGTGTCTATGGTTCTAACTTTTTTTTTTATGAAAAATTGGCAATATCATGTGAGAGACGCGGTAAAAAGATGAGTGTAGGTGTGGAACATAGCATATATGCACTTGTTGGAGGGTCAGGTTGCAAAAAATATGTGCTCTTACTATACGGTCTGTTTAGTTTGTTAACGTATAGGTAACTTAGAGTTAACTTTGGTTAACTGTGGACTAACTATACTTATGGATAAACTGATGCCTAACACTGTTATGATATGAGTTAGACTGACAAGTCAGATTAGGATATGATTAGGAGTGGCTTTTAGATAGGCTAGTTTGTGGCTAATATAGTTAACTTGTATTCATTGCTCTTTAATGCATGGAAGAAGTTCAGTTTAATCTCTTTTGGCTTGTGTGTTGAGGTGTGTGAATGTTTGCTTCCCCTCTTTCTTCGCTTGTGTGTGTGCATTCTGAGTTTTCTTTTTTATCTCTTAGTTAAAAAGACAATGATTTAAATATCTAGATCAATAAACTTGTCTTTGTTACTTCATCCGCGCTAGAATACCTTCCCTATTCATTGCCGGTTGGTTATTTATCTAAAAATTATGTTCTAAAATTCAAATTTTTAAGTAGCTTTTAAGCTACTAGTGAAACAGGGCCCGAATCATAGAAGGGCATCAAATACCAATATACCACCACGGTACAAATCCAGCCTCCCTTTCACCCGCGTCGAGTTGCCCATAGGTACGTGACAACTTGGGCTCCATGGCGATCCGCACATAGTTTTTCTCCCGGGAAAACCACGTTCGCACGCTCATCCGGCTGACTAGCTGCAGACTTCTGCCATAGAAAGCTGACGGCGCCACGGTCGACACAGCTCCGCTCCAACAAGAGAGCTGCAGAAATGGCCAAATCAACGATGCGAGATGCCAACAACGCACAGGAGGAGGAGTGATCTATTCTTACCCGGCATCGCCGCATCGACCAAGCAAGTCGACAAGATCTGGATTCTGGAAGGCGACCGGCCTGTCTCGGCCGATCGATCTGTGCCTTCACATCTAGAAACCCTCTCACCGTTCAGCAAGGGAGGGGCCCCGAAAATTCTCTCCGCCCGACTGGGCAGCGGCGGCCCACCGCCCGCGGCGCATCCAGATTCCAGGCTCTCGTCTAGAAGCAATCGAAATCCGGTCGTCGAGGCCAAGGTAGATCAGAATCGACACCCCGCCTGTGTCGTGCTCGTACTGGTGGTTAGTGTTTTGAAATTCTAGACGAGAGGAAAACGAAGGGAGAAAAACGACGGGTTGGCTGGATGGTTTAGGCGAAAAGAGTCGGTCAAGTCAGCCATCATCTGGAAGTGGACACTGTTGCTGCTGCTCGTCGACAAGATCCGGAGGGCACGTAATTATATCGTCGACACCACTTTATAATACTGTTTCTTTCGTCTTTAAAACTTTATATTTGATATAAAGTTCATAGATTAATGTTGAAATTAAAAAATATCTAGCATTGATAATAAAATTGTATTATAATGTGATATGTAAGTGATATTAAAAGAATAAAAATTATTAATTTGCAAACCAAAAATAAATAAGAATGTAAAAGTAAAGTTTTGTTGATACACTTAAAGTACAAGTAAAGTTTTTTGTCCTAATAGAATATTTTTTATTATTAATAAATATTTCATTTTTTATTTTTACTCTAGTCACTAATTTATTAATTTATCTTGAAAATAAGGTAGAGTAGATAATAAATTTCAGAACCTATGCGTCCGACGTCAGAATCCTGGCTTTGAGATTTTTGACTGCTTCCTAAACCATCTCCTCTCGTGGACCGGTGGACTCGTAGCTACGGACCTACGGGCTACGGTGCAGCAGTTACAGTGGGTGGAAAAAACGGGGCATAAAACCAGTACAGTAATTAAGCCATTATTATTGATGACATGGATCCTACTAATTAAGTTTTTTATTTGAGATGGTACTAATTAAGTCTTGATCTATTTCTTACTTATTTGCCCCTTCATGTTTTGTCATCCTTTCTCCTCCTAAGTGTTTCCGATAATAAATACATTTTTCATCCCATAATATAGTAATCTAGTATCAGATAGGATATTTTACAGTACAATGAATCTAGACGGACGGTAATAATCTAGTATTTGATAGAATATTTTATAGTACAATGAATCTAAACAGTATCATAGTCTAGATTCATCGTACTACGAAATGTTTTATCCGGTATAGATTGCTATATTATAGGACGGAGAATACTTAGTACAAATTAACGATCCACGTGACAAAAACCTGCGGTTTTGTTTGGAAGCGCTGATTTATCCGGTATGAAACTAAACAGTATCATAGTCTAGATTCGTCGTACTACGAGATATTTTATCCGATATAGATTACTATATTATATGACGAAAAATACTTAGTACAAATTAACGATCCACGTGGCAAAAACCAGCGGTTTTGTTCGGAAGCGCTGATTTTTCAGACGCACTTAAAACAAAAAAAAATATTTGGTACGGTGGTAAAGTTGAACTATGATTTAAATTCTGAATTGCATCAGACATGTGCTCTGTCATCCGTTCTGCTCGTTATGTTTACATAATAAAAAATTATGAAATAACGATGGATACGACGAAAACCATGCTAAGCGAAATAACTGGTTCTGCGGTGGCAATCGCTGAATTTTTTCTAGAAGCGCTTACGATGAAAAAGTAAAAGAAAAATTAATGCTCATAATAATAGCACATAATTCATTTTATATTCTAACACTTCTTTTTATACGAGACTCTATCAAATCTTAAGCTCGTTGAATTTAAACTCGATATATTTAACTCTAATATCGTATTAAATAACATGTAAATTAGTTATACCTAAAAGTTTAGAGGATACGTAAACTATTGCCATCTCTAAACATGTACCATTCGTTGTTATGTAGGTGCGTCGGTGCACGATAGTGTACATCCATAATTATGGATCAGATGAGTATGAATGTATGATTCGCTGTTATGCACGTAAACGGGTATGCGCGCGTCATAATCGGAAAACTAGAAACAGGTCAGAACCGGATAAACGCTTCCCGTGGGCGATGACGCCTTTCGCGCTTAACATCCCGCTACGCGTCTTCCAGAAAAAAAAAGACGACTTTGGGGCCTGACCGCCTGGGGCGCACCGCGCACAGCGCTATATAACAATGGCCTTGCAGCGGTATCGCCGCAAGAAACCACCACCAACGGAAAAAAACTGCGTAGTGCGATCAGCGATACGATGAGCTCAGTGTGCGCGAGGCCCGTAGGCATGGGGTACATGGCCGGCGGGGCGAGGAGCCAGCAGCAGCGGCGGGCGGCGCGGGTGAGGGTGTCTGCCGCGGCCGTGGCCATGGCGCCGCCGGCGAGGGCGGAGACAATGTACGAGCTGCTGGAGGTGG
>KE371141.1:661580-671682 GCA_000418225.1 Zizania latifolia | reverse complement strand
GCCAAATCCTTCGTGAGCGCCGTCGGCCGCACGTTCGGCGGCGCGAGGAACACCGCCGCCGAGAAGACCTACGAGACAGCGGACGCCACGAAGGAAAAGCTCGGAGAGTACAAGGGCTACACCGCCGATAAGACCAAGGGGACCAACGACACCGTCGCGCGGAAGACGAACGAGACGGCGGACGCCACCAGGAACAAGCTCGGCGAGTACAAGGACTACACCACCGAGAAGGCCAAGGAGACCAAGGACGACGTGGCGCAGAAGGCGAGCGACACCTCTGAGACCACCAAGAACAAGCTGGCGGAGTACAAGGACGCGCTGGCCGGGAAGACGCGGGACGCCAAGGACACCACCGCACAGAAGGCGATGGAGTTCAAGGACGGCGTGGAGGCGACGGCCCAGGAGACGAGGGACGCCGCCGCCGACAAGGCGAGGCAGGCCAAGGACGCCACCAAGAAGAAGGCCGGCGAGTACTCCGACGCCGCGAAGGACACCGCGAAGAAGGCAAATGACAGTTCCTCGGCCACCACGCAGACCGCCGCCGACAAGGCGAGGCAGGCCAAGGACGCCACCACGCAGACCGCCGCCGACAAGGCGAGGCAGGCCAAGGGCGCCACCAAGCAGAAGGCCGGCGAGTACTCCGACGCCGCCAAGGACACCGCGCAGGAGGCAAATGACAGTTACTGGGCCACCACGCAGA
Source organism: Zizania latifolia (assembly GCA_000418225.1). NCBI lineage: Eukaryota > Viridiplantae > Streptophyta > Magnoliopsida > Poales > Poaceae > Zizania > Zizania latifolia. The sequence continues at coordinate 670,982 of KE371141.1, read as the reverse complement.
CCGCCGCCGACAAGGCCAGAAAGACGGCCGGCACCCACGACGCCGACAAGTAAAGTCACCGCAACACCCAAGTCCCATCTCTTCCATCTGCAAGCACGCACGTAGTAGCTATCAATAACATTTTTCTGATTGATGTAGGGGTCAAGGGCAAGGCCTGTTCGGGGCGCTGGGCAACGTGACGGGCGCGATGAAGGAGAAGCTGACGGTGAGCCACGGGGCGACGACGCAGCAGCATCACCTCGGCGGCGACGAGGAGCGTGCGGTGAAGGAGCACGCGGCGGAGAAGGCGGCGTCGGTGTACTTCGAGGAGAAAGACCGACTGCTGAAGGAGCGCGCGGTGGAGCGGGTGGACGAGTGCGTGGAGAAGTGCGTCGAGGGGTGCCCCGACTCCACCTGTGCCCACCGGCACGGCAAGATGTGATCTCGCCCGATGCGCGCTTCGACCAAGATGGCCTGATGCGATGCGCGTTAATAATAAACTACACTGCTCCAGCATGCTGCTGACCTTTGTGTTTCACTTTCACCAGCTGCTTTGTTTTGCTTTCGTCAATTTCCACCACCGTGTACGTTCTTCTGGTGCTAAATCTTGAAATCTTACCGTTTTTGCTTCAAATCTTCGTGCGAATATGCTCGATTAGGTTGCCACGGCTCTGCTACCGAAAATACAGTCGTTGTCGATATACCGGGGTGAAGTACTCAAATTGTACCGCTCTGATTGAGCCCATATCTGCAATCGTCCAATCAGACGAATCAAAGCTGCTGGTGTAAATGCGAAAACGTCAGACGTTTCGCAGTGACAAAACCCGAGCACAAGTAGTGAAGTAGGAGCAATCTGGACAGGAGAGCGTGCAGACAGTGTGACAAATTTGATGATTTATTATTGCCTTGTAATGGCGAGTCCATAAGGTACATAAAATGGTGAACGCGACGTACAGGAGGCCTGAAATTTTCATCTCGAACAAGAAAGAGATAAATATGCACCAAATGGGCTGAGCGCCAGCATAATCAGTTACATATCCACTCCCAAATGTAATAGCTCCACATCATTTATTTGTCCAGCATTGTGTAAGTCGGCAGGTCCTTCACCTCCAACACATCGTCTAAGACTAGTTCACGCTCCAACTGAGTTCTTGTAGATTTCAACACCTCCTGGCACAACGAGAACGAACATGTAAGCAGGGCACTGGTTAAAAGATACAGAAACTACACCGTATGCACACAGGCTTACATTGAACTCCATGTAAGAAGCACGTTTCACAAGCCACTGAGCATCGAGCAGACGAAAGGCCACGCAGTAGAGGTGATCAAATGCATATTCATCCCGTCCGAGTAGTTCTAAAAAACGAACTCCAGACTTTGAAGATGGAACACCTGCACAATTCAAAGAGTGTTAAAACCAGGGGAATGGGAACCATACCAGCCATTATAGTGCTAAGGCGACTTGGGAAACGGGGATATTACTTGAATGTAGATCCAACATTTGGATCAGCATAAATGAAATGTTGATCCCAGCAACCGCAAAAGGGTATTCCCAGTCTGCTCTCTGCCCTTGTACTTTGTTGAGAAGGGTCTGAAAAGAACCCTGTACCAGAATAGATGTAGTCATTAGACAGAACGAATCAGATGTGTGGCATTAACAAGTATTATCATAATATCAGATAGAAAGTATTTACAGGGTAATTCCTTGCGAAAAAGATGAGGTTCTCCAATGATATGAATCCTCCACCCCTGCATGGACATACTCACTATTAGATGGATTTATTAACTGAGTTCAACCGCAGCAAAAAGGAGCATAATCCTGTACTCAGGTGCCCAAAATATAAATATAAGACCTGAAGTCAGTTGATGGATCAGTGCCTTGCCAACCCATTTCCTTCCATAGTTCTGATTTCAGTGGAGGAATCTCACGACTGGGGTAAGCTAACTTCCAAAGTTGTCTCAAGGCATCCTAATATAAATAAAAAATATTTGCTTGCATGAGAGGGTGACTTGCAGCCACACAAATACAGATAGACTTAAGAAATTCAAACAGGTTATGTACCTGATGTTCAATACGGGAGCCATCGAAAGGGATTTGCAATCTACGCCTTAAAGTATTCAGTCTATCTTCCTGGAAAAAAATATTAAGGTTCAGAATTTCATAGATTCCTACATGTACATTGCATTTTTTTCTGAATACATTACCTGCAAAGGACTAAGGTACACTGGGCTGCTGTTCTGGTTGTCTGACGAAAAGGGAAACAATCTACCAAATAGTGATCCAGAGCTAACAACAATATTTGCTGCACATGAAACAGCGTAAAGGGAATCAGTATTCTTACTCTCGAAAATACTAAAAGTTACATTCATGAAATAGTTGTTAAATGGCATAACAATACCATCTTGTAATGAAATATGAATCAGAAGAAAAAACCCGATATAGGCCCATTGCTAAGATTTCTTATGCCAAGTGAACATCGCTACATCAACAGTTTGTTTGCTTGCTTTTCAAAACAGTAAGAAAGTCGGTAACAGAGTCAATAATATGACAGGGGAATCCAAATTAAGGAAAATTACTTCAAATTGACAGCAGTTATTCTGCCTCATCAATTTTGCTAACACACCAGAATGTTTTGCAGTGCTTCTGAAAATGATGACAGCAACAAATGAAGATAGGACTATTTTAGCACTAATGACTCTATAAGAGTACTATTACCAGATGACAGCTGCATCCATTATCCTTAAATTCGTTGTTGAAGTAGCAACCATACAATGTTCTGAATTTGCAAACACAACAGCAGAATTAAACCCGTGTGGCGTGTGCATTAGATTGGTCCAACAACCTGACTGCCAATGGTTACTCGTTACCAAATCGAAGAACACTATGCTTGTATGAGCCAGAATCATAGACATACCATGTATCAGAATGTAGGCACATTAGCCTAGAATGTCAACTTCGAAAGTTGGTGTCAGTGATAGCTTACATAAACTACTTATCAGACCTGTTACCAATATGGATAAATTTCTTTCTCGTATTTTCACCGGTCTCTTTCCCATGTTACTGCCACCACCTTCCTCTTGGTGTTTCGATTGTATAAATTGGATATGGTAGGGTTTCTGTGACTCATCCTATATACTTAACTCGTGTTTGATCGATGAATCGATCTAATTATCATGTGGTTTTTTCCACCATCAAGGATTAATCTATAACTCAGTATGTGTGCTAGAAACATATAGAACCAAGAAACAGAAATGAACAATAACAGTCCACTGGCATCAAGCACTCAAGTGTGGAGAAAATGTATGTATTAATGTCTGAACATTACCTAACCATTGTGCCCATTGCGCAATCAAATTTGAGAAAAGAAATGACCAGTGTAGCTGTTCCTTCTTTCTATCATCATCCCACAAGTCTTGCCTTCTGGGATCATATACCTTCAGAAGGCAGAAAATCTTGTCAATACCTTATAAAAGGTATGCCGTTCCACGTTCGCTTAAAATGAAGTAGGATAAGAAAGGGCTAACCTCTGATCCACCACTGTCAGAGCTAGATTTCCCTAGTAAAGGTTCATTAATGGAATCTATGCTGGAAATGTCAACATGCTCATTCTTCCTTCCATCGACATCTCCATGATGGAGCCGCCGCCTCACATTGCTTGTTGACATGAAGTACTAATTATCTAAACAAAAAAACCACAAATATAAAAAAGTAGGGCAGTTGTTACAATTACAAGTAAACCTTCTGCACGTTCTTAAAAAACAGAAGAAAATAAAAACTCATGAATGGACTATAGAAATGCAAATATTCTATCATGCATTACATTATGTATTGATGTGCAAGCATCCAACCATTAGCCTCATAGCTAGTGAATTGCCAATTTTATCCCGTTGCAGAGAATTGTATAAACTGCGGGTTTCTATGAAGTGAACAGACTATCAAGTTTCAATCCACAAGTTTATTTTAGAACTTAACAAGCTCCAGTTTGTCAGGAAACCAGAAACCCCCCAAAAATACCACCTCCGCAAACAGCCAGAACTCCGCCAGACCTAAGACGCAAACCGGGGTTTCATCAGCACTAAACGAGCTACCTTCCGCGATTCCCCAACCACGGCCACCAAGCATCCTCCCGGAATGCAGCAGCCCCTACGCCTTCCTCCACCCCAAACTCCCAAACCCCACCCCTCCTATCACGATTCGACGATCACACCAAAGCAAGTTCACAAACCCCGCTCGATCGGCGCCAAATTGCGACTCAGCAAAAAAAAAAAAAAAAAAAAAAACAGGGCGGGGGAACGCTCGCACGTACCCTGCTGTCCCGATTGGCTCCTCCGGAGTTGTTCCGGGGTCAGGAGGAAGAAGAAGACGAGAGGAAGAACAAGCTCCCTCTCCCCCTTCGCCTTGAGTTGGGGGGATTCGGCGCGTGCTCAGAGGAGGCGACTTTGGAGAGGCGAGAGCGAGAGAGGCAGGGAAAGCTACGGGAAAAGAGCCTTCGGTCCAAAGGCATGTACGAGTCGGCTCGGCCTCGGCGGCTTGCTGTCTGTTGCGGTACAGCCGGTACTTCGTGACTTCTTAATGAGTTAATGAGATGTATTGTTTTTATAATATTAATTAGTGTGATATACAAGTAAAAGATAATACGATTTCTTAAAACCAACTCTATAAGAGAGAAAGGATGATTTGATGATTTTTTTTAGAATTGGGTATTTTTCTATGTAATATCTATATGATATAAAATATATATAGAAATATATATAAACTATTTAGTAGTGTTTAGGTTAGGATTCCTCTCTTAGGGTGTGTGGTTTAACAGTATAAATTAGGTAAAGGTCTCTTCTCCACGGCTTATTACCATATAATGGTTATGAAAAAAAAATCATAAATTGTTTAAAAGGCATAAACCTATGTTGAATCCTATTGACATAACAAAGCTCATGTTTTGAGACTTCTTGAGCTTATGTTTTAAGACTTCTTGAGTTTATTTGAATCTCCACTTTACCTAATTTCAAAAAATTATCCTAAATAATTGTATTATCAATTAAATACCAAATAAAATAAGTACATATGTAATACAATATTTTTAACAAATTTCTTATTTGAAAAATCTAAAGGCTGAATCGAACTAGATTTGTAAAAAAGAATTAGATTCTTAAAGTACAAAATATAACTTATCTACATCCATATTTCATATATTCCTAACATACTTTAATTAAGTATTACCATAAAAATATATGATAATTATCCACCAATCCACATCGTTTTGTTTATTTTTCTTAGTTTACAATAGTTTTTACATAGCTCAATTTGCCAGAATCTAAACATATCGCAATGCTGCTGCAGTGAAGACCAAATCTTTTGATGAGCTCGGGCCGGAAGCAAACCAACATTACGTCCATTACGGCCCATGAAGACCATGAAGCAAGCCGGAGGCCCGTAGCCCATGAAGACAGCGTGTATTATTCTGCAAGCGGCAGCTTCTCCGAAAGGTGAGATCAATGTCCTACTTTGTTTGCGTCCTGGCCTCCTGGGAATATGAAACACTCGCCGCATTGCCCAGATTTTAAAACGTTCAGGAACAGATAAACTTGGTTAAATTCGACAAGAAAAGGTTGTTGGAAAATCAAATCCCAACCTCTCTTCAGTTGTTGGCCTCTGGTCTTAAGTCTTCCAGGACCAGCAGCATTTCCTTTTCTTTTTTCTTCTTTTTCGTTTTTTGGGGTAGGGGGGTCTGTAAGGGCGTGAGGTAAATAGTAGTAAGATTGTTTTTTCCACATGCAGCGCAGTCTGTAAGCTGCAGACATGCAGTGCAGCATGCATCAGTTGCAGTACGTGGAAAGTAACAAAGCTCCGTTTGCGAGCAGAGCTAGTGAACTGTGTTCTTTTTGACTTCTCAGGAAACGATGAACAAGTGGACATTTGCTCTTTGAGATCTGCTTCAAACAGTGGATCGACATGTTCCGTTGTTCCATAGAATTCAGATCAACTGCTTAAGTTTAAAATATCAAAAACGTCATGTTATGTTTTGTGTGGTTGAAGCGGAAAATTCCACCGTTCGATTCTAGGTATTGTCACCTTGCCACTCTCATGGATTGAATCTATGATAAGATAAACATTACCGGAGCATAATCGGGCAGCGTTGGCTACTCGAGATGAGAGAGAGACGAATATTGAAATAAGAGATTAGACTTTTTCTTTCTTGCTTATCAATTAAGTACACGAGGTTTCATTATATAGGGAGAACCAATATGACATCTAAGAAAATAATTCGTCTTATAAAAACCAATCCAATCTCTGTATCTAATTCATAACTAAAACCAACAGAACTCAATCTAACCTTACCTTTCAAGGACTCAACCTAATATTACCTTCAAGGCCTCAATTCAATCTAATCTAACCTTACATTTTAAAATATTAAATACCTAATTATTGCTATAGTACCGGTGGGTGCTATTAACGTGAATAGTATAAAGGCCAAATTTGTTAGAGGATACCATAAAAACATGACATTTGCTCATAGACATCGTAAAAACGTGATTTTGCTTGAAGACATCCCAAAATTGAGTATATTTGCAGCAGGACACCGTAACCATTATTTTAATATTTTACGAAGATAATTTTTGTTGAAATGCCCCCAAATACCCCTAACTCCCTTTCTTTTTGCTCTCTCCTCGGTTTCTCATCTCTTTGTGTGCTCTGGCTCCAACTGACGTCGGTGGTGAGCAACAGCGGTGGCTCCGACAAGCGGGGGCGATGGCGTCAGCGGCTTGGGCAACGGTGTTGGTGCTTTCGGCGAGCGGAGCGGCGATGCTCGGGGGGCGCGGACACGGGGACGCCGTGGCGACGCGGGGGCGTGGCCTGCGTAGGGGGGCTCGGGGAGCGGCGGCGCGGGCGGCGGGCGCAGGGTTGCCATGGCGACACGGGGGCGCTCGGGAGGTGGGGGCATTTTGGGTATTTCAAAAAATTTATCTTCAGAAAATATTAAAATAACGGTGGCGGTGTCCTGCAGCAAATATATCTAATTTTATGATATCTTCAAGCAAAACCACGTTTTTTCGATATCTATAAGTAAATACCATATTTTTATAGCATCCTATAGCAAATTTGGCCTTTTTTTTTAAGGATTCCTGCTCGGTGAGTGAAGAACTGAAGATGGTACGAACGTTGGAACTTGATGAAGGTCTACACCGGCCACCACGCTCTTTTTAATTTGCATCCCAGCTGCTTTTCAGTTAATTACCATGGATCAAAGTCTTCAGGAGGTCATGTCGCCCCCCGAAAAAAGATCAAGCAAATTATTAGCCACTTGCAACATAATGTCTCCAGAAAATCGTCTACAAGTACAGCCTCTTCACTCCGTTCATAGTCTTTGCCCCTTTTGGAATAAAGGGCAGTGGAACTAGCTTCTGCGTGCAGCAACAAGAACTGGTACTAAACGTTTAGTGGAACCAAGTTTTTAGTGATAATATTGTAGTAATACCCTTCGTTCCACAGATACTTTATTTTTAAGATGAAATTAATAAATTAGTTATAAAAGTAAAATACAAAGATATCTTTATTAATAAAAAATAATATTATGATGTGATAGATAGAATAAAAAATACAATCTCTTAATTTATGAATCGAAAGTAGATAAGAAATTAGAAATAAAGAAAAACCTGTTTTTGAACTGAGAAAGTAACAATCGTTAGTGCCCGACTTCACATCAACGATGGAAATCGGCATGGATCTGATGTCGTAGGTACAATAATGATCATTTTTCAAAAGATAATTATATGTGTGCGATTTTTTCTTTTGGAACCTTGATTGCAACAACTGTCATTTGAGTTGATCGAGTAGCAGATCCACGCATTAGCTGTGGGGTCAGGCGACTACCTAATTTCTGTAGAGTTTTGCAGGTTTAATCCTATACCAGTCTGCAATACTATGCCTTCTTTAGAATAGAGTATTTTAAAGAAATTTTATAATATTTAGTTTTATTCTTGAAAATAAACTATTATATTCGTTTTATATTATAATTCATTTATGTTTTAAAGTTAAACTTTTTTAATTCTAATCAAGTTTAAATTATTTGTGGGCTCGAAAATGATAATCAACTAATACTTTATTACATTTATAAGTAAAATAAAAATACTGTATATTTGATATATGAACAGATATATCTCATGACGCATCCTAATTCATAATTTTTCAGAAATTCGGGTTCAGACAAGAACAATACAACATCTATTTATCTCTTTCCACCCTGCTGATGCGTCAGTTTACGTCGCAGTACTAGCTGAGTAATCCTGTGTTGCCGCTAGGCGCTGGAGTATATTGCCAGTGCAGCTTGTGGACTTGTGGTAGACTGGTTGGCTATCATTCATTCACACTTTCACAGAGATGGAAGGATTGGATGGAGATTGCCTGTGCCTGCCGATATTTTAACCTCGCTTTCTCTCGCGGTAAATGACGAGAGATTGAGAGAACCACCACCCCAAAACTGACTTCAGATTGGGACAATATTTTCTGAGACAAGATTGCAACTATCTCCGGTCATCCGCTCGCATGTCAGTGCTTTGCTGCTCCTACTGCCTCAGCCCCCACCCTTCTTTTATTTTCTGGAGGATGAACAGTATGCTGCGGCAGCTGCTCTTTAGTCTTTCATTTTTATTTTGAACAAACACTGGTTATACATGGAGAAAGCAAAGCGATCGCATATTCGTAATGGATAGTAGTAGTACATAGGTGGCACTCGTATTGGATTCGGAGGAGACAGGAGAGGACATCCAGGTTCCGATGGTAGGGTCAAGTCGCGGAAAAGTTCGCACTATTAAATTTAGTAGGGCAGAATTGCTTTTATCTTGTGTCAATAAATAAAAGACGAAATAAATTTCGTAAGATAAATTTTAAAGTCATTTCTACAGGGATTTCGTCTAAATTGGTCATCTACCATCGAATTACATCAGTTTTTACATAACGCTAATTTAAATAAAATTCTCACAAAGAGTACTTTGAAGTCCCCAATAAATTTATTTTCTACGCTTTTTGGATTTTGAAGCTTATCCGATGAAATTTATTTACATAAAAGAATATAGGTAGTGCCAAAGTTTTAGTAGCACGAAAATTTGTTTAATTGTTTGGTTTGCTATCCCATACACATACAGTAAATTTTGGTAGCGCAGAAAATCGAGCGAGCTCAGAATCTTGTGTGACAACTCGTTGGGCCTATCTTTCGGTTCAGTTGAAAACCTACATAGAGACCCAATGTCGTCGCACCACGGCAGCGGGGCCCTGTCGAGGCAGGGATCGCTGTTCGGCGTCACGCTGAGCGAGGTGGAGGGGCAGCTGCACGGCGTGAACCTCGACGACCTCCTCCGCACGGCCGGCTCGGCGACGCCGGCTGGGGCCAGGAAGACGGTGGACGAGGTGTGGCGGGACATCCAGGG
>KE371141.1:595586-614459 GCA_000418225.1 Zizania latifolia | reverse complement strand
CCGGAGTTGACTCGAGGGTTTAGAGTGGTTCGGCCCCCCGATAGGGTAATAGGCCTACGTCCACTGGGTTTTGATGGGGTGCTTACTAGTCGAGAATGGAGTTTACAGTATCGGATTACACGAGCTAGAGCTCAGAGAGTAGTGAAAGGTGTGTGTGTTACAACTTAAAGAAGCCGTCCGTTCTAAGGCGAACGTCCTGCTATTTATACCCCTGTTGGGTGCAACCTATTGTACAACAGCTAAACGGGTACGTGGCAGCGCGCCGATAAGACATGACACGCCCAGATGGGACGCGGCGTGCTGCCAACTCCCTACCTGCCCTCTGCACTGACGCCGCCCGACGGGTGATCTTCTGACGCGCCTGGATTGCCTCCTGTCCGCTTTCAGTCCAGTCGCATTTAATGCGTTCATACATCCTTCGGCTGAGTCTGACTCCACGCACGCGCGCGCGCGTGCGTGATGTGGGTCCCCTGCCTGGCGTTGCGCCCAGGGGCGTGCCGCGTGGCCACCTGCCCGCGCGCTACGTGGCCAGGAAACCGTCACGTGGCCTACCCGGGGGCTATCCCCCACAGTTATAAAATGACTTGTTTAGAAAAAATTGAGTCATGGAAGTATATGTGTTGGAAATTGCATGAATAATTTTTATTTGTTAATTTAGAAACATGTGTTGCATGAATATATGATGCACTGGTACTAACAAATCTATCATGTGTGTGAATAGTACTAGAGTTACAAATAGAAAAGTTTGATGTGTGTACTCAGAGGCAGCAGGAAGCACTATTGACAGAACTAGACATTGTGGCTGTGTAGGATGTTTGAAGTAGTCGGTAAAAAGATGATGTAGGAAGGTGTTTGCAATGCACACTAGACCACTTTTTAACTCCTTATATTTTATTGTGGACATAGGAATTCTTGTTTAATTAGACGTGATGGGACAAGCCCAGTTAAATCGAACAACATGTCTCGCGAATGTCAGAGTAAATTGGGCAGCTTTGAAATTTGAATGGTCTCTAGCTAGAAGCTTTAACTTGCTAGGATTATCCGGGGAAAATGGACACTGAATACCGCGGTATTGTTCTTGCTGGCGCCCACAGATAGATGGCAAAGCAGCCGGAAAGCGCTCCTAGCTCGCAAGCTTTTTAAGGTTCGCCGGTTAGCTACGCACAGTTATGTATACCGTCATCACGTCTGAAACTTACTGCAGTTCATCTTTGGCCCCTTGGAGATGCAATACGGTCAAAAAGATAAGGTCTTTGGCTGCGAGATGGAATGTATGTTTGCCGCTGATGCCTTCGCGGAAATGCAAGCCTTATTAAGCTTGCGTTTTTTCTATCACTTTAAGGTTGACTAAAAAGACTCCATTTTTACTTCTTTTGAACTGTTAGTTTGCAAAGAAATTGTATTCGTTAACACAACAACACATCTATCACGTTCTTATTAATAAATGATATTTAGATATTTTACTCTTAAAACTAATTTACCAATATTATTATAAGTAAAATATTTGTGTAACGGAGCGGAGCGACTAATTTACAAATTACATGGACTGTCGCAAACCTGGCAAGTTAGCCCAAGTACCCACCTCACCTCTCGCGTGTACTATCTGGTCCATCACAGTGGTGCAGGCCAGTGGCGTCGGCCCTGAAAAGGTAGAAATAAAGAGCCACCACAACGTCTTTCCAGCCCGTGCGGCCGCCACAGCCCAACAAAAAGTGCAAGTCGCGCTCCGTGACTAGATAGGCCGAAACGCGCGAACCGGACTCCACGCACGCATAATCCGTCCGCGTGACGCCACGCCGGGCCAGGCCAGGCCGCCAGGCGCCCGGGCGACCAGAGGCCGCGGAGGCGGAGCAGCTCAGTACCCAGCGGTCAGAATGCTGCACGCGTCGCCCGTCTCGGGCCATGCCCATGATCACGCCGCCCGTCTCCGCGTCTCGGCCTTCGGCGTTTGCGCGTTGTGTCGCCGCCGCGCGGGCGCCAGCCAGGCCACGTCTTGCGCGAATGAGGGCGGGCGAGGGAGACGACGGAACGGGCCGCCGAATGAGTTGCTGGCTGGGCCAATGGGTGGAGCGCAGGACACAGATGGAGGCGCGCCGCGCGGGCGGTCCATGGGAGCCCGTCCATGAGCAGCCGACCCAAGAGCCTGCTTGCCGCGTACGTGCCGTTTGCTGGTTTCCGTGCGAAATTCCAACAGACCGAAGAAATTTTGTGGGAGAAATGCATGATAATATCGTGTTGATCGGTTGCCAAAGTACGAATTCTCGACGTTATCAGACGTTACAATAACAGGCATATACAATACAGGATGAATACGTTGAGGGTATGAATGCACGTGTGGGTACTGTTAAACTTACATATGACAAGAACTAGGGACAAAACAAGATAAAAGGACTTTCTGACGAGAGTAGGGTGACAATTTTCCTCGTGGATATGGATATCTATGGTTTAGGTTTGAGTATCCAGGTCGAATCGAGGATATGTTTAGTTTGAAATCTGTGGTCGGTTAAACTTGGTTTTGTTTTAGTTTTAGCTTTAGATTTGACTTTATATTTTTCTTTTGCATCTGCTTATATTTCAAGCTTCAGCTTTTGCTTTTGCTTTACGTTCTGTTTCTTATGTTTCTGCTGCTGCAAAACTACAGGTTGCCGGTTGGAGAGATTTTTATTGGACCCACGAGTTTCAGACGTTATGAGGGTAGAGATTCCAAACAAACATTTGGAATTTTCTCCGGCGTGCATGTCGTCCAAACCCGCACTGAGCCACTGACGCTCTCAACTGCACGTAGTCCCAACTCCCAACAGCTAAACGCGCCCTCTAGAACAGAAACATCAGCTTCAGACTTCAGTAGCTAGCGGCGAAATTACCAAGCCTGTGCAGTGCCGCCGGTCTCCTTCAGCATGCACGCTGCTGTAAAAAGGTCACGCTGTCCTCGAAAGTTAGCGGCGACCTGTAGGTCGTAGCCATCGACAAGACACTCTCTTCGCTGTACCCGAAGTCTTTGTAGTCGACGCACCTATAGTTTTTTCTCTCTATCAAGCCCACATGCTCCGTCTCAACTAGCTAGAATAGTTCTTCGCGTTAAGCTAACGGTGTCTACATGCGAGCCACGGTACGAAACGCGAGGCTCGCGTTCTGAATTTCTGACAGCGCACCAGGACAGAGCGATCGAATGTGAAGGGAGAGATAAAGAGAGAGGAAAATATGCTGCAAGTGATGGCAGCAGCTGAGCGAAGCATATTCGTTTCTTCGTGCACGATTGATTTGCAGGTCTTGCTCGTACCGACAAAGCATTGCAGTATGGTCCCCTGATTAGCAAACGGCCACCGGCGTCCAGTTTTCTTATTACCAGCAGGCAGCACCAGCAGGTGAGATCAAGATTCCTGCGAGGCACCCACCAAGCTCAGCAATCAGCATGCCCCTTCATCCGTCGTTGCATTTCTGCAAGTGGCGTCCACATGATCGACTGCAAGTGAGGCCCCTTTTCAGTTTCAGATCTCTCGATCAGCTTAGCCGAGTGGTAGTAGTAGTAAGTAGTAACCAGTAGTACTCTCATCATTGGAAGATGAGATCCATGGTAGGTTCCAGATGAGAGAACAGAGCTGATTGTTGTGTGTTTTAACCCCGGTGGCTGCATGTGCATTTGACGAGAAAAAAGTACAGCCACCTTTGCTGCTCTGTGTGCTCTGTACGCATGCAGGGGATCGGTGGCAAGTGCACATGGTTCTGACTCATCCGTCGTCCCGATGCAACGGTGTGCGGGTACCGTTCATGCACTGATGCCGAGTACGGCCCCCGGCCACACCTAGCAATTTTAGTTGTTTTTTACACTGGATACACATGCGTGGATAGTAAATGATTTGAATATTTATCAAACAGTTTGAGGATTTAAATAAATAAATAAATTGAATGCTACAAGTGGTGGGCGAGAGGGGAATCGTGAGACTATCGTCGAGTCAAGCAAGACAGCAGACAAGTTAACGGTAGGCTGGGGACTGGGGTGTCCTCCATCCAACCGCGTTCGTCTTGTCATTCAACTGACGGGTGGGAAATGGAGCCCGAGAGCTTGATTGCTGCTACTGCATCAGACGATTCCTCCATGATTTTTAGCAATTTCCTCAGTTACACATCGTGACAACGATGTCCTAATGTGCAGTAGTAGTTAAGACGTTGCAGCAAGTTGCAGACAGTACATATATATCGGGCCTTCAAAAAGACTTAATTATGCTACTCCTGACCGGAGGGGGTGCTATCTTTTCGACAAGCTTGCCACTGAATATTTGCCCAGCGCCAGAAAGACGATCGAAGGAAACCAAACAAGGCTGTTCAACTTCTCAGTAGTTAGGAATTGTCAATTTGTCATCAGTACAATTGTACAAAAGTGAACGAAGAAGCTCAGCTCACTGGCCGGCCGGCCTTCCATTCGAGCCAACGCAACTTTCCCGTTGCCGTCGTCGTCGCCTTCTCGTCGCCACTCGCCGCGCATGCGGCTGACGCGATCAGGCGGCGTGCATCCGACGCCAACAGTGGTCGCACGATCGAAAGAACAAAAAAACACGCAGCTAGCGCGGCAAAAGCAAATAGCAATGTCGTCGCCACATCGTAGTCGCACCGACCGACCGGCGACCGCGCGTACGCCTCGCTAAAGGAGCTTTTTTTTTTTTGGAAAAGCCACGTACGCCAACTAACACTGCGGAACGGCGAGGTTAGGCTTAACCGGTAAATATGGTTTTTGTTAATTAGAACAGTACTAATTTATAGTGTACGCGTAGACAGTGTCTTACTTTTTTCTATAAATATTACTCATAGTGTCTCCTATGGATAGTTTTTCAAAATAAATTTATATCAAATTATCTATCTTCTTTCTCTCATAATCATGTAGAGTTGATTTCTTACAGAAGTCCTAATTTCTATGATTTTTTCTCTCTACCCGTTAACTTTTTTGTTACGTCAACTTTTTGTCTTCGTGTTAACTATTTATTAGTATGAAAACCAGTTGAGGTGGAGAGGTTCTTATTGGCTGATCGTTGGCCATCTGTCTTCAATTAATCATAATTAGTAATAACCGGAACAAATGAGCAATTATCGTCGGTGAAAATCCTAGACCACATCAGGTCAGACAGGAATAGAAGAATCTAATCTAATCCGTGCCTCGCTAGCTAGCTTTCGTTCTGTAACGCAACGGATCAATCGATCGATCGCCGGCGATATCGTTGGATCTTTTATACGGGTACACACACGTGCGGCGTGCGCGCGCACGTCGAGCGCCACATGCGGGGGGAGGGATTGGCAGCTAGCAGATGCTCTGCTCCCGATCGCCGTGGCCCGTGGCGCGCGCGGCGGGACAACGACGTAGATCGAGACGGACACGGATGGATCCACGGCGGCGGCGAGCGAATGGAGCGGCGCGTCGTATGGTCCATTGATATTCATCACCTCGTGCTATCTCTGACTAATTCCCTGTGTCTAGCTAACAGATTTTCTAAAAATTCTTGCCAGTCTCGTAAATTTGTCCGAAACATTTAATTTGGAACCTGCAAGATATAGAAAATATTAAAATGATGAAACTACCTTACGAACGTACTAAATTAAAAAAACGAACTATGTTTTAAAACTCAAGAAACACTGTTTCATCATTTAATAATAAATATTTTAATAAAATAAAAAATGAAATACAGTCAATTCTATGAAATATTTTAGATTTGACTGTATTCCACTTTATTAATTTTACTCTGACATATCAGTTTTAACTACTGAAACATAACAACAAGTGAGTTGCATATAGTTGTTTCTTGATATTATAAACAACATCACATAATATTTTATCTATTTAAAATATTTTTTGATATGTAATGAAATGTTTTTTATTCAGTGCTGAAACATCGTCCGATTTTTTTTAAAACTTAATACGCTGTAAATAAATCATTATTGGTATTACAAAGAACAATGGCGTGGTTAGGAAGGACTAGGTCGTGCGGCATACGTGATTCCGGTAGAAAATGAGTGCAGTCGGCGGAAGTCTACGTCAGTACGTGCCAGATTGCTTATCGTCGGTCGTATTTATCGTAAGCTCCAGCTCGTCTTGCCTGTCAGATTTACGAGTTAACAGTCAACGAATGACTTAACATCGAGTCATTTCCCTGCGTACGGCAACTCGTCGCATTCTTGGATTAACTCGAAGAGGCGAAGACCATTCATGCACGTAAACAAAGTGGCGTGGCTGTGAAAACTGAAAAGTTGACGTGAACGCCATTTCTAACGAAAAACCTTGGAACTTAACATTATAAAATTGTACGTAAAGAAGTATTAAATCTTTCTTACAATGACAATCACTTCCTCTATTTTGTATTATAAATACTTTAGTTTTTTTATTTGATCAAGTTTTAAAATATATAGTAAAATCTAAAATATTAAATAAATAAACTACCAATAAAACTTATTTGATATTATAGTTGTTGATATATTTTTATATAAAAATAGTTAAAATAAAAAACCAACTTATAAAAAAAATCAAACATCTATAATACATAACAGTTGAAGTATTTAAATCTCAGATGACAAAATCACAGTTCAGTGATAGCAATATGGGTTACCAGTGGGTGTCAAAAGCAACAGCTCTTTTTCTTCACACACCACATTTCGCAAAGTATAAATAAACAAATGAAACGAAAATGGGTCTCGCTGGCCACCGTTAATAATGGCTAAATGCGGTGGTAATGCAGCACCACCATCGATCTAAAAGAAGAAGAAGAATACAGAAGAAGGAAAAGAGTAGAAAAGAAAAAGAAAGAAAGAGAATTCTGAAAAAGGAACAAAAGAATAGAACAAATGCCAGCCGTTTCACCTTTCGGCTCGTCCCTCGTGGAGTCCTAGCGCCGCTACGGCCACACGACGCCGCCCCACAAGCTGACTCGTCCGTGGGCCCCATGCATTAGTGGCCCCCACGTGCAGCGACACGCACACATCCCACACCCAACACGCGCCTACACCCACTGACCCACCCATCTGCGCAGGATGCACCGCACCGCCGCTGCGGCTCATCGTCATCATCTCCGAAGCTTCTCATCTCCTCTCATTCCCCTCGCCTCGCACTCGCCGCCCCCCGCGCCGCGACACGACCAGTGCCGAGCTCCTCCGTGCGTGCCGCCGGAGCCCCGCGCCGTCGCGCCGGGATTCCTTCCACTTGCCCTGTTGCGGTCCGGTTCGCGGCCGGCCCGGCTAGGTGAGATTTCCTTGGCGATTACTCTGGGTTCTTTTTTCCCTTTTGGCGAATTGCGGTACGCGCTGTGCGGGGATCGGTGAATTGGGTGCTCCTGCTATTCTTGATGGCCGCTGCGAGGCAAAGGTCGGATTTTTTTTCATTTTTTTCTTTTTGCGGCGGCGCTGTCCTGTTTGTGTAGTGAGTAGAGTACACACTGATGATGGGGAATGGAACTGATGGTCATCTGAATTTTGGGAATTGGGTGGTGGGCATTAGTCTAATTGGGTCAGTTTACTTACTCTTGGCCAGATTGTTACAACTCCAACTTTTCCTGGTTGTATTCGTCTTTGTTATTCCCATCTGTCAGTTTGAGACTGTATGGGTGTAGTTAAGAGGCTGGTTTGTGGTTTTGCGGTGGGTTAGTTAGAGAGTTGGATGAGCCTGGAAATCTGGAATTGACTTAACTAGGAATGGTCTCTTGCTCACCAAGATTTTAGAATCTGTTGTCTTGATGGCTTGTGAAAGTTTCAAGTTGATACAATTGATGTTTCATGGATTTGTGTGGTAATTTACTGGATAATAATGTCTCAGTTCGTTGTAGAAGATGAATTTCTATATGCTACTTTATGAGCGATTGTAGGAATTTCCTTTCATCTGTTCTTGACGGAGATAGGAATTTTCTGAGTGTGCTCTGATTTTAAGGAGGGAGGGGGTAAATGTTTGTTAGCGAGCATTTCACTTGATACCAATGAGACCAACAAATGTATCCCCTCTGTAATTCAGGATGACAGTATCATATGATGTTTATTACTGATTATTTCTAATTCCTAGCATGTGTGTTCCACGTGTCGTTCTTCTCTGTAAATTTAGGTACTATAATTGCCATCGATAAAAGTAAGAATTTTGACACTGATCTTTGAGAGAACTAGTTTTAGCCGGAGTGATTTATCCAATGTTTACCAGACTTCGCCACAGCCCTTGTTCATGTCAGATTTAGAGAATTCTCACTACTGAATGTTGAATGCGGTCAGTTTGAGCATTAAATATTGAGTTTGCTTTTACAAATGAAGCATTTAGCATATGTAATGACGATCGTTATCTGTAGTTCATGCAGAATGGAATCTAACAGGTATGAAGAGGTGCTGACGAAACATTAGCTTATCTTTCTTGCCAACTTAATCAGCTCTTTGATATAATCTAATAGTATATTCTTCATTATATAAATTATATGCACAAAGTTACACTCCTGAGCATTAATTCCTTCCAAAACAGCTTTCCCCCAACGTTATCTTTGATCTACAGTGCATGGCCATGACTCTGCATTCTCCTGTGAATTTTCAGCAGTGTTGTACATCTTCAAATGGGATCTACACGATCAAAGAATGAAGATGACAAGGCCCTTGTCTTGTGCCAGGAAAGAAAACGATATGTTCGAGAAGCACTTGATGGGAGATGTGCATTTGCAGCTGCTCACTTCGCTTATATTCAATCACTGAGACACACAGGATTTGCACTAAGAAAATTTTTAGATCCTGAAGTGCCAACAGATTCTTCGCTGTACACATCAACATCTGCAACACCAGAGCCGCCTCCTATCCGGCAGAAACCATTGAACCTATCTCCATCTATTTCACATCAGGCTAGTGATTCTTTCTCCCCAGTTCCATCCCCTTTATCTTCAAGACGTTTCCATATCAATCATATGAAAGCTGGGGGGAACCTAGTAATGACTATTGAGGAGAAGGTGCCTGTTCCTGTAACAGCAACTCTGCTAACCTCATCCCCTGTTCCTAAAGTTGTACATGATCTGGATGATAGTTCCACATTCGAAGCACCTCCAGGGACACCACCGTGGGATTACTTTGGCCTTTTTAACCCTATTGAGAACCAATTTTCATTTCATGAAGAGAAGGAGACTGGTCATGACTTTGAAAATACTGATGACATCAGGCGTCTTCGGGAAAAGGAGGGAATTCCAGAGCTCGAAGAGGAAGGGGAGAAGACTCCTGTGCATCCTGACAATATTAGGCGCTTCCGTGAGGAGAAAACGTCAGATATCAAAGATGGAGAAAAATCTCCTGTGAATGGAATAGAGGATGATTTCGCAGAGTCAGAAGATGATTTTGATAATCCATCATCTGAATCTCTTGTGCGGATGTTCCAGAACCGCAATGATATGGCTGTTGAAAATACTGTGGTGAATCAGTCACCCACACATCTTGCTTCAGAAAAGTTAGCTTCAGAGAATACTGATTCTCAAACTGACAGGCCAAAGAATGAGAAGAAGGCACTAGACATTAGCATGTATGAAACTGATGAAAGCCCTGTGGCAAGCCCTGTAAAAGAAGTGGCATCTTCCATTGCTACCCTTCCTATGAATGGGAAATCAAAAGAACCTTTTCATGATGTTAGAAATGGTGTGAATGACTTACATTCATGCGTGAAAGAGATCGAAATCTTATTTATCAAGGCATATGATTGTGGAAAAGAAGTCCCAAGGATGCTTGAAGCAGATAAAGTCAATTTCCGCCCTTTACTGCCTGAAGCAAAAGGTTAGGTCACAATAAAACTAGATTACTGTTCTGTAATATCTTATATGGAGTTTGCTTGAAAAGGAATCATAGAAAAATTTTAAGGTGCACAAATGTCATGATGCGAAATTTGTCATGTTTTTTGAAGGTTATCCATTATTAATATATCTTGTGCTTATGACTGTTATCATGGACAATTCCGTCTTTTATATTTCTTGTATAATTTATTTTAACTTTAGTAATTTTGGTGCAGCACATGGATCAAAAACATCAGGCTTTTTCGCAACATTCTTTGCTTGCTGCAGTGGGGAGGAAGTTCCTGTTCCTCTGCGTAAGTTTTGTTTTATTTGGTTGAAATATAGTCTTCCCCATTAGTTTATGTTCTTGTGAATAGTTTTGCACCATATCATGTTGTTTACTAGCTATTTATTCTGAGATCTTTGGTTTAAAGACTTCTTTATCTACTTATGAAAATAAATGCTACATTATCAATATAAGCTGTTATATATTTTTCACGTTCTCATGTATGCAATTTTGACAGTTGATTGTTATATTATGTTGGTGAAACTATTGAAGTATCATATAATAATTTCTTGAAGGTAATTTGACCACAGCATATTATTGACATTTTCATGTAGTCTCATTTACTATGATACTCTTGCATATATATCACTGGTCAAACTTTAAAATATACTGTAACTATATTTCCTGAAATCATAATTATTTCAGCTTTTACCATTGCACTATAAATGGTAGAGCTTATATTTTTCTCTCCCACAATAACAGAAAAGTGCTCTTGTGTTCTAATGCAGCTCCTCCTCAGGCTGAAGTGAAGTACCTCACATGGCACAGATCAGTTTCTTCACACTCTTCATCATCTAGAAATCCTCTTGGGGTAACTTCAATTAAAGATGATGTTGAAGGTCTCACTGGAAATATCTTCAGTGGTGTATACATGAATTCTGGCAGTCACGCCTCCACACTTGATAGATTATATGCGTGGGAGAGAAAGCTTTATGATGAAGTTAAGGTAAATTATTTTTTGGCTGGTCTTTTTACTGAAATATTTATTATAGTTTATTTGTTCTAGCCATTTTTTAAGTATCACTCAGTAGAGGGGTAGCAACAAAGTGTTTTTTATAGTTGATAGAGGATTGGAACTAGAATGGCATAACTTGCTTGCTACTTTGCATAAAAGGAAGTTATTAATCAATTTTGAACTAATTAAAACAGAAGCTATATAGTGATCTATAAATGAATTGGCAATATGAAGGTTGCTAATTGCTATTTATTGGTTCGTTAGAGGAGCGATAATTGAAAGTGGAGGACAGCTAGAATATGGAATAAACAGAACATATAAAAACCTGAAATGTATTTGACAAAGTATTGCTGAACACCATTCACCATACAGCACTGCAAGTGCACAGAGTGCTATAACAACCACTACATAGTGGCTGCTGCTTGTAGATTGTGGCACTAAGTAGTTTGATAGCTGGTTACAATAATTTCTTATGTACTAGGGCCATATAAATTTCCACTACCTATGCCCACTCATATGTTGATTTTGCAGTTATTGTCATTCCTATTCCCTTTGCTTAATTTCACCGTACTAATGTTCCTGACAAATAAGCCATCTCTGTGAATTGGTTGGTTGTATAAGTAGTTAAAATCATATGATGTATTGATGTGTTCCTTGAAAGGCTAACCTCCATATATCCTTCAGGCTAGTAGTGCAATTTGCAGGCAATATGATGAGAAATGTAGACACCTGAGGCACCAGGAATCAAGAGGAGAAAACCAAATGAGTATTGATAAAACCCGTGCTATTGTGAAGGATTTGCACTCCAGAATTTTAGTGGCCATTCAGAGAATTGACATGATCTCTAAGAACATTGAGGATCTAAGGGACAAAGAGCTTCAACCACAGTTGGAGGAATTAATTGGGAGGTATGGTTCACCATCTATGTTCAACTGTAATATTGGCATGCTACAATTCAATGAAGGCACTTTAGTCTAGACCTGAGCATATTTGACCTACCCAGATCAAGGCCCCTTTTCAACGCCTTAGGTCAGTTATTAGTAGATTTCTTCCTGGTTCTGGAGTTTGGACTGTCACTTACTTGGTCCAACAGGCCAGGTATATGAATGAAACCAGGCCCAACTTCTCCTGGTCCTGGTTTTTCTCAAGTCTACGTTGACAGAAGATAAAGCAGTACTTACCATTTGCATGTTGCTTAGGGGTGACTTATTGCTACTCTGCGGCATTGCCCAAATTTCTTAAAGATGCTTGTGAGCTTTGTAGAATGTGATAAAGCAGTTTAATGCTTATATACTGCAAGCTATCTTGTTTAGTTATTTACTTGGCAGTGTTCTATTGTTTGCATTTTTAATAGATAGCATATACATCTTTGCAGTTTAACTGGCATGTGGGGAACGATGCATAAGTGTCACCGAAGTCAACATGAGTATTTTGAGCAAATATCTAGAAGTGGCAGTATGAAGGTCTTAATTTGGTCGGAATCACAGTTTCAAGCAGCTCTACTCCTCCAGGTGGAACTAAGCACTTTATGCTCAAACTTTCAGAAATGGATAGCATATCACAGATCATACTTGCATAGCCTAAATTCATGGCTACTTAAGTGTGTGAAATCACTGAGGAGGAAGAAGAGCTCCAGGAAGAAGAAGGAAGCCGATATTCCAATAACAAATTATGCTGTTGCACCCATATTTAAAACCTGTGAAAACTGGATAAAATTATTGGATGATTTACAAATCAAAGACTTGGAAGATGCTATTAAAGGACTCGTAGCAGATATAAACCACTCTGTGCCTCGCCAAGAAAAGAAGCATGGCACTTCAAAGTTGACCTCCTCATTATCCCGGAATGGAGACTTAAACGGTGAAATCTCAGAGATCCACAGAAATTCTCATCCTACAGATTTACCGTCAAGTTTGGAGACATTCCTGCGGAAGCTTAAAAACTTTTCAGAAGATTCACTGCAGAAGTATGGGGATCTCAAGGAGACAATTGAAGAGGCCAAGAAAGACTATGAGAAATGGAAGTAACTTCGATGAAGTCAAACCATTGGCACTAATTTCTGGGAGGAAGAATGGTTTAAGAACGCAAGCCATGTGGAAATGGATAAGTGAATCACCCATGTGCATATTTGCTTGTTGAAATAATAGGTATAAATAACTGTTGTCTTTTTTTTTTGGCAATTTGCAAGATAGGTCTAGGTGGAAGAGGATAATATATATATGTAGATTTCTGGCCAATGCCATGCCGCCTTAATCTCGACTCTCGAGAGGTGTAAATGTGAGGTTTAGGTTAAACTGATGATGGGGGATACCAGATGTATATTTTATCCTGGGTATATCTTTATATGAGGTTTTCCTTTTCTGAACTTTCAGTCTTTTCATACAGTAAGAAGTATCTTCACATCCAATTTCTTCCTTTTGCGGTGAATCCATGATAGATTTCTTAATTAGTGAAAAGAGTGCTGGGAACGTATCGTCGTTGCTAATTTCACAGCAAATGTTTCAACTACGAACGCTGTATCAAACTGAATGCTGTGTTGAACCTGGCACAAGACATTGTTGCTTGAACAAGCTAGTTAACATGCGGTGCTAGTGTGACTGTTATTTCTACTGTGTTTTGCTGTACTGTTAAGCTGCTTGGCGTTATGGTGTAGCTTGTGGTTACAGTGGCGTGCTGCAGAATGTAACAGCTGATGGTGGGGGTCGCCTGCACACAGAGTGATCTTTTCGGTGTTTCGGTAGGTGAGATGGATGCCACAGAATTCAGTTAGCTAGAAGGATAAAAGTATCCAGAGCTTTAGAAACCTAAAAATGCCACAGAAATCAGAAGCCTAAAGCCTAAAAGTACCAGGGAGCGGGTGATTCGTAGGGATGAGAACAAGCAAAAAAACTCACTGATTTAGTATAAACTTGTCCACGAGACTCTTAAAACTGTCCGTGAAATCCACAAGTTTTAAATTAAACTCATGTCAAACCCACCAGTATCATTATAGTAGAGAAATAGAAGCAGTACCAACAGCGGTGGCCGGGGTTTAGTAAGTTGCTAAACCCAATTTTAAGAAAAAGTGAAAAAAAATTATTAATCGAGAAAACTCACATGTTTTAAATTAAACCTATAACCGACTCGACACTAATTGGATACCCAAAATCGTAAACGTTTAAACACAAATTTAAACTCAAACCTATTACCCATCAGATCAGATATCCGTCGGTACCCACCCTTGCGAAGAAAATTGCCATCCCCAAAAATACATCCCTATATTCCATCCTTATATTTGGTTATATGGGCTTCGATTTAGAGAGCATGAAAAAATCGAGGGTCTTTTTAGGATTTATTAGAATGACACTTAATAACTACATTTAGGTTTTAGGTTTAGAGGTACAATAGGTAAGCTCTTGTAGATGATCTAAAACTTACCCAAAGTTTTACACCACTAAATTTTAGTAGCACACCAAACCAAGCAGGCAAGCTGGGCGTGGGCTGTAATTTCCCCCGGCAAGAAGCCGGTTTGTTCCATTGCCCCCCAGGAAACAGTGGCCCATGAGCCCAGGAAGCCAGGAACAAAGACAACAGTTAATCGCGAATTGTCTTCTTCGCCCCCCTTGGCTCAGGCAAATTCCAGAAACACCCTCCTCATTTCTCGCGGCGGCCACAGGCCACGGCGACGCGGCAGATCTCCCCGTCCTAGGCTCCGGCGAGCCTCGCCGGCAGAGGAAGCTGAAGAGATGGAGGTCTTGAACAAGCTGCGGAGCCTGGACGCCTACCCGAAGGTGAACGAGGACTTCTACAGCCGCACGCTCTCCGGCGGCCTCATCACCATCGTCTCCTCCCTCGCCATCCTCCTCCTCTTCTTCTCCGAGATCCGTACGTGCCGCAACACCTCGTACCCATTCACGAACCACGATGCCTCAGATCCCCTGTTAGTTTCGGTTTTATGGCTGCGATAGAGTTCGATCGCGCCATCCCATCGCGGTGGCTTCGCGGACGGTTCCATTAGTTCACGTGTTAGGATGCGAAACGAGAAGAGACTGTGGTGGATTTATGAGTGGGCTTGGCGGCCATCTGATCGCTGGGAATTGGGAATAATGGGTTGATAATTACAAGTCCAATTTAACGTGCATTTGAATCGCGCATTCTTATTGATTATAAGGTCGCGTGAGGAATTACTTTACTTGAAGCCTGAAGTGCGGAGGCGCTTGATGTGGTTAGCTTCATTGCAGCGTGTATGATGTAGAATTATGTTGCTTCAATTGTAATTATACGAATCAGTTTATGTTATCACTTATCAGGGTACACTCTTGGTGATTTATTGACTGCCTGCACCTTTTCGCGTGGATGTTTCAGTGTGAATTTAGCACTATCCATTTGTTAATTATTCCGTTCTGCTAATGTCATGTATGCCAAAGACCTGTTGAATGGAGATTGATTAGTTTTTTTTCCAAGCTGCCTTAGCTAACTATGTTTCTTGTTAGCTTTGACGCTAGGAGAGAATTTCTAGTTTGTGCTGATGCTAGATTATTTGTTTCTTGCCATTGAGTTACTAGTTACTTCTTGCACTAAGCATTATAATATCATTCTCTTAACTTTACTGCAGGGTTGTATCTGTATTCGGTAACGGAGAGTAAGCTCACAGTTGATACCTCAAGAGGGGAAAGGCTACACATCAATGTTAGTGTGGATGCTCATTTTCCTTCCCCCCCAAACTTTCCAATTTTCTTGTATCGCTAAGGTGGTCTGCATCTCTAATTTCGCCTTGCTTATTTGTGCCCCTCCATGCATATCACCTTGTTTGGAATGCACGTAAGCCAAATCTAGCTATGCAATATTTCATGTTCTTCGTAATTTAAGCTCCATGCCAGTGTAATTTATCTTTCTTTACTCTTGTAAACAGAGTTGAGGTGATTGATGCGTTCCACTCCCACCCCCACTCCATAGGAGTTTTTGCATATACATAAATATGTCTGTGTTGTCTGCAGTTTCTTTCTTTCTTTTCAAAAAAATGCATTCCTTGCACACGTGCATATGTTGGTGCTAATTCATCTTATGCAGCCATGTAAACAATCTTGAGATTTGAGGATAGTTATTTTTTTTGCATTTTTTTGCTTTGGTTATTATAGTATGGTTATTTATCATCCGTCGTAACATGTGGGCATTTATGAAATTTGCAAGTGTTTTTATTTGTTTAATATGCTTCAGGCTATCTTTGTTTTCAAATTTGGTGCTCATTAACTCGAACAAAGTGATCTTAGAGGTTGTTAGATGATGGGCCACTGAATGGCTGCTAAGTTCAGACTTATATGTCATTTTCTGCCATATTTTTAGGGGTCCTATTATTTTTATTGTTAACTTACATTCCTATTTTTCTTTCTCCTTCCTTTTTTTGCAGTTTGATGTTACATTCCCAGCTCTTCCTTGTTCACTTGTTGCTGTTGATACGATGGATGTCAGTGGAGAGCAACATTATGATATAGTATGTATGCCAGTTTTCATCAGTTTCCTAATTTTTGTTCTGTTTTAAAAACTGTTTCGGAAGCACTTGTTGCACATATCTGCTGCCTGAGGTTCCAAACT
Source organism: Zizania latifolia (assembly GCA_000418225.1). NCBI lineage: Eukaryota > Viridiplantae > Streptophyta > Magnoliopsida > Poales > Poaceae > Zizania > Zizania latifolia. The sequence goes on along the minus strand of KE371141.1, from coordinate 598,120 downwards.
ATCTTCTTTGCAGAGACATGATATAATAAAGAAAAGAATTGACAATCTTGGTAATGTAATTGAATCAAGAAAAGATGGAGTTGGTGCCCCTAAGGTATGTTTTCCCACTTTTAACTTGAACTAGTGTACAAATGAAATTTCTCCTTTTTCCTTTAACAGGCTCCTTTGGGACAGCTTAAAATAATCAGGATTATAACATAATCCTGATTATTTGATAAGCAGGATTATGACTGATTCTGATTATTAATTATATTGCTGATTATGATTAATACTTAAGTTGTCTATAATTTTTTCGTTTGGGACATAATCCGCTTATACTTTAATTATAAGCTGCCAATAAGTTATTCCAAGGGGGGCCAACATTCATCATCATTGGAACAGTACATTGCTTTTTATCATAGAAGTTTTGAGATATACTTTAATTAATCAATTCTTTGCATAACCAGACCTTGAAAATTGTGCTCCATATCCTTTATCTTTCTGGAAAATAGCTGATGCTATTGTGCTAGTGTTATTAAATTTTGGCCTTCATAGTACCTGCCTGAATTTATCTTAGATTTTCCTAAGTTGTTTCCGACTTCTCATGTTGTGAATTTCCAGAAACAGTTAGGTTCTTTATTCTGACACTATATTACATACTGGGACCACTATAAAGAAACAAACTGAATAGAAAATTCAGGTCTGGTTGTGGCATACCGGCTTGAAGGGATTGTTATTTGTTATATTATTCCTCATCACTAAATAATGGGTGTGAAATGTGCTGGCAATGATAATGTCCTTATATCATATTCAGGCATAGTAGTTGTCATGGGTCAAACCCATGGTAGGATAAACACCGCCGAGAGGATAGCCAGGTGACGGCGGCTGATAGGGACGAGAGGTAGACTTAGGTTGGGGAGAAGAACATTATGACGAGAGATTAGACTAATTCTTTCTTCATTGATTCTTGATGAATATCACTCTATTTATAGAGGCTACAAGACCTTATCTCTTTAACTAACTCTAATCTAATCTACTATTTTAAAGGAATAATTAATCTAATCTAATCTTTAATCCCTAACTGCTACAATACTCGTGTGGTACTGTTCACGTGGTTGGGCCTAGGCTGGCAGCCCTGGCCCACAGCCCATGACAGTAGTAGCATACTAGCATGGAGGGACTGACATATTATTCCTTACTGGAATACTGGATGATGGGTATGAACTATGTTGGCAATGATAATAGTGTTACTTGAATTAACTCATGCTTTGCTTCTATAGATTGAAAGACCATTGCAGAAACACGGTGGAAGACTCGACCACAATGAAGTTTACTGTGGATCTTGCTATGGTTCTGAAGAGGTACACCCTACACATCTCTAATACCATTATGTCGAGTTTTCCTCTTTTTATTAATGTAAAATGTAACTATTTGTCTATTTGTGCCTATCTTATTTGCCCCTTCAGTCTGCAACACAATTTTATTCTCCTTTACTCTTCCATTGAATTCTGTAAGAAAAACTTACATTGCTTTTATGAATTCACCAGTCAGATGATCAGTGTTGTAACTCCTGTGAAGAAGTTCGTGATGCCTATCGTAAGAAAGGGTGGGCACTTACCAATATAGAAGTAATCGATCAGGTATTGTGCCCTTTAACCATTTTTCTTCACACTCACAACTTTACAAGTCATAAGAGATTGCATAATCTTGTTCATGTGCTGGTTATTAGGAAAACCCGTTTGCTTATTACCCCTTGTGATGTGTTACAGTCCTTGGTCTGGTTATTTGCTAAGTAGTCAGTTTTTGAAAGAGTAATGTGTGGTAGAGCATGAGCCAGTTTATTTGTACCAGGTGTATCTTGTGTTTCATTATCGTCACATAGATCTTTATAGAAATACTACACTATTTGGGTATGTACTGAAGTATCTTTTTGAGTGTCAATTTGTATTGCATCTAGTCATATGCTAGTAAGAAGACTGAAACCTCATTGGCAATCCACAATATGTCCTTAAAAGTTAGATGTTACTATAGCTTCTATCATGGTATTGTTTGGAAAATTCGTATTGATTCTGATCAAACTATCTTATAACTTGTATTTGGCATTCTTTTCTGTTGCAAAGCACGGTGCTTGGTCATTTCTTTGAAAGTAACATGAATATGTTAATCACCTTAACACATTTGTCTATACCATTTTTTCTTCCTACTGAATTCATTCAAGAGTTTGCGCTGCCTGCTGCCTGCAACCAATCCATGCAGACATTTTCTGTACATGCTTTATATTTTTATTTTATCTTTAATTGACTTGTTCCAGTGCAAGAGAGAGGGCTTTGTTCAAAGGTTAAAAGATGAACAAGGGGAAGGCTGCAACATTCATGGATTTGTAGATGTCAACAAAGTAGCTGGAAATTTTCACTTTGCCCCTGGGAAAAGCTTGGACCAATCATTCAGCTTCCTTCAAGATCTATTGAACTTCCAACAAGAAAATTACAATGCAAGTAGAACCATTTCCTTCATCTGCCTTATTGATCCATTTACAATATTGATCATAAACATGA
>KE371141.1:571918-582824 GCA_000418225.1 Zizania latifolia | reverse complement strand
CAGTACCTCCTCAAGGATGGTAAAACTGCTCTCGTGCTAAATGTAAACGAAATTCGTTCAAATTCAGATGGATCCGGTGCAAATTTCAGAATCAGGTCGCTGGCAAGTCGCAATGCCGCCCGCATGGCTTGTGGACCTCCTGACTGTGCCTTGGCCACGTTCGGCGCACGCCGCGTCCCCGTTTGGAACGAAATTTTCGCAGAAATTTTACGGCCATTTCCAACGCGCATTAGAGCATGGGTCTAAGTGTAACCGAACTGATAATGCAGCCAAACTTTACAAAAATAACTTTCAGAAACCTCATTCGCAACTGGATTGTTCATATTGAATAAACTAGAAAATGTAAGGGGTAAACATTGTCTTGTCTTGCTATTCCTTATGTTAGGGTATACTTGTTTCAGCTTCTGTCAGTTAGAGATTCTTAGTAGTTAACTTATCTAAGTAATTAGATAGTCTAGGTATTTAGCTGATGAGAATTTGATGTTTCTCAGCTTCGGGATTCTATTTTATTTCTAGATTTTACAGGTATTGATTCTTATAATCTGGATCTAGAATCTAGACCGTTTATTTTAGCTTTAGATGATAGAAATAGTTACAGCTATCAGAAACTCAAACAAACAGACTAACTCCTTTACTTTCACCTTGGTCCCACACGTCATGGACACATCATGAGAGAAATTCAGCTAAATTTTGCTCGGCAAAGCAATTCAAACAAACTATAGTCAATCATTATAGAAAGCTTCAAATTCTGTAAAAAGGGAGAACATCAGGATCTATGAGATCGGATTGTACAACACTTTTGGGGGATAAAGTCGCTTTGCACTAATCATACCGTGATATATCTATTATAGTACTTGCAACTATCACTGAATCAAAAGCAATTAAATATCCTCGCGTCACTGAATAAGATAGACGCAGAATATATCTATTATAATACTTGCAACTATCTTTTAGAATATTGTTTTCTCCTTTGTACGTGAACTTGTTGAAGAACACAACCTTTACAGTGTACAAGCGCCTATATTGGCTTTGTATAATTGCACAAAAAGGAAGTAAAAGACCATTTAGAAGGTAGGAATTTTGGGTGCTTGTTTATACTGCTACTAGAAAGTTATAATAAAATGTGAATTTCATAACCGATTTTGGATACTATATTAGGATTTTTTTCCATCATTTTCCAATTTTACCAATAGAACCATTACAAATGTAAACCCTGTTTGGCACAGCTCTAGATCTAGAATTTTTTTGAGCTGGTTAAACCTAGCTCCAACAAATCCTGAATCTGAAGCTGTGAATGGATTAAAGGTATTTAGTTGTGCAATCTAGGTTTTATTTCAAATTAAAAATAAAATTTTAAATTATTTTATTATACTGTATAAATCTTAGATTTAATATGAATCTCAAAGTTTGAACGGTATCCCTCTGCGTCCCTCTGCACATTACCGTAAATTATTTTCCGCCACGAGCACATTACTGTATCCCTCTGCAGAGATTTCATTCCTGACACCGCGCGTAGTACAGATGCACTGCTTTTCTCGTGACCGGTTTACCAGGCAGATATCCAGCTTGTAGCTGCACAAAACCTACCGATCTACCAACTGAAGTACTGAAAAAAAAACAGAGCAAGGTTAGTACATTTCACAGCCACAGTGGCTTTGTCCTCTCGAAACCTAACACGTTTCCGTTGTGTGCGAACTTTTTGTTCGATGTAACAGCCGTGTAACGTGTGCCGTGTGGTCCTTCATCCTCGTGTCCTAAGATTGATTAGCAACTAACATGAAGGACATACACGTCAGTGCAATGAGGGGAGCGTTACAATTGCAGTTGTTTTTCGCTGCTGTTGGGTTTCCAGGTCTACACTTCTACCACCATCTCCCATTGATTAGCAGGTAGGTATCGTCACTAATTGTGCATCCGTCTACCCTGGCTAGCTTTAGGTTCACAATACTTGCTAGGTGTTTATGAGACTTGTAAGGAGTAGGTTCAAGATGTTCTTCCCAGTTGAGAGTACTTCTACCTTTGCCTGAATCCCTGAAGTTAAGTTTGCCAAATGGTGCTCTGCTCAGCCAAATTACAGGAGAATGTCACTTTGTCTGGATGCATATATCACTAACCACCCAGTCCATAGAACCATTATTTGGTCACGCGACAGATTGCATGTCCTGGTCCGTCGATTCCTTTGGCCATGCTACAAGTTCTTCTGGTCCTTCGACCACTTGTCCTGTACTCCTGTATAAGCCATACTTGGCCATATATACTCAACAGTTTCAGCCTTTCAGGCTTTCCAAGCTTCAGTTAGCTATGAACCTAAACAGAACCTAAGTTGGTTGTCCTCAATCTTGCTAACTATTTGTATAAGCTGGTAATACGAACTGAGAAAATACACCACGACACCTGCAACCGATTTAACAATGGAGGGGAAGAAAACCTACCATGCTCGCGTGCGAATATATATGCTGGCAACTTGCACTGGCATTGAGACGAGCGTTTCCATGGCCACCCACCTCGCAACCGAATCAACTGTGCACACGAGCGAGAGGAGAGCATTCGGCCGCATGCATGCGTTCGATCGTGCCCAGCATTGCACGCAAGGCCAGAGTAGAATCCAATCGATCGACCCCGTCCTAGCCAATAATGCGATGCGATAACATCATAACAGTATTATTCGTCAGCTCACTGCTGAGTTGTACATATGGTCCACTGCTGCAGCAGCTGGTACATGATTGGAACCATCAAAAGGGAAGCATCTAAACACACTAAACACTACTTAGTATATCATATATTCGTGTATATATATGTATGGATGATTGATCGGTCAGTCATGAACTGTCCGCACTCGTGCTTATGCTAACAAACTGCGCAGTTTTTATTTTAAAAAAATTGTGTGCATGGGTTTGAATGTTTGATGGCATGTTGCTGCCAACTAGGTTCTCACAATTCATGAATCAATCATGGTGTTTCCCAAAGGTAGCTGCAGGAGCTAGCCAAGGAGGAAGGAAGAAGAATGGGGCTGTCACCGGAAGGCCATAGAAAAATCGGTCCATGTCGACTCCATGATGGATTGGAATCGAACCCCAATCGAAGTTTAGTCGTTCACTTATTGTTGGAGCATTGCGTTCCTGTGCCTAGGAATGTTTTTTAATGGCCTTGGGGAGTCGCCATTGCTTTCAGGCTTTGATCACCTCCTCTGCTAGCAGTGCACCTACTTCTTCTCTATAGAGATTCGGATATTAGAGAAGATAAAACTTGTCACGGTCGCTTCAGTGCACAGCCCTACCAGGTGTGGTACTGTGAGCTTTTATTAATGAGTAGGTGTAGTAGTTCTCTCGCCTGGTTGAGGAAAAAAATTGATCTATGTCGGGCCAATTTTATTTACAAAATGCAGTACTGATTGGCATTGAGGTGAGCTTGTCAAAGTGAGAATGTAAGATACATTGGGCTCAACTTTGATCTTATTTTGCATGATAGTATAATACTCCCTCAAGACATATATGTATTTGATACAATATTTAATATATTAATATCTTACATAATATACCGTTAATAACTACAAAATTAGTATTATACAAAAGTACTTTCAAATATGAATGTGACAACACCACTTGTGTGGCACTAAACATATATATTATTAGCTTAATATTAGTCAAAGTTTACAGATGTTAGTTTTTTAAATACTCATGCACATACTATCTTTTCCATCGAAGACTTCTCAATGAAAACCAGAATGGAAACACTTCGAAAGAGTTTCTAAAATTCAGCAGAATGAAAACCGGATCACCTGAAAATAGCCTGGTGACACTTATCAATTATATACTTATATATCCACCAACCTGCTGAATGATACTTCTTCGTTAGCGAATACTTGTACTTTGACTAATAACTTGGTCAGTTCGCAGACGGAGGGAGTGTTTTGTTGTAGCGGCAGCTGAAAACCAGGTACCTCGCATCGCACAACTTGCTGCGGGAGTACAGGCGTACAACCATAGCTCGGAGAGGAGCCAGAAATATCAGAGCAAGTACGGTTGGCAGGTCGACCATCCTGCATTCCAACGCGAGGCACGGGCAGATCGATCGGCGTGAATGCCCAGACCGGCCTGGTCCTCCTTCCGCCGCTCGTTTCCGAGGAGGGGAGGAAACCGGAGGAGAGCACGACGTCGCGGGTCGGACCGAGCCCACGCCTGCCTCCACATGACACGGCGCTGCTTGCGTGCGTGCACCGGTAGCGAGGAGAGAGAGAGAGAGAGAGAGGCCGAGAGGGCCATCTCCTTCCTCTCGGGGACACGCCATGTGAGGAGGGGCGGGCGCCTCCCGGCTCCCCTGCTCCGACAATTACTGGCCACTGCATGAACGGACACGCGCTGTGCCGCCGTAGTGGGGTGGTGGACTGGTGGTAATCCGATCCCGCGCGCGGCGTCGTTTTTTACGGGGACCTATGGTGATGACGAGATTGGGGCCTAGGCCTCGCCTCGCTCGCACTCGCACATGCCGATTAAAGTGGCCTTCCGGACTCCGGCAATGGGGCAAGGCAGACCGCGCAGAGCAGACATGCAGCGCACACTGCGGACTGGGGGAAAAAGGCACGGGCTCTTTTCTGTCTGGATCGAGATTCCAGCGCTGGGGCAGAAAGAGAGGAACAGACCGTGCATGCACCATGTGTGGAAAGGGAAGAATCTGGTAAAGAGTGGGTATGCAGTCCGACAATGCAAAGAGGAGTGGAGATAAGGAGCGTTTGGTTCATCCAACTAGGTTATCTAGTAAAAGCTAAATTAAATAAGTATCGAATAAAGTAAAAGTTATCTATAGTTATCTATCTTTAAATTCTATAACTTCACAGTTTACGCTATCCAATCACTTCATCAACATGTACAAGCTTATTATATTCACTAATAATTAAGGTATAAAATCGTTATTTCATGTTATTAAGATTTATAAAATCGCTCTATCATAGACTAACGATTACTCTAACCAAATAATTTCACCATTTTTTACAACTATAATAATTTTTTTCAGAATCAAAATAGTTAGCAAACCATGGTATAGTACTTCAGTTGCCAGCATGCAAGATAATTGTTGTGAGAACTAAGAGGCAAATTATGGCATAAGCCTAATAGCATTATACACATCATTTGAGCACTCGCAGCCAAAGTTTTTAGTCACTCAAAATTTCCTCCTCATCCGCTCCACACTCAAAATAAAGCAGACGGGGAAAGCAGGTACATCAGTCACGCACTCAAGGACGACACACCCACTCACCCACCCAGCACACGAGCAGCAGAGCCTACCAGAGCATCAGATCTACCAGCTTGCAATCCAGAAAAAAAAAACTGAGAAACAGACAAACCGCTGGAGTCAGGCATTCCTTCCTCGTCATCAAGCTATGCATCATTGTGATTACCGTCTGTTGCGTTTTCAGAAGCAAGATGTCCCACCTTTGGGTACCGCTCTTTAAACTTATCTTCCCAATCTTGCAAGACCTCTATCTCGTCTGGACCAATGCCTTCCAAATCTCCAGTGAGGTCAATAGGGTCAAACGACATCAATGCAAGGGCCCGACTTGCATCCCTCCCGGCAAACAAGGAATATGGTCCTTGAGGACCGTAAAAGAGCCTGAGATGAAAAGAGAAACAGAGAACACAGTCATGAATGATGAAGATATACCACACTATCGGGGCATGGTGACAGAAATAGAATCTTACTGCATCTCAAAACTATTGTTCTGGAGCAAGTATAATAAGCATCACATAGAACTATGCTTCTGAAAAATCATAAGCATTTCCTTTATGGATGGTGTAATATATTAGCAGATATCGTTTCAAACCTCATGTGGACGTGGGAACTGGGAAGAATGTATGCAAGCATTTACTGTGGTCACAGCACATTGCACAAGTAGTCAAGTACCAAGTGTTGTTTACGACTCTGATCCACACACCTCTTGCGGAAGATTTGTACAAAGGATTCAGAGTTTCAGACACATACCTAATTCCTTGGCAGTATGTGTGCCAAAGGATGCCCAACTAGAAAACTACAGTATGAGCTCTAGAGTCTAGACAACATCAACAAATAGGAATATGCTTGTTGTCTGTTGAAACAGAAGACTAATAAGATGAATAATAGTTAAACAAAGCAAGGTCTATAAGGGTACTCGACAGTGTCTATGTGCTATTAATTGCAGGCTGCAGGACAAACAATACCCTACTAAACTACAGCTGCAGATAATTGCACCAACTAAAATATACTATTTTCTAGACAAACGTAGACTAAACAAGGAGAGATGACACATGATAAATTGGGATCAATGACACAGCAAGCAAATATGTAACTGAGGGAATGAGGTGGTCAGGTGGAAACAAGTCTATAAGCATCCTGGTGGTCAGGTGGAATCAAGTCTATAAGCGTCCAGGCATAAAAGTATATGTGTTACAAGAAACCAGAAGATCAAGAAACAAAGCGATGGTACATCAAATTAGGTGAAAGAGAGCATAGAATAAGGGGTTGAGTGATACAACAACACTAAGTATTGTAGTGTTTCGATTCAACAGTTTGAAACAAATTCTATAGTTGTTTTTGTAATAAGGTAACACAATTAAGCACCCATCTGGTGCTCAAATAAAAACTTGATCAAATCATGAGAACAATAGACAGGCAATTAGGCATTAAGTAAAAAATGGAGTTTAGCATTAGAATTCACAAAAGTAATCCAGCAATACAAGAGTAAGCACAGTCATTTTTTACCAAAAGTTTGACAATATCCACTAAACTCCTTTTGCTTTCACACGGAAAGGCTCTATAAGGATTACAAGGATGGGGCCTCCCTCACTCTATCCATAGCTATGTCTAGATCTGGAAAACTCCGTGTGTCGGCCACTACCAATATGTGTCACTATGTAAGCGAACAGGCCTAACTATATCCAGTAGAGAAACCAAATAGAACTAGCCAAGTATCTAGCCAATTGTCTCCGCCCACATGTACCCCTGCCTCTAGTCCTCTGTAAATAACCAAGTATGTGTGAGTCTACATGTGTCCAATTCTATATTGACCTACCTGACTCTACCTCTCTGTCTGTGTAGCCGTCGCTGGCTGAATATAGTCATGTGAGTCTATGTCCAATTATGGGTATAAACCTCAAGACCCCTCTATATATGTATGTGTATACAGCAGAATAAACAAATCTGCAAACATATCGAGACAAGCGTATCAAGAAGCCTAACTATGCCAGTCTCGGTAGCTCTGCTGATACCTGTATATCCACATGGCAGCATCCATGTGTAGAAATCAGTTTCCCCGTTTTAATAGACCCATCTACTCATAAAGCCATAAAGACCTCTACATATGACCCCATATCAGGGCTCATGTGTCTGCACATGTGAATGTGACATGGCTAATTCAATAAGACGACTAGCTAGCACTCTGTAGTCCATAGTCTATGCATTCCAAAGTCCGTCTGGGGTTGGCTCTCAGTATCCGTATCTCTCTAGCTATATCTAAATGGGTGAATCCCTATCGGTTTCTCTGCCTGTTTCCGGCTAAATATGAATTAGCAACAGGGAATATCCAGTTCAAGGGCAATCCAGCCACGGCTAAAAATCGTGACAAATACAGGGTGTAGTATTAAGATCAATACTCACCTTCCGCGCGAGATGTCGTAGACCTGGCCGCGGATGGCGATGAGGATCGGCTTGGAGGGGTCCTTGCCGTCGTAGGCCGCGAGCTGCTGGAGCGTGATCTCGCCCAACTGCACGGACTCCGGATACGGCACAAACGCTCCCGGCTCCTCCTTCTCCTCCTGCTGCTGCTCCTCCTTCTCCTCCTGCTGCTCCTCCTCTTTCTCCTCCTGCTGCTGCTCCTCCTTCTCCTCCTGCTGCTCCTCCTTCTCCTCCTGCTGCTGCTCCCCCTCCTGCCGCAGCTGAGGCGATTTGGGGAGCGGAGCCAGGAACGGCGAGGCGGCTTCCGGGGCGACGAAGAGGGAGGACATGAGGAGGTAGGTAGCGAGCATGAGGGCCAGGATGGTGACGGCCGCCGCCGCGGAGAGGCCCGTGTAGGCCTGCACGGCCTCTGCGATCCCCTGCGCCACCATTAGGGCTTGAGGCGAGAGGGGGAGTAGGGGGAGGAGCACTGGTTTTCGGGAGTAGGTAGGTGACGCTGCGAACACGGCGGCTTAGCGGAAGGGGAAGGGGAAGGCCAGCGACAGCGACCGCGATCGCGAGCGAGTGGCGTGGCGACGCCAACGGCAACGCCGACCTGCCTGCCTGCCCACCGCATCCGCAGTTCCGCACGCGGCACGGCGGCAGACGGCACCGCGGGCGCGCGTGAGTACCACCGTGAGTGCTCGGTGGCGACGTTTATCCGGGCCGGCCCGGTGTTGGGAGCGCGCGGCACGAGACGGGAGAGCTGACGCGAGGCCGCCGAGTGTGGTTCGAGCGCCGTGTGCCGGGCCGACAATCGTGGGAATCCCCTTTCGGCCCAATTAAATACGGCCCGCACGCGAGTGATAGTCTTGTTCTGGCCCAACTTAGTACGGCCCCCACGTAAGGCCCATGAAGGAAAATTACGGCCCGCGCGTAATGCACCATTCAAATACGGCTCGCACGTTACAGTATTATCAATTAAAATTTGTTTTGCCCGAAGACGTGCATCCTCTGTAGCTCCTATATGTTCTACAAATACTTTATTTTAAGATAAAGTTAGTAAATTAGTGATAAAAAATAAAAGATAAAAGTATCTCATATATTATGAAGTGATAGGTAAATGGTTTGCACAGTATTAAAGAAATAAAATTTCTTAATTCAGTTTACTGAGAATATATAATAACGTAAAAATAAAATCTTTTAGCAACAAAGTTGGAGGGCTATTAATAATTTTTTTTTACGGAGAGAGTAGCTGGTTATGGTACTCGGCCTAGAGCAGGCAAGGCCATCGGCCCATCATGGGTTAGTATTTTTTTCGATCGCTTTTGCCCTTTGAAGACGGCCGATCCGACGAACTCTTCTGATCGAAACCGTCCGGGATCTAAAGCTATGTTAGATTACAAGGTATTTAATTGAATTATCTAGTTTTTATATTTTAAATTAATAATAAAGGTTTAAATCACTTTATATTATAGAAACTCATCGAGTGTAGCTCTTGGAGATAAAGCTTTTCCAAGCCCTACGTTTTATGAATATGATTTTGTTCTTACGTGCTCATTGCATAAATATTTCATTAGATACTAGTATTTCTATGCTGTGCTGGGAAAAAGGCTTTTGGCATTCTTACGATATTCTGCTGTTCTGGTTCCATATTTCTTTACAACAATATTTCGCTGCTCTGGGTCCATCTTTCTTTACGACAACGTCTGATAGGTTATGCGAGTCCAGTACTACAGTCGGTCAGAGATTCATAAGAACGATGAGTTCACTGAAATCGCGCATCGAATATGAGAAAGGAAATATCCATAACTTGAAAGGATTCATCCCGAACAATCAGCTTGTGAAATCCGTACATAATCGTTTAAAATACAGAAAATATAAATAAAAGGGACCTACTTCTAGCCACTTAACTCTTCAGGAATCAAGATATCTCGATACTTCTAAATTCCTGTGACTTGCCATGTACTGAATCAGGATGTCAAGTCAAAATTTCCACATTTTTTTGGAAGAGTGAGTCAGATTGTCATCGGCAACATCCTCCGCATTAGATCGAGTGAAAAACTGAAAATAGCAGGTAATTTTCCTCCAAAGTCCAAACAGTTAGAAGAACACGTGCGTAAAGTCTTGACTAGATATTTACCCTACGCTTGTGAACCTTAGCCTTCTCAGCATCAATGATAGACTCCACCTGTTTAACAGCCTCCTCAAGATTCCCTTCAGAATTGACAACTACGTAGTCAAAATTTTGCATGCGTTTCACCTCCTCTCTGGCTGTTGCAATTCTGACAAGAAGCATATCTGATGTTTCTGTTTTACGGTGAATTAGCCTCTTGACAAGTGCCTCTTCACTCTCTGCAACCAAAAAGATGAAAACTGCTGATTCACCAAGTATCTCTCTCAAAGTTGCTGCTCCTTGAATGTCCACTCTCAAGACAATATCATAACCTTTGGCCATATAATCGCGGATCTGGACACAAAAAGTATAATATGAGTAGTTTATCCGATGTATCATTCAACCAATATAATTACTGAAGCACAGAGATTCATTTTTAGGATCTATGAATATATGCTTATTCATTTTGCCAATTGATTCAAAGTATCTTGCATATAAGAGCAGAAGGCACCATAAGATGCTGAAGACAAAAAAAAGCTAGATGAATAAATTTACCGAGTTAAAGTAATGATCCATTATATATGCTTGAATTTCCCATATTCCTTCACATCGTAAACAAGGTTCAAGCAATCATTTATTTTGCGAAAAGAAGAGAATAATTTATAACGGTCGAGGGACTGGTTTACCAAAATCATTCTTGGAACAATAGTAAGATTAAAGCAATTTGAAAAGGCCACTCCTTTTATAATCTGTACACAATTAAACATACACTAACTTAAGTAGATATTCTTTTCTCCCAAGTCCTACTAACTTAAGCAGTCAGCATCAGTGTTAACTGTGGAGTCAAGGTACCGGTGAAAAAAAGTCGAAATTGGTAGCATACCTGCTGCTTGGGGATCCCCTTATACTCTCCATAAACAAGCGCATGCTCAAGCAACTCCTCCCTTTCGATCATTGCGAGGAAGTCCTCTTTGGTGACAAAGTAATAGTCCTTCCCATCAACTTCGCCTGGCCGCTTAGCTCTGCTTGTCGCGGTGACAACGAAATGCATCCCTTCCCTCTCTTCTCGCAGTCTCTGGTGAACAATCCAAACCCCACATAATGAAACCGAACACGAAATTGAACCAACAACGCATCACAGATAGGATAAGGATTGCGAGGTCTAAC
>KE371141.1:558474-571567 GCA_000418225.1 Zizania latifolia | reverse complement strand
TGGCACGGCCCGGGGGGGAGGGAGTGACCTGGGGAGGAGTGGGGAGCGGGCGAGGGCGGAGGAGAACCTTCTTGTGAGAAGCATCGAGAAGGTTCCGGAAAGAGAGCGCGGGGAGGAGGGTGAACGGGATTGGAAGCGAATGGGGATGCGGGGAGGGAAGGGGAAGACGAAGGGGTAGGGGATGAAGGAGAAGGGGTTTGGCCTTTGGGGGTATTTGAAGGCGCCTCTGCTGCGAGATTCGTGTGACTCATCGGAAGCAAGGGATCAAAGCCATTAGTCAGGAAATTGCACAGCTTGTAACTTGTAAATCTAGTTTCAAACAGCAAAACCAGCCACTGTTCATTAGGTTATGAAATATTAAATTCAGTTTTAAGGTACAATATTATAGGACGGAGCGAGTCTGTAAAAATCAGACCAGTCGCCCTGGTTTAAAATGGTGAAATTAATCAATTGATGCGGATATTTTTATCTGTTGCTGTGAGAATTGGGATGTTCTTTTGTTAAAATTTTATGTGTTCTCCTGCTAATAGATGACCAACTATTATAGTATTGAATTGGTCTTTCAAAAAATATTGAATTGAGTGTACACATGGTAAGGGAGGAAGCATTCCCACCTCTGTGCACTGTAAGATACAAACAGCCGCTTACGCATTGCATTATATTGATCAATATTTTTAAGCTAGCTCACCACTCACCAGGCCAAACAAAAAATCCTCAAGATATATGCTAGTGGCTATGATCTAGGATAAGAACAGAGCATGAGGGCTTTGCCCATTCTCGTGACAAAGCATATGTTCTTGCAGCAAGTTCTTTTGGACGGCATTGCTTGATTGGAAAGTGAATTGCATGTGTCCATGAATCAAATACCGTGAGAACACCAAGCAATCCAAAAAAAGCAATAAGAGAACCTTATTCCATTCGTACAAAATTGTTGGCTATTATGTTGGACTGTTTCACAATGCTGTAGCAAATCTCTTTTCCTTCAGTTCATTGCATCAATGTAAAACGTACATAACTGCATAGCATGCAAGAAAAAACAACTACACATTTCTTTAGTTCCTTTCTGATGTTCAGAATAACAATGCACAGACTTATTCTCACAATCATCTAGAGCTAAAATCATGGTATAACTAAAAATGAATCGACGCTTCCCAAGAAAAGAACCCAAACAATCGATGCTCAAGAGACTAGGAACACCACCACAAAATCCTAAACAGTTCATAGTTGTTAGTATACCTTCCCAAAGTTTCGACAAACTGATGAAAGTACGAGATGTACACTATCAAGAATATCGGTCAAGAGGACAGGGAAGAGAGGTCCTCAAACACTCTCCGAATCTCTGACCTCTCTGATGCAGACCGGATGCACCGGATGGCGATGCCCAGCATGTCCTCCAGCATCTTTGGAGCGCCACTTGAGCTATCAGTTTCCACAATCCGTCGGTCGTAGCACTCTGAAACGCGCTCCTCCCTTGCCAGCATCCTTACCCAGTCCGTCAAGTCGACCACACCATCATTCACACAAATGATTTCACCAGCAATCTTCCCTGTCAGCAGCTCAAGTAGAATGACACCAAAGGCGTAAACATCGCTTTTCAAGGAAGGACATGGCTTACTGGTGCTTGCAAACTCAGGTGGAGAGTACCCAAGGGCCCCTGCATTCAGGACCTGTTCGGCCATGCCAACCGGAGTCATGAGCCTGTGAAGGCTGTAGTCAGTGACCAGAGCAGATAGATTTGAGTTCTGAATCAGGACATTGGATGACATCAGGTTGCCATGTGGGATCACTCGCTCGTTGTGTAGGTAATCTAGACAGCGGGCAATGTCGATTGCAATGTCCAGCCGCTGGCCCGCCGATAGAGGTGAAATATTCCGCTCTTCAAACTCTGAACAGATCAGAATAGATATGCATCAGAACATGTACAAATTGTCTACCACAACTCCACAAGAATTAAAAAAATGAAGAGAATGGAAAAAAAGCATCTTACCAGACAAGAAAGCAGACAGAGAAGTAGCATCTATGTAGTCTGATATAATGATCCTCTCGTGCTCTTTGGGACCCCAGTAGTAGCCTCGCATGGAGACTAAATTGGGATGTTTAACACTGCCAAGCTTCTTAATTTCACGGGAAAATTCTTTCTTACTCTTAGCAAATCCTTCCCTCAACCATTTTACTGACAGCATGTACCCATTGTCAAGTGTAGCCTTGTAGGATGTCCCATGGCAACTCCTACCAATTATCTCGGCTGGAGCACGAGACAGCTCTTCAGCCGTGAACAATATAGAATTGTCGAAAAGATGTAAATCCCCAACCAGTTTATCAGGAGAGTGGACTCTCAGGATGGAGTGCTGATGGTGCGCACATGCATCAGGAGGTGACGATGTCAATGGAGGCATTGAAGATGCCATGTTGTCTTTAGAGGTAGAGCTACCACCTGTTTGATCAACATGAACTGACACATGTTGTGCTTCATGCCATCTTGCCTTACCAGGTAAGTTATCATCTACATGCTCTGTAGATGATGATGATTCTAATGATACTTCTTGCATTTCCGATGTTGGAGTTTCTGCATGTCTCTGAGCACACTCACCTAGAGTTGTAGGGTGCTTACTCTGGCCAGTACATTTTTCACTACTCTTCCAGCTAGAGATCTTCCAGTGAACAAGCAGAAGAACAATGATCCCAGTAACAAAGACAACAACACATACAATCAATGCATATAGAATTCCACGCTTCATACCATGTCTCCCCCCTCTTGAGTTCTGAGGGCCATTTAGTGATCCGGAATGAGGAAGAACAAGCAGTTCATTCCCTGGATGGAAAGATGAATCAGGAAATTTCAGCAAGTTGCTTGGAACTGATCCAGACAGATTGTTGTATGAGACATTGAACTCAACAAGTTCATCAGGGAGGCCATCAGGTATTGTACCATCAAAATTGTTTTTTGATAAGTCAATGTACATTAAATGCTTTAACTTAGTGATTTCTTTCGGGATTTTCCCAGAAAAGTTGTTCTGGCAAAGGTTCAGAAACGCCAATCCACTTAAAGCACCAATGCCTGAAGGCAGCGTACCACTCAAAGAATTCTTTGAAAGATCAACAAATGAGAGGTTTGAAGTTTGTACAGGGAGAACTGACAAATCCATATAAGTTGAGCTCTTTGTTTCAGAATTAGGAAGAGGAAGAGTCCCTGCAAAGTTGTTTCCTGATAGATTGAGATAGGTTAGTTTGACTGATGTAAACAGATTTCTAGGTAATGGTCCATGTAACTGATTTAGACTAAAGTCGATGGTACTCAACTCAGGATAAGTTCCAATAACAGTTGGCAATTCTCCTGCAAGCAAGTTGTCGGAAATCCTCAACGATGTCAATCTCAAAAACTGGGTTGTCTCATCTGGCCATGTCCCTGTTAATCTATTTGTTGTCAAATCAATCGTCTCAATATAATTTCCCCACGTTCGGACAACTGATAGGTTCCCTGAAAGCATGTTTCTACTCAAATCAACAACTGAACAACTCCCAAATGTGATTGGCAATGTTCCCTCGAGGCTGTTGTATGACAGGTTCAGGTACTTCAAATTCATTGCTGTTACGCGTCTAAGCGGACCTGTGTAAGACAGGAGGGTTCAAAAGCAAGAGTTAAGCAACATCATGATTGGTAAATGCAATATATCATTTAGAAATGAAGAGTTCAAAACCGTATGAAATGAATGAAATCTGCTAAAAATGTGCATTTTCTCCATGTGTAATAATCACTATGATATGTTTGTTCAAGAATCAGGGAAATGTAGTAACACAATCTACAATATATCAAAGCTTCAATTAAATGCAATTTCCTTTTAAGAGAAGCGTGAAATGGAGAGTAGTAAAGTAATTGACCTGTAAGTTGGTTGCAGCTAAGGTCAAGTTCAGTCAACACCATGGAGGTTTCGTGAAAGAGTGCCTCTGGAATGGACCCAGAAAAATTATTGTTCTGCAGGTGTAACACCTTGAGGGAAATCAAAAAGTTAAACTTTGGAATATTGCCACTAAGCATATTGTGACTTGCATCAAACACCTCCAGACTGTCAAACAGAGGCAACAGATCAGTCTCAAATATTGTTCCTGACAACATATTGTGGCTAACATTCAAGTACTGCAGTGTGCTAACCACAGATGAATTGTCAGATATTGATGTCAATGAACCCGAGAACTGATTGCAACTGAAATCAACATGAACTGGGCTCTCTAACTGTGCAAAGATGTCATCCAATTTACCAATGAAGCCATTGCCACGAAGGTCCAGATATTTCAGTTTCCTTAAGTTCCAGGGATCCGAAGGCAATGCACCACCAAAACCATTGGATGAGAGATTGAGATGTCCCAAATTAGCCAATTTAGTCAATTCAACCGGAATTTTACCCGAGAACATGTTATTGGACAGATCCAACAGTTGCAATGAAGCCATAGAACCGAGCTCACGGGGCAAGACCCCTTCCAATTTGTTATTCGACAGGGATAAGTTCTGAAGCATCGGCATTCTTGCAAGAGCTGACAAGCTGGCATTACCTACAAGCCCAGCCCCATCAAATGCAATTGATAGAATTTGGCCATTGCTGCACTGCACGCCATGCCAATTGACAGGGCAACCATCGGAATCCAACCCACTACTGGAGTTCCAAGGAGTGGCCTGATGTTTGGATGAGTCCTGCCGGATGCCTCTGTTGAACTCCAGTAGTGCCTCCATGTCTGTACCAGCCATAGCAGTGGCTGCAGACGCAGCCCAAATCGATAAGCACAATATCACGAGCCGCA
Organism: Zizania latifolia; assembly: GCA_000418225.1. Classification (NCBI taxonomy): domain Eukaryota; kingdom Viridiplantae; phylum Streptophyta; class Magnoliopsida; order Poales; family Poaceae; genus Zizania; species Zizania latifolia. The sequence goes on along the minus strand of KE371141.1, from coordinate 566,773 downwards.
TTGCAAGATCCAACTCTTAAACCAACACAAGCACTGATCATGCAAACGGCGGAGCAATCTTTAAATTTCTAAACACTGGATGTGAGACGAAGTAGGTAGGGTTTAAGGCACTCAGAGCCAAGAAGCAAGTTAAAAGGCCCAAACTTCGGGATTTCGGCACCGAACTCGAAGAACGATTTGGAAGAATGTTGTATCAAGAAAAGAAAATCACTACTAGAAATGGGAGCAGAGCAGCAGGCCAAAGCAGCAAGATAGAGCTAGCACTCCAATCAACTAAATGAATAGTCGGTGTGCCATGTCGAGGGCAAGAAACTGAGCAAATGCAGAGAAATTTCAAAGGCTGCTGCACCAGGAGACCACCTGCAAATGTGAGCTGACCAATTTGGACGTTTGACTTCAGCAGCAAGGCAAATAAATCGAAGTGCCAGCCTGATACCAAGAATTGAGCATTGTGTCTTGAGAAAAGTAGCAGGGCAGATAAATGGCCCAAATGCTGCACCAAGAAATCGACTCACTCCAAATGTAAGCCGAGCAAGATGCCACCACGCCAAGAATCGAGCAATGGCCGCAGTAGATGCCCAAATCTCTCCCGACTCCCACGCCGACCAGATGGGGTTAAGCCCTGTAAATCCACACAAAAAACTAAACACAACAAATCAAGATGGCAACTTGGAGTGATTGGCCCAGATTGGAATCAGCAAACGCGGCGAGTAAAACAAACACACCTTAATTATTGCGAACTTGGTGTGGCCAACTAGCTAGTTGCTCATCCAAAACCAAGAACACAACGATATGGCTCCTGACTCCAACAGAAATACAGAATGTAGCTTCTACCCTTTTGGGCAGCAAACGATGAGCTAATGCTCTGTGTATGTGTGTGCTCGACTGCTCGTTGTGTAGAGTGTGTATGCAAGTCGCCGGGGAGCTAGCAATACAGAAACGGAGACCACACTATCGGCCGAGTGGAGGTCAGGACAGAGAGACTGAGACTCTGAGAGAGGACTAGAGGAGGGAGGAGGTGAAAGAGGCGAAACAAACACCCAAAAGGTAGTCCAGTGACAGTGCATTCCTTTACACAGCTTTCGAGACATTTCAGTCGCTGACATATCCTGTAAAGAGTGAGACCATGGAAAAAACACCGGAATTCCTTTTCAAAAAAGTGACATTATGTAAAGCTGGATTAAACCGATGCATGGTGTTCTTCCTCCACAGAGGTAATCGCACTTCAGCAGGTCCAGCACAGCAAAGGTGGAAAATATGAGTAAACAGAGAGACCTGTCTAGCATACAATTATCCAGAGAAACAGTACTCTACCTTTTTACTCGTATCTTTGAATTGATCCCAACATATTTTCCCGTTATTAGTACTGTAGTTCAGTACTGCTCGTTCTCTGAAAAAAAAGTTTAGTGCTGCTCATTCGTCCCAGACCTATGCTTTAAGAAAGCGAGACCATTTCATCTTAATAAAGAAAAAGGAAAGCGAGATCCTTGGAGCATTATTTCATCCGAGAGGAGGAATCATCTACGAGAGCTATCATCCACTATCAGTTGGGCCCACATTGTCAGCGGCCGAAGACCTGCTGCTTTGGGATGCGCAGATCACCGGAGGGGACATGGGCAACAGTCGCAGTCTGACGCGCTGTGCTTCCGCTCCTAATTACTTACTGCCACTGTTGCTACTCGATCTAGCACATTGCTGCGTTAATCCTAAGCTCCTAACGTTAATTACGGCCGGCTCCTCGTCCCGGCCGTACCGGAGGTTTTCATTGGACGAGCAGAGTGCCTGTTCAACAAAAATTATGGTGGACCTGAATCTGCGGCCGGCTACTACGAGAATGCACGGAAGAATTGACCTGGATGTTGATGGCAATAGATGATGAGATAAGACCATATGAATCAAATCAGCCTGGGGTTAGGAAAAAAAATGTTTTTTTACGATGTCTGTTTTGTAGTAGTACTTGTGTTTGTGATTAAATTAAGGCCAAAGTGACCTTTAAATACAACGGAAAACACGGGAGTTATTGTTGCTACTGTAAAAACTAACCAACCAACTTTGGCGCACTAATTAAGTAATTAATCAGAGGAGTGAGTACTATACTACACTAATTATGTTCTTCTTCCTTCTCTGCTCTTCTAAATTCTACACCTCACCTGCATGTTGTCTTCTTCCTCCAGGAGGTTCAGCGAAGGGTACAAGATGAAAGCATCGGTGGTGTCGCCTTCCCCGTGGCTACACTCGTCCTGTCTTGTTCTGATCCTCTCTCCTTGGCGCCATGGACCAGATCAAATGCATGCAATACACTGCAGTAGATAGCTAGCGTTTGGTCCGCCGCGCAGCCCGCGCTGTACTGACGGGTACATTGCCGCTTCGCTTGTTAGCTGCTAGCTACTGGTACTCTGATCGCTGCAAAACTGTAACTGCATTTGGATCCAAGGCAGGGAGCAGTAAAAGTGGCCAGTGAGTCTCCTCTCCTGGCTGACTCCTAGAGGAACCCTATGCGTACGGTACGCACCGGATCCTCTTCATTGGAGCCAGCAGGCTAGTAGCCTTGCCAGTGGCAGCATATGTGATGTGTTCTAGCTCGGTAGTTACCGCAGGATGGTTTCATCTCGCTTTGTCTTTCTCCTCCGTTATTATTGTGGCCCGCCTGTTTTTACATGCGGCCGTACTCCACTCCGGTACGAATCATTACGGTCATTATTAGCTCGAAGTTAGTAATGGGCGCAATCACGACGAATCACCGTGCATCTATCACACACGCCCACGGCTTGAGTGCTGCACGCATGCACTGCCCAGCGCCCTGCAGCCTTCCCAAATAATTACTCCTCGCACCCCCAATCTCGGCCGCAATGAATACCAAAACCTACCATGCATTCTCTTCCGGACCTGCCTGCTGCGCAATATTTTAGGTCTCTTTATAAGCTACTGTTTTCTTCTAAAATAGGGATTTAGAAATCTAATCTAAAATATTTTTACAAACTATTTTTTCCCAGAGAGTATTAGTGGAAAAAAATTCCTAAGGATCAATCTTTCGGAAATCTTTGGATTTCCTTAAGCCCTTATACTACTGCCCCACTACATTTAAACAACGAGGCTACAAAGTAAATGGCGTATTTATTCGTGCCCCACGCGTACACATCACCGGGACAACGCGCGGCGACACCGCCCGGCGCGCACGCGCGGGGGGTGGGGTGGCTCAGAGGAGACCATCGCTCGTACGGCGTGCAAGCTGTGCGCCGCGCGCGCGGGGCGAGCTGGAGCGAACTGCGCCGCCACTTGCGGGGGCGCGCACGAAAACGCTTCGAATCGATCTGACTGGTGTGGTTGGCGGTGGGCATGCTTTCGTCGTCGCGCTCGTGCCACGCTGGAGTGGAAGCGGTAGCTAGATTTTCCCTCTTGGTTGCATGGGCGCCGGTGCCGCGGCCGGCGCTCGTGGGCGGTAGCAATACAGTGTTGGCCGTTGGGTGCGTGGAGATCCAGGGATCTGCTCGTCAGCTCGTGCACACGCTCAATGATGGCACCCAGCGCCGGCGTCGTGTGGAAGCTATTCTTGGCTCGTTCCTCGAGAATTGCACAAGGGTCCCCCGCCCCCGACACGGCCCTCGCCTCTGGAATCACCGGTCAAGCCACCACCACTCATTGAGTCATTGGTCACGGTGCTCGCGCGATGTACATCGCGGGCAGCTGCTAGCCTGCCAAGGGGGATAGGTCGACGAATGTTCATCGTCTAAAAACATCTTGTTGATTGATTCTCAAGGCCTACAAACCACCTCCCAGTACTCTGTCGCACAGCTGGTTGCAGCGATTCACCCGAAAATGTTGTGTCTAGCTCATGTCGATCAATGCGGGGATGACAGGATCAGGATGGCAAGAGGTGTGGACTGAGGTCATTAAATGGAACGCTGGAAGTATGGATCCGGCCGGCCGACCAGTCTGTCATTCTGTCAATGCACCGATGTAGTGTGTTACGTACTCCCCTGCTCTGTAGATCGACAACCTACGCTGGATTGCCGGCCTGTGCATCAACTGTACTACAAGTACTATGCCACACTTGTATACATGCGCGGTTGCACTCCTGCACGGCCGATCGGGTCCGCCTTATGGGCACGAACGAGCAGGCTAAAACCGACCGATCACCCAAGTCTATTCCTTGTGGCATGGTGAGACAGTAAATTATGCCGGCACCTGGCGATATGATTTCCGTTTTACTAAAATTCCCAAGAGAAGCCCTCTAAATATATTCTAACTTTTTCGAGATAATCAATACTCTACTTTTAATCTCCTCTACGTTACAATGAACACCAGCACCTACAGCACGCACGCACGTAAAACAAAGGCAAACGATCGATCGACTGGTCGAAAAAAAGACGTGCGCTAGGCGATTGTTAACGGCCCATGCGTGCAGTGTGCTAATCCTACTGGCGTAGTAGGGCCGGGCTGCAATTTGCCTATACCACGTAGGCCTCGGCGATCGGTGATCGATCGATCAAAATGGCCCGGCATGTGCGCCTGCTTGCGCCGCCGAGCGAGCGAGCGATGCAGCGTGCATGCTCGGCCGGCATGGCTCTCGGACTCAGGCAGGACGTCTGGCTACAGCGAGTACGGATACGGTACGGATTAGGCGATGTGGCCGAGCTTGGCAGCTTGCAAGTTGGTATGGCCTCGCAGGAGAAATTGTGCCACGTAGACTTAAGCCACTGTTAGAGCTGTCCTAACGCTCAAGTAGTTTTTAAGTATTAAATACAAAAGATGATATATGCCCTTATATTAAACAAGAAAAAATGTTTTGTATGACACCTTTCATCTTATACGACGTTTATTTTTTTAAAAAAAAAGGTCAAACCAATTTTATGGTAGATTTAATGTTGCTGGCATTTTTTTTATAAAACTGATCAAAGTTTAAAAAATTCAACTTATAAAAAAATCAAATAACTTATAATATACTCCGTATAATATATGATAGTATGATGAGAAATAAAACAGTATTAAATTACTAGTGTTACGTTCAGATAATTAAATTTAGAAATAGTTTTTATATGATACGTACCGCAATTTCTACTTTCTAGCACTTGTTCGTAAACCAAATCATCTCCTGTATCTCCAAATAAAAACATAGCCGGAAAGTAATATATGGGCAAACGGAAAGGTGCATTTCGGTAGCTTGACACAAACACTTGTGATGATTTGTCAATGATCACGATGCGAATATATATCAGATCTCAACCTGAACTACCTTAGCATGGCATCATCGTCACCACCAGCAGCCAAGCACAGCACATATTCAACGCGACGCAGATTTAAGTAGAACTCCAGAATAGGGGTTAGTTGTGGTTTGGCACACTGGGCAGAACTGGTTGACCTATGAACAGTAACCAGACAAAAACAAGTCGTAGCCTAATATATATTTATGTTACACCGTACTACTTAAGTAGAGTTGTTTTAGCATTAGAAGTTGTTTTGATATTTGGAGACTAGACTTGTTCAGTCCAAGCATGAAACAGTCAGTCAAGTAAGGTACATCACGGTTTGAAATCTGAAGCTTGAAAAGCGAGGTACAATTTATCATTACGAAAACAAGGATGTCTGAGCGACTGTGGTTTCGCTGTTGAATTGATATCTGAAAGACTCTGAATCATATTGTGGTCTCTGAATGTTAGGCAATTTCTATTGACCTGCGCGGCTAGGTCCTGCAGAATTCAAAGTATTAGTCGTCCATATCATCAATTATCAAAGAGGCAAGAAGATATTGTCCAAACTTAGCTCTTCTGCTAAACGTCATAGAATACTTCTTTAATTATCATTTCGTTTTCATCGGAATGGTTGGCGGTTCAGTGCACATTTTTATGTACGCCTAAGATTATTTAGGTCTCCTTTTAAACGGTTTTAACTTATTCATAAGTCAACTTAAATTTAATAGTCCAAATAAGCTATTAAAAATGCTTTGAAAAGATCATTGTCCTAATCTAAATGGTTTCTGAAATATGAGCTATTATATTAGCTCTTTATTTATTTTGTTTGGTATTTAATTGATAATACAATTATTTGGAATAATTTATATTAGGTCACTTGGAGATTTGAATAAACTTGGAAAATCTCATGAGATTTTTCTACTAACAGTACCCAATATGGTGAGTGTTAAACTATAAGCTAGCTATGAACTATCTAGAAGGGCCATTAATTTGGTGAGTGTTACAATATAAAGGACCAAGTCAAAGCAGGGGTATCACATGAGCACTGTAAGGTGGTTATCTGACGCGCGTGATAATTTTCAAGTAAATAATCATGCTGCGTCAGTGGTTGATTACCACAGGCTGATATCATGCAGTACGTGTTCATAAGATGGTGTACAAGCTAGGTAATTGAGATCTGTAGGCTGTAGACTGATATGAACGACGGCTAACTGGTATCATTAGCATGCAGCACAAGAACAGAAGTGCAGAACACCCTGTGTTGCCGAAGGAGAAATGCACAATCTGTTTAGACTTTAGAGTATGCAGATTCCCTTGTAAACGGTTGCACATTTGCACCTCCCTGAATGGGAAATACACATGCATTTTTTCTCTTGAAAGATTCATCAAGATGCAGATTTCCTTGTCTGTTTCTATTTGAGGTACTTCTTCTGTTTTCCAGTTAATTTTGACCCTGCATTCGCTTGGATTATTGAAGAATTTGGATGTTGATGCAGTATGTTATTGAATAACTTGAATGCAAATGCATGAAGTGTTGTTCATTCGATTGATATAGCAGGTGCGCTAGTGGGAGCGATCAAGTGCTGTGGCACCCAAGTCAATGAAGCATTTTCTTTACAATCTACTACAAGGGAATGAATGGCTGATGAGATGTTAATGATTAAATTAAACCGTGCAAGTAGCATATATGTAGCATGATGGTTGCAACAGTTCCAGTACAGCCTACTGATCTGGTTTTGACATGGCTCGTGGGGGCAGTTGGGCCGGCTCATCAAGTGATCCGAGTTTTCAACGCTGACACGTACAGAATCTTGAAACCAGTTTCAGCCTTTTGTGCAATCTGGGGTAGGACCCCGTGTGCTTCCGGTTCTGTGCTACAGTGCTGCAACATTGTGAAACCAAGGCAATTCACACTGCACACTCTTTCAGAGTTCTTCAGTTCTACACGCAATTCTCTGTGTGAAGTGCCAGAGGAAGACGAAGAGCTGGAGCTGTAAATCATGCAAATGAAAGTAGTGCAGTTCAGTGGTTTTTGCCTGTTAGCGAGGCTTTATTGTGTAACTAGAACACTAAATACAAATAACTATCAGCATGCATACCCTGCACTAGCGGGTGAAGCTTTGCACGATGCTTTGCCTTTTTTCTGAATATAAGTGGGGTGAATGATGCTTTACTTCTCGCAGGATACATATGATCAGATTCATTTTTGAGAAGGGCAAAGATTCCGCAGAGATTGAAAGTCGAGGAAAACTTTGAAAGGGAACTTGATGACGCAGAAAGTTCTTCAGTCATTTTCAGTCAGTGCAGTAGTTCGTCAGAATTCCACACGTTGGTTCTTTCCGCTGCTCTTGCCAGAGGACGTCGAAACGCAAATCAAGAGAGAAAGGTGGCACTCAGAAAGTGGCATCTCGAAACGGCGATCAAAAATGCACGGCATGTTTTCCAAAAGCGCGCACAAGAGAGATCGCCTCTGGATTTTGGTTTGAACTCGTCGCGCTCTCGTATCGTGTTCTTGTGACGACAGCCAGCCATCACAAATTACACGAGGCACGGCCACTTAGCTGCTCCACGCTCACGCTGTTCCCGAAATAACAAAAGCAACGGCACGTTAATATGTTATTCACATTCTTCTCGTCATGCAGGTGGTGAAAAGGATGGGCTCGCTCTGTAGTGGAATGGTTAATCACTTAATCGTATGCAGCAGAATAGTGGTTTGGGCAGTCGTGCAGAAGCTACGCGTCGTCGTGACGTTTGACAAAACCGGATTTTTGTCGCGGGGCCGTACGGCGATCGGTGATGACTGGGTGAGACAACAGTTCGGTCGGAGTCCAAAGTCCAAGGACCCCATGCGGCGAGGAGAGGAGATGCGACTGTGTCAACCCACGCGCGGCGCGGTTGCGTCCGCATCAGCGCCGTGCCAAGCCGGCGTGCGTGCGCGCGCGCGCGCGCGGCGGTGGCTACCTGTACGCCCGTGAGCGAAACCGGGCGCTCCGGCCGGCACCTCCGCACCCGGCATGCGGCCCACCCGATTCCCGACGCAAATTCGACGCGTTTTCTGCACGGCTGCGGCCCACGCCGCCTCCTTTTAGATCTCTCGCTCGCCACTCCCC
>KE371141.1:536431-546895 GCA_000418225.1 Zizania latifolia | reverse complement strand
CACATGCGCCTCCTTATTAGCACCAGCACCCCCTCCCTCCCCCTCCACGCTATCCTCCAGCTGCGACCCCCGGTTTGGTTTCCTCCTGTTCGAGAGAGAGAGAGAGAGAGAGAGAGAGCCTTGAATCTTCTGCTGATCAGCTGCTCCGGCTGGTCTTGGAGTTGGAGGTGAGGTTCACTGCCTAAGCCTGAACCTGTCTGTCCTGTGGCTCTCTGGGGCTGAATTTTGCATCTTGGGGATTTTGGTTCCTTCTTGTTGAGAGAACTCTGAATGTGTTGGGTTTTGAGGGGTGCGGGGAGGATTACGTATTGATATTTCTCTTGGCATTTCGGCTGTTCTGTGAAAGATGTATGTTCTTACTTCTTGGCATTTCTAGCTCATTGTGACCTTCCTTCAGAAGTTCATGAACCGCGCTCCATGTTATTTTTTCTTTCAGCAAAACATATCTGTAACTGTAAAGAGCTGTTTGGATGTTTCTTATTCTTTTGCATTTTAGTATCAGATAGCATCCCGTAATTTTGGCAACTGCCGATTTTCCCTACGCGGCCGGCAGTACATATGTCGGATGCTTTTAAGGTTATTGGCGTTTTAATTGCAAAAGGCTACGGACTTTTTTCAGATCTTGATGTTTCGTTTCAGTAATTCAGTCACTCAAAAAAGATTCTTGAGGTTCCCCTTGCGCTGGTCCTCTTGCCTTAGGCTGCACGCGCATGTGTTTTCTGAGAGGTGCTTTATGCCTGATCAGCTCTGCTTCTGTCATTACCACCTTTTATGTCGAAAAAGCCAAAGTGAATTTAGCACGGTTGTTTGGAGTTGCCTGGTCATTTTATATATTTTGAACAGGTGTTGTTTAGTGTTTCACTGTTTCTGATATAAATTTTTTTATATTTACAAATGACTACCTCATTCTCCTTCTTTATCCATTTTCCCTTTGGCAATGAACATATATGCAGAGTTTCAGACAGCTTCTTTAAAGAATATTCCTTTTCAGTTTAATGAAATGTCAGAGACTGAGAGTACTTCTGGTTTTTAAATGGAATGACTTGTTACGGTAGAGTAAATAACTAAATCTGTCGATAAATACAGTTACTCTTTGAATCTGCATAGACTATTAGTCATTTTTTCTATCAGCTGTATGATTATTGAAGGGCACTCAACTGTTATGTTATAACTTCCTAAGATTGTTGAACTCTGGTGCTCGATCCCCATCTTCAATAGAATTGTTCGTGTGAATAATTTCATAAAGGTTTCTGTTGAATTTGTGATATTCTACTGAATAGAGGTTATACAGAACACGGTGTTTGTGTGATCAGAAATTATCAGATCCATGTTTTCCATAGTAAAGATTTCCTAAGTTCTAAGAAAAATTATTCCACTTCCCTTTTGCAATAGATATAAGACTGCACTTTGTGTTAGCCTATCTCACTTTTCTCCGAGTTTTGCTATCATATTCCCTTCTTTCTTGTATTTTTTTTTGCATAGTACTGCTTATCTGTAGAGTCTTTGAATGGTTAGTTGTCAAGTGTCATGGTAATAATCTTCAAAACCTGATTCATTGAACAATTGCAGGTGGTTCAACAACTTGAAGGTTCATAGGAACCTTCATTTGTTAGAAGATGTATAGGGCTAAGAGAGCTGCATTGTCACCAAAGGTGAAGCGCCGAGTAGGGAAGTATGAGCTCGGGCGCACCATTGGGGAAGGAACCTTTGCAAAGGTCCGGTTTGCAAAGAACACCGAAAACGGCGAGCCAGTTGCTATAAAAATACTTGACAAGGAGAAGGTTAAGAGGAACAGATTGGTTGAACAGGTCATTCTCAGACAATTCCTTTCTAAGGCATTGCACTAATTCTTTTCAGTCATGTGCCTGTCCATATCATGAATGCATAATAGACGAAACGAGCCTCTGTGGTTCAGTCCATTAGAAATAAAGTGGTCAAAATTCGATGTTTCCTATATCATCTTTCAGTAAACCATACTGTCAATCTTATCAACATTTGCAATAGTCAACTAAGGTTATCTTAGAAAAAGTCTAAAAAACATATTTCTTACCTTATTGATCACATGCGCAATTGCAATCTGTGATTTTCTTTGGTCAAAGTTCACTACAATCAACTTGCATCTTTGTATCAAGGAACAAAACTGAAGAAACATTTCTCTCCCTTGGATGTTGCCGTGTCAGCATGAGAGCATTGGAAGATGTAACTTCAACTAAACATGATTCTACGTCTAAATGACTACATATTTGCATGAAATCGGGATATAGCCTCATGGTGATCTTCCAGTTGAAGTCATATTACCAACTCAGTATGTTCTCCTGGTGCCTCATGCTGTTTCAGTCAACTTTGTGAAAATTGATTTTTAAGACCTCAGTCTATACACTTGAAGATGTGTTTTTCTTGTGCCCGATGGATGTCCATGTCCACAAGACCTCAATTCCATTTAATAGGCTTCACTCTTTGTTATACTGTTCTAACCATTGAGTTTTAGAAAGGGAACTACATTAGGCACAAAAACTAGAGAATTCAGAGCACTAGTGTACTGTTTCACACGTGCACTTCAGAGAATAAATCGTGTTGTATACACTCACTTAGAAGGTTGATAGTATATTTTTTATAGTATTATGCTCATACCATCCTAAATTCAATGCAGATTAGGCGTGAAATTTGTACTATGAAGTTAATAAAGCATCCTAATGTTGTTCGGCTGTTTGAGGTAAAGTGCTTCATGATTTCTCATCGAAAAATAGATTAATGCCAACAATGTAGTACCCTTTGGCTGAAATTTACCTTCTACCTCAGGTGATGGGAAGTAAAGCAAGAATTTTCATTGTTCTAGAGTACGTTACTGGAGGAGAGCTCTTTGAAATCATTGTAAGTTCCAATATATGGTCCTAATTGCATGGAAGGATTTTCCTATATTAGAATATCTACTGATGGTATATCATCATTCTTTTAAAATTTTATCTGATTTATATGCCAACTACAAAATCAGGATACTAATGGAAGGTTGAGGGAGGAGGAAGCACGTAAATACTTTCAGCAACTGATCAATGCAGTTGACTACTGCCACAGTAGGGGTGTCTACCACAGAGACTTGAAGGTAAAGCCTTAGCCTCCTGGACTCCATCGATCTCTTTATAATTAATTATGAACACACAAGTGTGACAAGTGATATACTGATATTTAACATGCGTTTGCAGTTAGAAAATTTGCTGCTTGATGCTTCTGGAAACCTGAAAGTATCTGACTTTGGTTTGAGTGCCTTAACCGAGCAAGTGAAGGTACTTATATTGATAAATCGTTTGCATAAGTTCTTAATAACAATTGCTTCGTTGTTCTTGCTTGGGCTTTTCAGTTATTACATTCTTCTTCTTCAAAACCTTTCAATCCTAAGCAAGTTGGGATAGGCTAGAGTTAGGGATTGAGACCTGCTATGTTGAAACAAAGGCAGAGTTGTTACCGCTCTTATATTATTGAATTCAACTGTATAGGCTGACGGGTTGCTGCACACAACATGTGGGACACCTAACTATGTTGCTCCGGAGGTAATTTTTTCTGCTCATTGTAGTATACACATGCTGATTGCACTACACTGATCTTTTTTTCTAACACGTAATTGATCTGATCTATGTAGGTGATTGAGGATAGAGGCTATGATGGTGCAGCTGCAGATATCTGGTCTTGTGGGGTAATCCTTTTTGTTATGCTTGCTGGGTTTTTACCCTTTGAGGATGAAAACATCATCTCCCTTTATAAAAAGGTAATACTATCAAAACTATAGCAAAATGGCCGGATGCTGCTATTACTTGTTATTTCTTCTTAGTCCCTCTCTTTTGCAATCACAGATCTCCGAAGCTCGGTTCACCTGTCCCTCGTGGTTTTCTGCTGGAGCTAAGAATCTGATTACGAGAATTATGGATCCCAACCCTACATCTGTAAGTTTCATGCATATTTTTGAGATGCTATTGTTCAAATGACTAGGATATTGGTTAAACCATATCTAAATAGAATCGCAAGAACGATGAGCAAAGAATAATTTCAGTCATGCAACTACTATGGTTTAATCTTTTATGTATCTATGAGACTATGACAAGGTGGATCTTTCACATTTGAAATGAAATTTCTGTACAATCTTGAATCATTTTTGTTTTACTGAGTCATGTTTTTTCAATTCTGAAAAGCATTCGTCGAAAATCCCAGTTTACCTGACCTCTGCATTTGTTGAATTTTGAACAGAGAATCACCATTCCTCAGTTACTGGAAGATCCTTGGTTCAAAAAGGGTTACAAGCCACCTGTATTTGACGAGAAATATCAAACTAGTTTTGATGATGTTGATGCTGCTTTTGGAGACTCGGAAGTGAGTTTATTGGCCTGTTTATCTTTAAAGCATATTTAGCCTCTTGTGCTAGGACTAAGATAATTAATTATTTGTTTTTACGCATCTACCAGGACCGGCATGTGACAGAAGAAACTGAAGATCAACCTACCTCAATGAACGCATTTGATCTCATTTCGCTGAATCAGGCACTGAATTTGGACAATTTATTCGAGGAAAAAAAGGTCACATAATTCTTATGCCATTAGTTTCTGTATTATAAGTTTATAACCCTGTCGATATTGGAGATTCCCATATTTCATAACCAGCCTGTTGATTATGAAGTATTTTAGAAACTAAATAATATTGCAGTGGGCTTATTAGTACAAATATTGTTACAGGAGTATAAAAGAGAGACAAGATTCACCTCACAGTATCCTCCAAAAGAAATAATCACCAAGATTGCAGAAGCTGCAAAACCACTTGGATTTGATGTTCAAAAGAAAAACTACAAGGTATTCACATAGCTTAATTTCTACATATACAATACTTCTCTGGCTAATTGCAAGAAAATTCCACCACATATCAAAGTTATCAGGAAATAAAGTTCTTATTACCGCATTCCGTGCGCCGAGTCCTACTAAGTTTGTGCTTTTGTTCATTCTAGATGCGGATGGAGAACCTGAAAGCAGGTAGAAAAGGCAATCTCAATGTTGCAACTGAGGTAAGTCGAAACACCACGCCAACCAAACAGTGAAACACTGAAAACATGAAGGAAACATTGTTCAGATTTTGTTGTGTGACTACTTATAGGTTTTTCAAGTAGCTCCATCCTTACACGTGGTTGAGCTAAAAAAGGCGAAGGGGGACACTCTGGAGTTCCAAAAGGTACAACTCTTGAGCAATTCTGTCATCAGATCCATTTTCTATACGGCTCTCTACTCCATAAGTCCATATACTAAGAAACGACAATGGCAATGAGCAATCATATTCTTGGCAAAAAGCAAGCAGAAGCCACTTTTCTTCCATTGGAAATTTTTTCCAGACACTTGCAAATTCGGTCTTTGTAAGTCATGTAACCGAATTATTTCTGCTGTGCAACAACAGTTCTACAGAACTCTCTCGACACAGCTGAAGGACGTGGTCTGGATAGGCGACGGCGAGGCCGAAGGCAACAGCGCCGTGGCGTGAAGGTGAAGCAGCCTGTTTCCCCGGACTTTTGCCGGAAGCCGGGACGCTGGTTCTTCGTGTACATAGCTCCGCCATGCGTGGGATGATCAATGGTGCTCGCCGCAGAGTGGATTTTGCAACAAGGAAAAAAAAAAGACGAGAGAGAGAGAGAGAGAGAGAGAAAAGGTTGGTTTGGTTCGTTCATAGGTAGGCTGCTCCGATGAAACAATGGGCCTGCGCGAGGCCTGCTGTGGATGAGCTTGTCTTAGTTCATTTATTTTGTGGCCTTTGGAGGCGGATTAAAAACGAGGGGCACAAAGCTGTACCATTGTAAGCGTGTAATGGTACACAGTCCAGTCAGATGCTGCAATGCACTTCAAGTCTGTTGGTTCGAATATTGGCTTAGTTCTTTCATTTTGGTGATCCAATTCGAACTGTCCAGATTCTACGTGAATTTATCCCTGATCCTTGTGAGACAGGGCGAGAGATGTCGTGTTCTACGATGAATATGAAAAGTGATCAGTGGAAGCATGCGGACGCGGGAACGCCTCCTGGCGTGGGGCGGCCGCGTTCGGATCATTCACATTAGGAGCTCATATTAATCGAAGTAGTTTACTAGTTAATAGATGCTTCCAACCGAAACGACAGCAAGCATAGCTAAATCAGACATGCAGGAACAGTTCAATGTGCACCTGATCCCCTAAAAAACACGAGTTAAAAACCATTGTGTCGAGTGTGGTAGCTAAGAACACGTTTGTTTTTGTTTAGGATTATATTAATTCAGCTGAAACAAACATGTAAGTTTATTATGTCAACTTATTATAATCTAAAGTAAAAATTATAATAATCCAGTATGCTTGTATAATTTAGTTTTTTTTCTATAAGCTAGATTACTATAATCTTAAACTAAAATAAACATAGCCCAAGCCATACATCTCGTTTTCATTTTGACAAAGAAGTAAACAATTCACTTGATTCTTACGGAGTATTACAAAAGGAGGCTCTTTATAAGAGCAATCAGATGGGTATCGAAATGCATTGATACAGATTAACAAAACTTTCTATATGGAGAACTTTCCGTTGAGAAAAGTTTTGAAATACTTTCTATAACAGATTTGAAAAACATTCGCACGAAAAAGGAAACTTTCACTTTAAATAAGTATAACTTTCCATGAGAGATTCGCATCTTTCATATGAAAACTATAAAAACTCTTGGAGAGACTACAACTTTCAATTGAAAAAACTCTACCTAAGGCATCGAATCTGTTCTCAGATTCTAACCCTGTTCAAAATAGTTTGAAAAAAGTCTACTTTATTCTTCAAAGTATTACTCTATAGATGAATGTTGCTGCTAACTAAAAAATTGGACTTTTAATCCCCGAACTAATCTATATACCGGATAACTAACCCTCGAGACGATTTACTGCGGTGGTTTTGCTGACGTGACAGTCCACGCTGAGGTTTTTGCTGATGTGGCAATACACGCGGACACTTGACAAGTGATTTAGCCCAATTTTAGTCACTGACAAGTGGAACCCACTCATTTTTCTTCCTTTTTCTTCCTCTCTCTCCTCTTTCCCCTTCCTTTTCTTCATCTTTCCTCCTGTTGGTGCACTGCCTGTGCATGGCGCGGGGGCACTTGGGGGGTGGGGTGAGGCCTACGCAGGGGTGCTCGAGGGGCAGCGGCACGGGCTGCGCAGGCGATGGGGGGCGTGCCTGCGCGGGTGAGCTCAAGGGTGGGAGTGCAGCCTACGTGGGGGCGCTCGAGGGATGGCAGCGTGGGCTGCACGAGAGCGCTCGAGGGATGGCGAGGGCGCCACGCACGGCGAGGGGCGTGGCCTACACGGGGAACTCAGGGGGTGGGAGCGTGCCCGGTCGCTGCAGGAACGCGGTGGCTAGGTGTGGGCTCGAGGGCGCCGCTAGGGCGTAGGGGCCTAGGGGGAGGGAGTTGGCCGGCAGGCAAGAGGGGGAGGAGGAAGGAGGAAGAAGAAGGAAATAACGAGAAGAAAGCAAAGAAGAGAAGAAAAAGAAAAAGAAAAGGAGAATAAAGAAAAGAAGAAAAGAAAATTTTTCTGTGTCACCGATAAGCAGGTCCCACTGTTTAGATGCCAGCGCAAAGCCACATGGATAGCCACCTCAGCAAAACCGCTAGCTTGGATTGCCACGTCAGCAAAACTGCTAGTGTCAGCAAACCGTCTTGGGGGGTTATTTGTCCGGTATAGATTAGTTCAGAGGATTAAGAGTTTGGTTTTTTAGTTGAGTGCAACATTCGAATACTTCAGGGGCTAAAATATACTTTTTGCAAATAGTTTTAAGAAAAATCAAATTTCAAAAGTCATAAAACCGTTAGCCCAATGGGCCACGTTGGGCCACTAGTTGAAGCTGGCATCTCGCGGTTAGGACAATTCTAATTCATAGTGTCTGTGGTGTCTTGAATGAAAGAAATAGTAAGATATTATCCATAGACATCACCTTCCTAATAGATAGTTTTTTCAAAAATATTTTCATCCAACCATCTATCTTCTCTCTCCTTTCTTTTTCAATTCTTTCCTTTGCTTTTCTTGGTTCTCATGAAGAGTTGATTTTTTGTATGGGACCCAGTTTCTAGCTTTTTCTTATATGTCAGTCTATTTAATGTCATAAATATTAGGTGCACGGAGGATTGGGAATGCCTTTCACATAGAAACGAAGAACTGAAACCGAGTAACGGAAAAACGGAACAAACGGAACAGCGTCACCAGCGTAAGGAGGAAAACGATCAGAGGGAAATCGTTGAAGTGCTCGCGGCGCCGAAGAGGGTTTCCGAGTCCAAATTAATATGCATGCAGATGGCTTCGCTGCCATCAATCATGGCGGAGAGCTCGGTGAAAGCGTCTAAAGCGGCGATCGAGTAAGCTGTAAGCAGTGCAGGCGGCGAGCGATGCACGTAGCTTTCTTTCGTGAAAGCGATGCGAACATGGACCCTGCCCTCCCCTGTCTTTCTTCGTCGTTGCAAATGGGCCCAGATCAATCAGCTGGGCTGGACTGAACATCAATCTCTTTCGCTTTCGCTTCTTCTTTTCTTTCGTTTCTTTCTTGCTTTTTCTTTCTATGATGAGGGAGATTGCGACATTGCGTGTCTTTCACTCCCTTTCCCCACGAGGAGAAGACGGCTGCAACCTGTAAGCGGATCACAGCAAAGAGCAGTTCTTCCTCACATTTTGACTTATTTTTGCTTCAGAAAGTGAATTCCCTTGCCATTTCACAGTATTCCCGAACTCAACGTCACGCTACCTAAGTTTGCACGGTTCACTCAACGTCCGATATGCATGCAGCATGCGGCTCCACAAGTTCTTAATGTTCCTGGAACGAATCAATTAGCAAAAACCTCGCTACTTCACTTTTTGTCTGTTGTCAGCTAGTTCTCCACAAGCATTTATCAGATCCTGATCACTGCTCTTTTGAGCATGAAGATTGTCTGAACTCTGAAGTTCTTCTCCAAAAGAGAAGACTAAACTTTAACTAACATCTCAATTCTCAAGTTTCAAAATGGAGTGCAATTGAAAGAACAACGGTAACAACACTGATTTAAGGGCCAATTTGACAGTGAGGGTCAGCGTTTACAAAACCGCCTGCCCCCATTACCGGCAATAACTAGAGAAAGATAATTAACTTCATTTCTATTGTTTTCAGTGCTTGTTAGCAGCAATGGGACTAGTTACCGTTAACCACCGGTTGGCGGTTAACCCAAAAACTAGGATTATTGGTTCGGTAACCGTGGTTTTATTAATCCAAGAGTAGATGATTGATTCTTTAACCACATAATTTGAGTGCACAAACAAATGAATTTAATGATAAATAATTTTTTGATATTTTTATATAGAAAATTATTTAGTGAATTACAAAGTTTAGTAGCTTAAAATACGTGTCGCGCATTAATGCGTACCGATTACTGGACAAAACCTGGTGCCGAACTTGCTTTGACTGCTTGTCTCGCCAAATCTCTCTGAATGAGCACGACAAATAAGCTGAGCTAGTTATCGCAAAACAGTAGTACTTTGGTTTGGCCGCTTCCTGCACCATACGACGATACTAAGCTGATTTTGGCGGCAATGGCACGGTAGATATATTGTTTTTTTCGCATGGCACGGTAAATATTTGGTCCCTGAATGGGAAGGAGGTCATCGTGCAAAGTTATAGCAAAGCATGGAGCAGAGTAGGCAGCGCGCGGTACAGGATATTCAATCAGCTGGCCTAGGCCTGCATACCTGTACCTGAATCACTCAATTCCAAGCATCCACAATCTTTTTCTTTTATTTTTCTTCAGAAACTGCACACGCGTATTTTAGATTTCAGTCTGACAACTCACAAAGCTAGCTATGCCCAAACATCCGCATGTATCCGTAAGAAATCGAGAATAGCGGAGGAAAAAAATAAACAGCCGTCTTACAAAAACAAAAAGGAGAATCAGCGTGTTCCAATAATCTCGAACGAACTTTCAGAAATCCAGACAAAACTGTACTGTACCACTCATGGAGTAGAACTCTCATGTAAACAACATGAACAGTTACCGGTGGGCTTAGATCCTGGCAGCTTTTTCTGAGAGAATTAAGACTAAGCTTATTATTAATCGGGCCATGCTGAGTTGCTTCTCGTGTACTTTGCTTGGCAGCTGTAGACTGTAGTAGAGCACTCTCCCCCTGTTCGATCGGCAGCAGGGAGTAGGGCCGCCGGTAGCAGGCAGTTCCCACATTTTCTGAAGCGTTGCGTCACTTTTATTGCTCTCCACCTACAACGGCGTACGCCAAATGCGTCGCGAATCCTTTCTTTCATGGCGATCATGGCGCTTGTCAGTCGCTGACACCCATCGACCTCGCACGCGCGCTGTAGCAATTCAATTCATCTCGTGCTTCGCCTGCGTTGTGAGTACGTACGTACTTGGAGCAAGCGAGTTGAAATCTCGCTCAGAAAACCAGTCTCTTCCTGCACATGGCGTCG
>KE371141.1:489931-500585 GCA_000418225.1 Zizania latifolia | reverse complement strand
TGCATCGCGCTTCAGCCCGGTGAGTCGTCGCGAGGCTGTGGTTGGTGGCCGCAGTTGTACTGCCGCCGCCGATTTCTTTCTTCCTTCCGGCGCGGGTGCGTCTAACCTGTTTGCCGAAATGCGTTAGCCGAGTCGCTGGGCGCTAGTAGCCTGTTACCCGCCGTATTATAGTGGATTAGTAGTTCTGTACCCACGGCTGGGCGATTCGCCCGTTCTAGTGTAGTAGACCGAGAGGGGTGGAATGGAAGGGCGAGTGCTCCAACCTGTTGGTGTGAATACCGTGTGATTATGTTGGTAGTACGCGCATAAAGCTTATCTCCTTCCTTCATTGATCTGTTGGAGAAGTTCGTTTACACTTGGCGGTTGAGACAAATTTTTTTACAAGTTGGTGTTGTGGGGTGTGGCAATAGGATAGAGTTTATTTAGTTCGCATCACATCATTTGGTAATTGTGTCATGTGCTGATCAATTGCTGCTTGATGCTTCTATGCACTGTACACAGGTTGCAGGACCTTCTGCCAATTTTAGAACACAAGTTTGTGGACTGAGATGTTGGATCGCTGCAAAGTTGAAGTTCCAGAAGACCTTAAAGAGGCATGGATGGCAGCTTCGAAGGAATCTAGAAGTTCGAGCCGATGATAAAGTCCCTGATTGGCTGAGGGTTACACCTCTGACTAAGAATATAACATCTCAGGATGCTCGGCTTGCATATGGTTGGTATTGGCAAACCAATTCTGTTTCGCTACTAAGCGCACAGTTACCTAATTTCTGTGGTTATTGGCTTATCTTTTCTCTTGTTTTGCGGGCACCGGTTTTGTTCATGTAAGAGTTGAAATGCAATTTCTCCTTGTGAACATACTATCTTCCTGCTATCATCACAACTTGAATGGTAGACATTTGATTGCATCTATATTTTTTATGCACACCTTATTGTTTCCCTTTATCCAGATTCTGGAGGTGAAACAGCAAACACTAGCTCTGATACTTTGGACAGTTCAATGGATGAGAAAAGTTTGACGCATCTGAAACTCAGCACTTCTGAAACCCATCCTCCTGTGCTAAAGGAAGATCCTGTTCTCTTTGATGATCAACCTGAAAGTGCAGCATCTCTTTGCATTGCTGTAATTGGAGCCACTGGTGAACTGGCAAGAAATAAAGTCTTCCCAGCGCTATTTGCTCTGTATTACAGTGGTTTTCTTCCTCGGGTATGAACATGTCCTAGCTTCTGCTGGCCCTCATTTTTTGCCCTTTTGACAATCCAAATGGCAACCCATTATCCTTTTTTTGCTCTAGTTAGTTATTTGCAAAAATGCCACGTCTTAACCATGTATGTGTAAAGAGAAGTCCAACAGATTGTACTCATGTACTTACATGTTAGAGTATTTTCATATCAATGTATCATCAAAAGTTGAAAGCTGTACTGTTAGAGAAAATGGTAAGTAAGTTTTTCTCGTAAATATATTTGATGCCTCTTGCAAGAAAGTAGAAAGAGTTGATTATCAATAGTTCAACACACCCAGCAGCAGCTGAATAAAGACAAGATGCTTAACTCGGTTGTTAAGGATAGCTAAGCAATCATTTGCCCTTCAAGTTTGCTATTTTCAGTCTAGTGGCCAAGAACTGATTTATTTCTACTGTGATGTTATCAATGTCCTCCTGTCTGCTACATATCCAAAAAGGGCTGATTGTTCGATATGTGCATGCTATAAAGGATTTTCTTTACCCAACTAGGATCTTCATTTCACTATTTACAACCAGTCCCACCTTTGCCTTATACAGTAAGGCCCAGTGCTAACAGATATGCATCAATGTGCTTGTGAATTACTGTAAAATGATATTACTTTAAGTATCTTTGAAATTTTGAATTTGTTGCCTCTTTGTCAGCTTGTCCATGATTGTTATTTTCATGTCATACCTTCTAATTTTGTTTTGCAGGATGTTGGTATTTTTGGGTATTCTAGGAAGACAATAACAGATGAAGGTTTAAGATCCATGATTGAAGCCAATTTGACCTGCCGGGTTGATCACCAGTATGTCTCTTTGGTAGCACCCAGCCAGAGCATGACTTGATATTTCTTGCCAAAATATTATTTTAGCCAGCTTTTAATCTAATATTTGCTCAATGTTCAATAGATAATATTGGTATTGGAATCCATATGTCTTTTCCAGATCTGAAATCACTTTGGTTTTCTTCCAAGGGAGTGAAATCACCATAAATCATTGTTATGGTCCAATGTCGTAATGATGTCTTCAGTTTTAAAATATAGTTTAGGCTGGGTGCCATATGGATGTATGCTTTGATAATGTTGGGACTAGACTAAATATTATTTTGGGCAATATTTGTGCACCAAGCTTATATGTTTTGCTCCAAGCTTTTTAAACTTTTTTGCTTTTTTGATTATTAGCTGTTCCTACGTTGAAGTTAGGCATGTTTGTCTGTCCTTTAAATGGCTCATGTTACATAGCTTTCCAAAACTAAGAGGAATTTATCCTGACATATATTCCTTTTTTCGGACATGCAGTGAAAACTGTGATGAAAAGTTAAATGAATTCCTTAAAAGGACATACTATATAGATGCAGGATATGACAACAAAGATGGGATGGCAAAATTAAATTCCAGAATGTCTCATATAGAGGTAATTTGAGATCACATAACTATTTTGATTCTATAGGAGCACATTTAAGCGTGATACCTGAACTTGGAATTCCTTCATAAACAAACTGTTTTATAAGGGATTATTTTTTAGGCAATACGCAAAAGATTTGTGTATCATTGTATTAAGATAAGGTTTTCTAATGGATTATTAGGTTCACTAACTGTTTGTTTTGTTTTAAAGGGTAATTGTGCAGCAAACAGGATATTCTACCTCGCTGTTCCCCAAGAGGCACTTCTTGATGTTGCATTATCACTAGCTGATGGTGCCCAAACTACGCAAGGCTGGAATAGGATAATAATTGAGAAACCATTTGGCTTCACAGATTTGTCTTCGCACCGGATAACACAGTCACTGCTGTCAAGATTTGAGGAAGAGCAGATTTACAGGTTATCTTTATTGGCATGTATCTAGTTTTTTTTCGTATCATTGAAAAAACCTATTATTTACTATTAATCTACTGTTCCTTTTTCTGAATGAATGCATTGTCAAACTATTAAGCCTTGTCAACATTTTTAACTGCGACTCTACTTGTATCTGACTAAACTGCTAAATGTCATATATACCATAGAATTGATCATCTTTTGGGGAAGGATCTGATTGAAAATCTCACTGTCTTGAGATTTTCTAATTTGGTGTTTGAACCTTTGTGGAGTCGCACTTATATACGCAATGTACAGGTACATTTCAAATAAGCTCAATCTACAATACATTTTATCTTGCATGTACATTGCTAACATTCGTGAACTGTTACAGGTCATATTTTCCGAAGAAACAGCAACAGAAATACAAGGGAGGTGAGTTAACACTAGCTTTTTATGAATATTATCGAATGATGTATTTCTTCCTTTCCACCATTTTTTGTGTAATAGTGTACTGTTTAGTAACCACACATTTCCATTTCTAGCTGCCCCAGATATGACATGATTGATTCATTTTAGCATTATGCAATGAAGGAAAAAGAGCCTCTAAGCATTTATCTGCATGGAGCAAAAAGTGCTCCAGCCCACTGCATGATTAGGCACTGCACTACCTTGTTTCAGATTAAATGATATGTTATCTGTGATGTGCTGCTGTTATTTAACTGAACAGAAGTCTATCTTAATGAGTTGCCAATGTCTAAATGAATGCAATTATGAAAAAAATGCATGCCTTAGAGTTCTCACTTTACATTGCCACATCATTTAATTCCACAACCATATGCCACTGCAGATACTTTGGAGACTATGGCATAATACGTGACATAGTGCATAGTCACATTCTTCAAACAATAGCGCTATTTGCTATGGAACCACCTGTAAGTCTTGATGGAGAGGACATCCGGGATGAAAAGGTAAAATAATTAAAACTTATTACTGGAGGAAACCATGCTGTATTTGCCCTAGTATTTTTTAAAATGGAAATAGGAGCTGATGGAAGATTATAAGAACTACATTCTATGAAGGCGAAGGTGCTCAGATCAATTCGAAAGCTGGACCTTGAGGACGTTGTACTTGGTCAACTCAAAGATAACTCTGTGAAGGTTGACAGATATACAAAATCAATGACGCCAACCTATTTTGCTGCTGCCATGTACATTGACAATGCACGTTGGGATGGTGTACCATTTTTGATCAAGACAGGGATTGGGCTCATGAAGAATAGGTACTCAATAAGATTCATAAATTCTGTTAGTTGATGTTTCACTAGCTAATTTCTGATTTCAGTCACAATTTTGTTGCACTGCCACTGTGTTAAGACGAAATATTTGCTTTCATATCTTTAAATTTTCCCAAGGTAAGTGCAAAACGTTTTATATGCATAAGTATGGATTCTTCTGTCAACTGTTTTCTACTGTCCACCATTCTCTGATCACCTTATTGATAACCTTTGCATTCTTGGCCGCCTGGGCATCGTACTGATAACTTATGCATGCTTGAACACCTTCCTTACTTCCTGATAACTTTTGCCTGCTTTTCTTCTGTTAGTACAAAATATCACCTGACAAACAGATGAAGCATAACTGAAGGATGCTAATATTTCATTTTCTTCAGAGCTGAGATTCGTATTCAGTTTCACCATGTTCCTGGCAATATCTACCGTGAACGTTTTGGGCATGACATAGATCTTGACACAAATGAGCTGATTTTACGCGATCAACCTGAAGAAGCCATTCTATTAAAAGTCAACAATAAGGTCCCAGGACTGGGGCTCCAATTGGATGCTTCAGAACTCAACCTGCTTTACAGGGATAGGTATGGGGAATACTTGGGTTATCTTGTGATCTACTATAGAAATCTTGCAGTAAATCATGGGATATGTTTTGTAGGTACCATGTTGATGTGCCAGATTCGTATGAGCATCTTCTTCTGGATGTGCTTGATGGAGACAATCATCTATTCATGCGCAGTGATGAATTAGCTTCTGCATGGAACGTGTTGACTCCAGTAATACATGAGATCAATCAGAACAGAATATCTCCTGAGCTCTACGAGGCTGGGGGTAGAGGACCCGTTAATGCTTACTATCTTGCTGCTAAACATGGGGTCAGATGGGATGAGGACTAGTGATGGAGATAACTGGCATAATTGCTCAAAATGTATGAACTTTTTTTTGTTCTGAGGTCATCAGTGTACAGTCCCTCTTCTGTTCCAAAACCTGATTAACAAATTTCATTATGAAATGCCAAAAATAGAAATTGTTTCGGTCTTGCTTTGTCACAATGTTGATTCAGGCACTTCAAGGCTTCAATCCCCTTCCCCGCCTATATTATGGTACATATATTTGGAATTACTTGCAAGAATTGTAAGTTTATTTTAGCCTTTCAGTTGTTTATTTTCAGTCGTGTCTGGAGATGTAAATCATTTTTATATTAAAATTTCAAATTACTTGGCCATAACAAACTTTGAAACTTATAGCACTAGGAAGACAAAGCATGCAGATACTCTTGGCCAGGTCGGTGCGAACCTAAAGTTTGTCACACTCAGCAGGGACAAATGACAGCTCACTATTCTGCAGATCGTAGAGTACGTGCATGTTCTGCTGCTGGAAGTTGCCTATTATGCTCGTCTTCCCGCCTTCATTTAGAGCAAGGCAGATTCTGGTGCTGCCCTCCTCCTCGATCTCGAACACGTAGTTCTCCCGTGGCAGGTCCATCGTCGCGCCCTCCAAGTGCAGCACCAGCTTCGGCACGTCCGGATTCGCCCGCGGCGGCGCCAAGAAGCAGGTGAAGGAATCCGTCGCGTTGCTGGTCACCACGGGAAGCTTCACCTGAGCGGCGAACGCGTCGCGGGCGAGCCGGTAAACCGGCGGCGGCAGCGACGTGATTGACGTGCCAGAGTCGATGAACGTATTAGCACCGATCCCGTTCTTCGGTGCGAATTCGGACTCCGGCACCGGCAGCCTCGTCGACCCGACGGTGATGCCCTTCAGCAAGAGGTAGTAAAAAGTTGGATTGCGAGGATTCTGGATGAGAGGTGTGGTCTGTACGGGGCCGCGGCCGTTGCTGTAGAGGTCGGCAGGCAGGTCGAGCAGGACTGTGCTCGGTTTCGATCCTGTTATGGAAGTGAAGCAGTGGGAGAAGCTGCCCACTTTGAGCTGCGACGGCAGGGACAGGGGGCCGCGCCCGAAGCCGGCGATGCCGGTCTCATTGGATGTGAAAACCCCGGTGTTATTGAGGCCGCAGCCGAAGGCCACGCCGGGAACGGACGTTTGCAAGGAAGCCCCGGCGCCGGCGCCAAACGTGAACGTCTCTAAGTCGAGTTCGCCGGTCGTCAAAGAACCGTCGCCGTAGGAGTAGCCGTATATGCAGGTCGGGTTCGGCCAGTACTTAGAGTCGTTGCCACACGCCGTCCCCGTCAGGTCCTGGCACGGCGCGGATTCGCAAGAGAGCAACTTGAACGTGGAGGATCTCGACGCGTCGAAGTAAGGGAGAGACTGGTTGAACTTGAAGCAGGCGGAGGCGGGGGCGGCGGGGCACGGCCGGCACTGCGTCCAGGTGAGGTCGCTGCCGGTGTCGAGCGTCAGCTGCACGGGCTGCGGCGGCGTGCCGATGGCCATGTGCACCAGGTACTCCGTGCTGGGATCGCCGTCGGCGTACGTTCCTGGGGAGACCGGCGCGCTCACCGAGCTCGAGAGGAGCCGCCTGGCGCGGGCCTTGCTGCGCATCGCCATGCGCTGCATCAGCTCGTGTCCGGCCAGGCCGCGCCCGGCGTCGGCGTGGGTGAGCTGCACCCGGACGGTCGCCGCGGCGTTGCAGCGAGAAACAGCCAGCGCTCCGAGCAACGCGACGATCAAGAGGCCTAGCTTCTGCATTTGGATTGCTTGTTGCTTCATCAGCTAATTTCTTGCTAACAATTGACTGTGTGCTCTCTCCGTGTGCCTGATAGTAATTTGCTCTCTATGTAGCGATGATAAGCGCGTGTTAGCGTCAGCAACTACTAATTGTATTGTGAAAGTTCTCGCGCGCATCTGCACGCTAAAGGATTCCAGAACAAGTAGGTGAGGTCGTGGTGGACTAAGTACAACGTGGAAGTAGAAAAAATATAAAATAATACACATGATAAACTTTCTAATTAAATTGATTTGTAGATTAGAAGATGTAAATGTTAGATTTAAAGAGTATACATATGATTAATTTGATATATTAAACACTAATTTGGTATGACATTTGTTGTTTTTTATTGAACTAAATGATAAAGCATCACAAATTTAGTAGTGTTATTTATGTAAAAGAAAAGGCAATGTAGGCTAATGGACCAGGCAAAAAAAAATTCCTTTTTCCTTTTTTATTATTCTCCAAAACTCTTTCAAAATTGAATAATTTTTGAGAAATAAATTTACCAAATAATCATCAAAAATCACTTAGTTTTTATTTTTTTTAAAATAAAAAAATTGAATTTCAAACCGAACCAGCTGATTTATCGAAACCGGTTTGAGACTATTCGCCCTGTTATTAATTACCCTGAACTCTGTCTTATCACAATCCAGCATGATAGTATTCTAGTAGCAACTAGTGTTGTTAATGGTTGACTTCGAACTAGTCATGCCGTGGTAGCCGATGCATCCTAGCTCCTCATTTCCTTGTGGTATTTATTCTCGTAAACCGTGCGCGCGGCTGGATATGTGTTCATATTATTCTAAGCAACCAATGTAGTATCGCCTTAGCTATTCCGCTTTCACGAACCTCTTCCGAGTGCAGATGTTGCGAGTTGCAAGTTTCGTGCGCCGAAAGGGAAAAAATTTCCAGCTGCGAGGCTTTGGACATGGAGAACAACGATAACGGCGAAAACATGGAGCAGCTAATGCAGTTGGTATTTGTCCCGATCAAAATACTTTGTCAAACGAAAAAAAAAGGAGTCATCCGGGTCGGCTTCAACAGTAGTTTAATCAATAATCTATATTGTTGTTTTGCTGGGAAATACTTCGTCGTCCTTAATTAGTCAGCAAACGACAGGCTAGGACACATTGAATCCTGAGATTATTGCCTTTCAACACTCTTTTTTCCCTTCGTTTTGAATTTGGAATTTAAGCTCGTTTCATTGTTTTTACTCGGCTGTTTAATTTCCTCCCACGTGCGTAGTCAGGCTTCAAAAGTTTGACAAATTAAATGTTAAACTATTCTAGGGAAGATACTGGTTCATATTAACTTTATTACTGGTCTGATTACCGATGATGATTAGATGACAATAACATATTCAGTTTAATGGTAACTGAATCAGTTACTATAAATTATATATGAACTGAAAACCACAGTTAAACAGCTGGTAACTACGACTTTGTTAACCTGTTTGAAGCCAAAAATCGAAATAACATATTTCTATGGAATTAAAGGGGACAGAGGCAATTCTAAATTTAATAATAGAACTTGTCACTGTCTCCCTGAGCAGGGATGAAGGACAACGAGCCGTTGTTCGGCTGATCGTGCATGTTCTGACTCTGTTATGCAAAGACGAATACGCGGAGACAAGGATTCCAGGATTGGCAGCTTGGCTGAACCCACGCCACGATCACGCACTTGAGCGAGAGGTGGTAGAAGTAATCGGGAGAGTCCTCGTGTCACCGAGCCGTCGGCGCATGCGAGATCAGACGAGCGGTGTGTAACGGAAGCTCCGGTTACCTGGGTTCTCTGCGGCTGGGGCTCTCGCATCGCACGACGACGAGCTTCAATGAGACCGGCGAAGGTGGAAGCAGCGTACTCCAACATGATCGACGAAGGCGACCCAACACGTACCACACGATACCGTGTTCGGTGTTCCGGCCCATCTTGTGACAGATCAACACGTTGCTCGGAATCCCATTCCGGCCTGGCTAGGTGCAGCTCAACTCGGTTTCTTGTTTTACTCTATCCATTTTATATTTATCTTTTTTATGAATTGAAAATTTTAATCTTTAAATAATTTCAATTAATATAAAAATGCATAAGAAACTAAAACATAAAATTAGTTTTATTATATATAATCTACTTTAATAGTATATTTAGTGATATTATAAATTTTAATATATTTTTATGATTGTTATATTGTTATATTATTAAAACCATCGAAAAACCACCAATTACCACAATAATCAATAAAAAAAAAATCTATATTGTATCGGATTCATGTTATAATGACTCAGATTAATTTATTATAAATGGAAAATTTTACGGTGCCCCCAAAGAACTGTGGACCGTCGATTCTATTTCATCCAACGGTTCAGATTTGATTAGAGTGACCTATTACTTTCTAGGAGGTAATAGGTCACCCCTCATTCCATTTAAAATCACGTGCGTATCAGACAGTTGATATGTTTCTATTTTTTCAGTTCGTCTTCCATTTAAAATTATACGCACATCAGACAGTTGATATGTTTCCGTTTATACCGTGCAATATCATTCACTTTCTCTTTTTTTTCCACGTAATCATGCACCTTCCTTTTCTTGTTCACGTAATCAGAGGATAGCATTTTGTTTTTTTTGTTCGACAAATCCTGCACATTGCATGCCTGCGGCCCACAAAATATCAAGACTTTTAAAATTTTAATAGCAACAACTTGCCTCTAACTTAACGGAAGAGACATGGATTTAGGAATTTCAGGTTGCGTGTTCGATCCCAGATACACGGTATTTTTTTGGCAATTTTCTCTCCGGATGTGTAGTTTTTTATTTTTTCGACATGAATGGAACAAAGATGAATCATATTTTGTTTGAAATTATGACTGGTTAATGCGGGAACAAACATGGCAAGCGCGGAGGAAACCAGGCAACTGTGGAGAAAGGCAGCTAATCGTGTTCACAGGTGCGCACCAGAGGAGAGAGAGAGGGCCGGTAGTCACCGGCTATAGCCGGTTTTTACATTAAGAATTATTATTATTTTTGTTAATTCAATAAAATCAAGGGTTAAGATTTCTCTTACCTCTTATTCCTTAAGTAGGATAATGGGGCACTGTCGACGGGTGGTCGAGCAGCCCTTCTCGGGGGGTGCCCGTGTAGGTGATTTGTATTGTAGGGAAGCACTGCACTCAAGACCTCAATGGTTGCCAAGCCCGTGAGAATAGGACTGGCCGAAAGACAGAAAGATTTAGAGTGGTTCGGCCCCCCGATAGGGTAATGAGCCTACGTCCACTGTGAGTTTGGTGGGGTGTTTCACTAGTCAGGAAGAGAGTTACAATGAATGGATTACAAGAGCTAGGGCTCCAGGATGTCTGTGTGTTGCCTTGTGGGCGTTTGAACACTAGCGTGGATGTGAACGTGGAAGAAGTAGTAGTCGTCGTGAAAGTGTGAACCTGGAGCAAGTGGGGGTCCCGTGCTCGAGACCCCTGGCTATTTATACCCCCGTTGGGTCTAACCTATCGTACAGCACGCTCCGACGGGATGTAGCATGGCTTGATCGGACGCAGCACGCCCTGATGGGACGTGGCGTGCTGCCTACTCCCCAACTGCTCCCTGGTCTGACGCCGCCCGGCAGCCCTATGCACCTGTCACGCCTGGAGCCTCCGACCGCTTTGCATCGTGTCGCATTTAATGCGCCACGCTGCTTTCG
>KE371141.1:461004-477348 GCA_000418225.1 Zizania latifolia | reverse complement strand
CTCGATGGTTGCTAAGCCCGTGAGAATAGGACTGGCCGAAAGACAGAAAGATTTAGAGTGGTTCGGCCCCCCGATAGGGTAATGAGCCTACGTCCACTGTGAGTTTGGTGGGGTGTTTCACTAGTCAGGAAAAGAGTTACAATGAATGGATTACAAGAGCTAGGGCTCCAGGATGTCTGTGTGTTGCCTTGTGGGCGTTTGAACACTAGCGTGGATGTGAACGTGGAAGAAGAAGTAGTAGTCGTCGTGAAAGTGTGAACCTGGAGCAAGTGGGGGTCCCGTGCTCGAGACCCCTGGCTATTTATACCCCCGTTGGGTCTAACCTATCGTACAGCACGCTCCGACAGGACGTAGCATGGCTTGATTGGACACAGCACGCCTTGATGGGACGCGTCGTGCTGCCTACTCCCCAACTGCTCCCTGGTTTGACGCCGCCCGGCAGCCCTATGCACCTGTCACGTCTGGAGCCTCCGACCGCTTTGCATCGTGTCGCATTTAATGCGCCACGCTGCTATCGGCTGGCTCAGACGGGGTTGGTATGGCGGGCCTGATAGGCCCTCTGCCTGGCCTATTAGCTAGAAATGGGGTCTGTGGGCTACCCGGGGTGTATATCCCCCACAGGCACCATAAAGGCCACCTTATAAATTCAATATAGCAAAACTATCAAAATCCAAATACGCTTAAAACAGTCCAAATCAAACGTGGAGAAGTTAAGCATCCTGTTCGGGAGTCGATTGGACTCACCTAGAATAGGATCGCACAAACCGACGACTTTTTTCTGCCTTGTGCTGCGGCCTGTATGTAAGCCGATCAACTTAAAACGCGATTAAGTCAAACGACACTTGATTCCTCGGTGCATGCTCGACTATGCGGCAAAATTGGCGTTCTTAAGCGACGTAACTCGACGGCACTACGTAGCCAACGAAACGACCGCGCTCCCTGCAGGTTCGGCGAGGCAGCGAGCTTCCAATCCAGATTGAGAGCATGAGGAGACGGCGGCGCTGACCACGTCAACCCAAGACAGCAAAAAAACATAAATGAAGATGCGTTTAATAAAGTTATATCAACTCCTCGAATATATTTTCTTAACAAATATGCAAGTAAATGTGCTACTTATTATATAACAAACAATCGTAGCTGCACAATTGCGCAGGCCACCCTTTATTTTATTTGACCTCAGTCTCAAGCTAAGAGAGAAGAGTTTTACATACTAATGGCATACAGATAATCACACTCAAAATCCAAATTCAACCATAACAAATCGACTTATAGATTAGTACATGCAACGAACACAATGCAAATAAGGATACGACGTGGCCAGGGCGATGCAAGCCTACAGTTTGTCACAGTGAGCAGCGACGAAGGACAGCTTGTTATGCTGCAGATTGTAGAGTACGTGCATGTTCTGCTGCTGGAAGTTGCCAATTATGGTCATCTCGTCGCCTTCAACAAAGGCAAGGCAGATGATGCTCTTACCTTCATCCTCAAACTCGTACAAGTAGTTGTTCCGTGGAAGGTCCATCTTCGCATCCTCAAAGTGCAGCACCAGCTTCGGCACGTGCGGCTTAGACCGCCGCGGCGCCGAGAAGCAGGTCAGGACATCCGTCATGTTGCTGGGCACCACGGGAAGCTTCATCTGCGCGGCGAACGCGTCACGGAGGAGCCGGTAAGCCCGCGGAGGCAGCGCCGTGATGGACATGCCGGAGTCGATGACCGTCCCGCCAGTCCCGTCGTTCCTCAGCGCGAACTCGGACTCCGGCACCGGCAGCCTTGTCGACCCGACTGTGATGCCCTTCAACGACAGGTAGTAGAAACTTGGATAGACAGGGTTCTGGACGAGAGGGGTGGTGTGGACGGCGCCGCGGCCTTTTCTGTAGAGGTGGGCCGGCAGGTCGAGCATGACGGTGCTCGGTTTCGATCCGGTTACGGCGGTGAAGCAGTGGGAGAAGTTGCCCACCCTGAGCTGAGATGGCAGGGACAGGGGTCCACGGCCGAAGCCGGCGATGCCGGTGGCGGGAGCGGTACTGGTCTGGTTGCTGGCGGAAGCCACCCAGTTAAATTCGCCACAACCGAAGGCCACGCCGGGCATGGACGATCTCCCGGAGGCGCCGAACGTGAACGTGTCCTTGTCGACGAGACCGGTTGTCATCGACTTGTCTCCGTAGTCGTAGGTGTAGACACAGGTCTGGTTCGGCAAGGACTTCACGTTGCTGCACGACGTAAACGACAGGTCCTGGCACGGCGTGGAGTCACAAGGGAGATGTGCGAACGTGGATGATCTCGAGCTGTTGAAGTAAGGCAGAATCTGGTTGAAGCAGTCGGGGCACGGCAGACACTGCGTCCAGATGAGGTCGCTGCCCGTGTCTAGCATCAGCCGCACGGGCTGCGGCGGCGTGCCGACGGCTATGTGCACAATGTACTCCGCCTGGGGGACGACTTCGCTGGTGGACACCAATGTTGATACCGGCGCGCTCATCAGGCTAGCGGGGAACCGCGCGGAGCGGGCCTTGCTGCGCAGCGCCATGCGCTGCAACAGCTCGCCCCCGCCGAGGCCGCGCGCGGCGTCTGCGTGGGTGAGCTGCATCCGGACAGTCGCCGCGGCTGTGCAGCGAGAAATGGCTAGCGCTGCAAGCAACACGACGATCAGGAGAGCTAGCTTCTGCATTTTGATCGGTTGCTTCATTAGCTGACGAGCAAACAGCACTAGTTTCTTGTGACAACTGACCGTGTGCTCTGTCTGTGCCACTGCTAGGCGACGAGTTTGTGTTGCGAATGCCAATCCGTCAGTGGGTCTATATATTAGCTTCAGAAACTTTTCGCATTTCCGCTTACTCATGCTGTTGAACGCACTCTCGCGCCTCCGTAATCCGCACGTGCGAACTTCCGATAGCAGCTCGATCCTGCGACGAAACGACAAAAATTCCGGTTGCAAAAACTGGACAGGGGACAGCGGTTAACCAGAGAACGTAAAAAAACAGGGAGCAGGTAGAGCAGTTGGCTTTTGTCCTGAACAAAATACTTCCCAGGCGAGTGACGATTTTTGACGACGAGTCATCCGGGTTGAATTTCATCAACTAGGGATCGGCATCCGACGAATAAAATTGGATGGCATTTTAAAACAGAGGTAACATTCGATAATCCTGTTTGCAATACCAACAAACTTCTATATTCAAAACATAGAAGAAAAGTTTATGATGCAGGTTGATATTGGTAGAATGGATCTTCTGACTACTGTATATGATATGAAGAACTGTGAACTGTAAATCTATGAGGGTAACATGTAAAATCCTAACTTACGTTCTCAACAAAATATCCTGATATATTTAGTTGAGTTATTAGTTTATTACGTATAACCCTAACTGCTTGCTTGTGTCTGGATTCTAGAACAAGAAACCCCAGTAGAAAGATAGTTTAGCTGATCTGAGACAAGAACAAATATGGAGAAATTCAGAGACTTGATTTACTTCATAACCGACGGTGGGTGGCAGACCCGTGAGCATTCGACGAATCCTCTCGCGTTAACGCTCGAGAGGAAATATTTTTGATAAATTAATTAACTCTATGTTGTGCTGCTGGTAAAAACATTTGTTCTTTGATCGTCGCTAGTTCGTCAGCATTCAGCGTACGGGAAAATGGGTTGAAATCTAGTCATGTCACCTTTCAACCCTCCTTTCCCCCCTGGTTTTGAAGCGAAAATCTACTTTTCTCATGTTGTTTGCTACTCGCCTGTATTACGACAACGCAGGTCGGCAGGTACTGCCATCTTTACGACTCTGGCGAATTACGCACAGACTATGTTGCATCGTGGAATGTGCAGCAACATCGTTGCACCTTCCAGCAGGGACATTCATATACTTTAGAATAGAATTAACAGCGATAGCCGCGATTGTATATCTGAATATGTTCTGCTGCTGCGAGTAATGGACTGTTATGGCGAATTCGCCCATGGCGATTGGCCGTTTGCCAGGCGCACGCCGCCGCCGCGGGCGTCCGCGACCAGCTTACGTAACGCTGTTGGCCGAAGAAGTAGGACACCAGCTAAGTAATTGACCTCCAGAAGAGTAGCCAAAAGCATGGAAAATGAGTCACTTTACTGTGACTAAAGAGGTAACGACAAGATATACCATAATTTTAGTAGAGTCTATTTATGGTACCCCAATTACCTTATAGAGAGGTAATAGTTTAATCTAGACCGTTGATTAAATATGTTTAAAATAATTAATTAAAAAAGAAAATGAGCTAACCGGCTTGATTATGAAAAGTAATCTGTATGCATGTTGCCCGCACAGAAAGTTTATTGATTATTTTCTTTTTCTAGTGTTGTCGTTGTGTAAAATAACAGTACCCTACGGGGGTGCCCGTAGGGAGGTTTTTTGGTTAGGCTAAGAGGGGTGAAGTGCTATGATCTAATGATTATCTCGATCAATGAGAGAGAGACAGAGGATTTTAGACAGGTTCGGGTCTCCCGAAGGATAATAACCTTAATCCTGTGTATGGAATGTACTTCGGGCATGAATAGCCTTTTTTCTATGAGAGTGTCTATGTAGAAGTGCCTTTTCAGGCTCCCTCCGATCCCTTTAAATGAGAGGGATCGGGGGTTACAAATAATAAATAAATTCTCACTAAACGACGTATTAATGATAAAAACGGTCATATTGTGGGTAATAACACAGAGGATAACCGCACTAATAACTGCGAGATTATGGAGATTAATGACGGCATAAATCTTAATAGAGACCGTCTGAATTTATGTGGTCGGGAGGGCTTCTTTCCCGAGTGCTGGACTCGGATGCCTTCAATTCTCCGTCATTGTCCTCATAGCGGGTTGTGACCGTTGACTGGTCGGCTTAAAATCACTCGGGAGGTAGCCCGGGATCATATTCCCGACAGGAGCCCCCGAGCTCTTTTTGGCGCGCAAATGAAGTTGAGCAGCCGAAAAGAGCTTTGAAGTTTCAGTCTGGACGAATTTTTCCCGGTCAGTGCACCGCTCAGGTGCACCTGCCGAGTGCAGCCCCGAGACTGGAGTTTCTTTGAATAAAATAAGCTCCAGTATCAAAAACCCTTCAAATCTGCCCAATCGCCATATTGGTGTCCGCTGAAGCAGCCTGAGGCCTAAGCCTAGGGGTTTGTAGGCCCATCAAGTGTTTCTTGGTGAAAAAGTTGTCAGTTGGCGCAGCACAGAGCCATGGAGTACTTGTGGGTTCTCCTCAGGCGGAAAGACGTCTGCCCGCGCAGACTGGCGCCTGTCAGAATCGACAGTTCGAGGGACTTCTAACTTCCAAGATGACACTTCGGACGCGAGTTTAAATTGATAAACTGCAAGAGCTGATTTGTCGCCTGACATACGCCGTTGGATCTGTAATCATCGGTTAGATGGCAGACTTAATAAGGTATTGACAGGCGCAATTAATGACGAAGATTGCTTCGGGACGCTGTTTTAGGCAATCGCGACGCCTCGGGGACCCGAACCGCCGTGCGGGAAGGCTATAAATAGTCTGCTTGAGGACTTTTGTGCCTTCCACACTCTTTTGAGCCTTCATCTTCTTCCTTGAGCTCTGGCGTCTCGCAACCCCAAGCGACATTGTAACTACATTGTCTGCTACCGCAAAGTGCGGCGCTTATTCAACTTCAAGCCTTTAGCTCCACTCTCGGACATCCCAATGGCGGCGGTGAATCCTGGAGAGGCGGTTAACCGGTCGGCGGAGTTTCAACTGTCGAAGGCGACAAAGCAGGTGGTGGCTCTGCTGGAGAAGCGCGGTGAGATTCCGCCGGCCGCGCTGTCGGCGTGGCGTTCTGCCGACGGCGAGGCGTTCCCGACCCCGAACACCCACGAGCTCGTGGTGTTCGAGTCCTTCTTTCCTCGCGGGTTCGGCTTGCCGGCCCATCCCTTTTTCCGTGGTATTCTCCACCATTACGACATTGCTCTTTGTAATCTCAACCCCAATTCTATTCTCCACCTCGCAATCTTCGTACATCTGTGCGAAGCTTTTCTGTACATTGAGCCCCACTTTAATTTGTTCCGCCATTATTTCTGCCTGCGGCCGAACAACAAGAAAAAGGTGGTCGGCGGCTGCGGGCTTCAGCTTCGAGACGGGAAGGCGGCCGATTACATCCCGGTACCGCTCCCTACTTCCAACAAGGGCTAGCACTCGAGTTGGTTCTACATCGCCAACCACGAGCCGGCCTTGTCTCCTGAGGTCGATCGGGTGCTGACGCCGGCACTCACCTGGACCGACCGTTGCCGACCAGAGGAGCAGGGTCAAGTGGATGAGCTGGTGAAGATGGTCCAGCAACTCCGGGCGGATCACTTGTCGGGCGTCCACGTGACGCTCAGCTTCATGCGTCGCCGGATCCAACCACCGAAGCTTCGGCTTCAACCGGCGTTCGAGTACTCGGGCCTTAGCGACTCGACCAGAGAAAGTGCCGAGTACCTCGACTCTGATGAGGTAAAGAGGAGGGCGAAGTCACTGTTCACCAATCGGCTGGGGCTCAATCCTGATGCCGACCCCCGGCCGTTCAAGCTCAGCAACCCCCGACCAGAAGTGAGTTCTTCTTATTTTTTTGCTCTTCAAAGTTCTTTGAATCTTGATAGTATCACTTGCTGAGTACTATTTCTTGAACTGCATAGGATCGAGAGGCTTTCTGCTCGTTGGCGTCGTTGCCCAAGCAACCTCGGGATGTCGGCGAGAAAAATGTCGACCCACTCGCCGGGCCGACTGGCGAGAAGAGGAAGGGCAAATAAATTTACCCTCCTCGGACAAAAAGGGTCTAGATGTCGGCGGCTACGGCGACGGCGGCGACGAAAGCGACGGTGACTCAGGGCTTCGAAGATCCCCTCGTCCTTCGCCGGGGAGGCGGGCGCTGACTCGGAGACATCCGAGGCAATTCCGGTGACCGGAGGTGCTGTGGCATCATCGTCCTCCGCATCGACACCACCGCCGAGTCCACCTCAACCATCCCCTCCTCCACCCCCTCCGCTGACTGGTTTAACCCCTGGAGCGGATCCCAGTCTACGGGTGAAGAAGACGGTAGTCCGGAGGTCGGGGTGGTAAGTCCTGTTGTCAAGTTCATTAGTCAGATAATTAAACCTAACCTTATTTTAACATTGGTGATTATTTTTACGCAGCCCTTCTTCATTGCCGCTGCCCGACCAGGACGTGTCCGGCCCGACTGCGTCGGCCATCCCCACCACTGATGTGGTGGTTTACACCGGGGCTGCCGAGCAACAGAAGGCTTCGGTGACCAGTGAGTCACCGGCTCCGGATGTCCCGACCGCTGGTAGCGTGGGCGCGGGAACGGCGACTCCGAGTGCTGGCGCTTCTGGGTCGGTGAGCGAGACGGTACCATCATCAGCACCTGCTCTAGTGCCCGCTGCCGACCTACCGCCAGTGGTCGAAGAGCCTTCGGCTGAAGCGACGGTGGCTGACCCCACTCCGCCAGTGGTCGAGCCCGAACCAGTCGGGGCCGAAGCGGCTCCTCAGCCGACCACTGGCGCGGCTTTTGGCGACCTGACCCGGGTGGTCGGAAAAAACAAGGCTGAGTGGTTGGGGGTACTCAACCGTTTTAACCAGGAGTCCACCGTGAGTATTCCTGCAAGTGTTAGTTTCATACATATAATATACATATGCATTCGGACTAACTTGTATCGTCTTTTTGCAGTTCCTGGTGAGTCAGCTGACTGATCAGCTGGCTTGTAAAAATGCCGATTTGGCAAAATTGGAGAAGAACAATCGCATCCTTCATGAGCAGTTCGAATTCTACTCTCAAGGTAAGCATCCCGACTACCTTTTATTGTTAATTTTCTCTTATGCGAGTGTGTTAACCCATGTTTGCATGGCAGAGTGGTTTGCTTCTCAAGAGCGACTTGAGACAGCTACCAGCATGACGGACCAATCGGTCTCTACGGCCGAACAAGCCTTGGCCGAGAGGGATAAAGCACTTGCCAAGGTGGCGAAGCTCGAAGAGGAGCTGAAGAAGTCCGAGGCAGCCACTAACAAGTGGTCGGGTGAGTACAAAAGTACGGATCACCAACTCGAATTTCTTAGTACTCTGCTTTTATTAATGCATTTTCTGAAATTATATCATGTTTGCAGAACTTCACCGGCGAGTGGGCGCCCAATTCGCCGACCTGGAGTAGCGCAGCGCTTGGCTAGCACCCAAGTGCAGCGAGACCGCTACCGGGCGAGTGCTGAGACGCTCATCAAGATGATTGATGAGGTGCCATCCAGCACGGTCTGGTCGGCAGAGGAGTCCTTCGCGTGGATTGAAGGAGTAGAGATGCGTCTACGGGATCAAACCCGAGACTTCACTCGGACGGCGACAATTCACACCCTCGGGATTGTCCGAGCGTTGTATCCAACGGCTCGTTTGGACTACATCCGAGCGGGGTGGCCGGCGAGCGTTAAGGAAAGCCATCGTGACGCGAGATGTCGGTGTCCGGTTGATTTGCCCCGGGCGTACCATAACTCCGGTCGAATAAATTTCGACGGCGGAGCTCGCGACGCTCGCGTTCACCGCGGCGGCGAGCAATGGTGTTACGCGCATCCCGCTCTTGGTTGATGTATTCTCGGACATCCCCCGAGTAGGAGCTCCCGAGATGCTCGCGCGGACACGAACATGTTGATGGCCGGAGCGATCGGGGAGGCGTCCTACAGTCCGGAGACCGTGATCTGGTCGACGAATGCTCCGATCGCCAGAGCGATTGGGATGCCGTCCTCCTGTCCGAAGACTGGAATCTTGTCAGTGAATGTTTCGATCGTTGGGGCGATCGAGACATCGACCTCCGGTCCGAGGATCGGGGTCTGGCCGGCAAACGCCTTGGCCGTGTGGACGGCCTTGGCGATCTTGACCGTGCGGGCAGTGCCACTTCAGTAATCTGGGCACTAGCAGCCTGGGTCATTGCCCGAGCCCTTTGAAGCTCAGGTGAGTCAGGGAGGGCGGCTAGCGCCCTCTCGATGGTGAGGAGGTTCGCGGTCGGCGTGCGATACACGGCATAACCTTCGAAGTTCATGGTGAAGGCATCCGGTGCGCCTTGGTGAGAGGTACCAGCTGTAGCACGGACCCTCGCGCGACGTGCTGAGCGAGCAGCATTGCACTCACGGTGCTGGCGTTGGTGAGTGCTAGACTCAGCGGAGTTGGAAGGCTCGTCGTCGGAGACAACCCCCGTAATCGTCATAACGACGTTTGGAGAGGGCATCGGTTTGACCAATGCAGCCTGGTGGCGAGGTCGTTTAGAGACGACCTTGGTGAATTGACGCCGCTGAACCGTTCGCCCTTCTGGTCCGGCGAAGATGACGAAGTCGGCGGGCGAGCGGCGGCATGAAGCGGATGAACCCTGGACGGAGCTGAATGCTTGGGCGCCCGGAGGTTCATAACAGGTGCCCTCGGTGGAGCTGAGCGCTCAAACGCCTTGCGAACCAGAGAACGCACTATCGCAGTGCATGAAGATTTCGCCCTTGTCGGTGCGACAGTAGTCTGGACCAGTTGGTGCATGTAATCACCCACGAAAGTTAAACTTCCAAAAGTAAGCACCGCTCCAACAGGAACCTGGGTGCTGACTTTGCAAACAACAGCCATTTGATCAGTTGAAAAACACAAACATCCGCCCCTACCTAGCGCGCCAACTGTCATTGTGTAAGATAACAGTACCCTACAGGGGTGCCCGTAGGAAGTTTTTTTGGTTAGGCTAAGGGGGGTGGAGTGCTATGATCTAATGGTTATCTCGATCAATGAGACAGAGACAGAGGATTTTAGATAGGTTCGGGCCTTTCGGAGGATAATAACCTTAATCCTGTGTATGGAATGTACTTCGGGCGTGAATAGCCTTTTTCCTATGAGAGTGTCTGTGTAGACGTGCCTTTTCAGGCTCCCTCCGATCCCTTTAAATGAGAGGGATCGGGGGTTACAAATGATGAATAAATTCCCACTAAACGACGTATTAATGATAAAAACGGTCATATTGTGGGTAATAACACAGAGGATAACCGCACTAATAACTGTAGGATTATGGAGATTAATGACGGCCTAAATCTTAATAGAGACCGTCTGAATTTATGTGGTCGGGAGGGATTTTTTCCTGAGTGCTAGACTCGGATGCCTTCAATTCTCCGTCATTGTCCTCATAGCGGGTTGTGACCGTTGACTGGTCGGCTTAAAACCACTCGGGAGGTAGCCCGGAATCATATTTCCGACAAGTGTATGTAACAATTAATCTGCTAGCATATGAGGAAAGAAATTAATTGATGTATGCATGTAGGCCCGTACATATTAAAGGAAGGTTATATAATTTATTACCTCTAGTAGTTAATAGATCACCGATATCAAATCTGAGCCGTTAGATCGTACAGATTGGACGGTTCATAAAATTTGAGGACACCATAAAATTCTCCTTTTAATATTAATTTTGGTATATGTCGGTGTCTTAGATACTGAAAGATATTAAAATTAACGCTAAAAATTATGGTATTTTTTAGTATTTCTTTATAAGGACTTTAATATATATTTGCAGCTCATGTCCATGTGCACCCATATTTTTGCATGTCATTTTAACGCCAACAAAAAATTATGATTTTTTTAAAAACATCAATTACAATGTTACACGATGCCTGACAGACATGCAAAATTAAATTCAATCCATACATATGATAAAATATAAAATTTGTTATAAATAGTGTTGGTACTGTTCATTAAAAAATTATTCCTCGATGTAGGATCGAATTCAGATTAAAAATTTGTGCTGTGATAAATGTTTCTTGTATGTATTAGTATTATTAATTTTCAAAATTTTTATAATCATTTGATTAATATTTAAGAAGAAATAAGCAAATAGGAGCTCACACATAAGGTGTAAAAATAATGGAAAATTTTGCAGTCCTTTAGAAAATACCAAAAGGTATCATAATTTTTAGTGTTAATTTTAGTACCTCAGATACTAAGAGGTATCAAAATTGGAAAATTTTATAGTTTTTAAGAAGATACCATAATTTTTATCGTTAATTTTGATACAAGACACGTATCAAAATTAATACTAAAAATTATGATACTTTCTGTACATCCTCAGAGACCGTAAAATCACTCATCAAAATTAACAAATTATAGCTCCTCTTTAAGTACTATAAAAACAATCAAAAACAATATATTTATCCGGCTACTGAGCCACCACCAATTGATAGGACATTTGGTGACTGCATGGGCTCTGTGACAGTAGGACACAGCACAAGCATTCATAATTTTTATTGAGAAACCACACGTACCATTGCTGGCATTACATTATTATTATTTGTTTTTTATATAAACCGGAGATGTAAATCATTTTTATATTAAAATTTCAAATTGCTTGCCACAACAAACTTATAGCACTAGGAAGACAAAGCATGCGAGATACTCATGGCCAGGTGGATGCGAGCCTAAAGTTTGTCACACTCAGCAGGGACAAATGACAGCTTGCTGTTCTGCAGATCGTAGAGTACGTGCATGTTCTGCTGCTGGAAGTTGCCTATTATGGTCGTGTCGTTGCCTTCAGAAATGGCAAGGCAGATTCTGGTGCTGCCCTCCCCCTCGATCTCGAACACGTAGTTCTCCCGGGGCAGGTCCATCGTCGCGCCTTCCAAGTGCAGCACCAGCTTCGGCACGTCCGGCTTCGCCCGCGGCGGCGCCAAGAAGCAGGTGAAGGTATTCGTCGCTTTGCTGGTCACCACGGGAAGCTTCACCTGAGCGGCGAACGCGTCGCGGACGAGCCGGTAAATCCGCGGCGGCAGCGACGTGATTGCCATGCCAGAGTCGATGAACGTACCACCGCTCCCGTTCCTCAGTGCGAATTCGGACTCCGGCACCGGCAGCCTCGTCGACCCGACGGTGATGCCCTTCAGCGAGAGGTAGTACCAACTTGGATTGTCAGGATTCTGGATAAGAGGTGTGGTCTGCACAGCGCCGTGGCCGTTGCTGTAGAGGTCGGCAGGCAGGCCGAGCATGACTGTGCTGCTCGGTTTCGATCCTGTTATGGAAGTGAAGCAGTGGGAGAAGCTGCTCACATTGAGCTGCGACGGCAGGGACAGGGGGCCGCGGCCGAAGCCGGCGATGCCGGTCTCATTGGATGTGAAAACCCCGGTGTTATTGAGGCCGCAGCCGAAGGCCACGCGGGGTACGGACGTTTGCAAGGAGGCCCCGGCGCCGGCGCCAAACGTGAACGTCTCTAAGTCGAATTCGCCGGTCGACAAAGAACCGTCGCCGTAGGAGTAGCCGTACATGCATGTCGGGTTCGGCCAGTACTTAGGGTCGTTGCCGCACTCCCTCCCCGTCATGTCAATCTGGCACCGTGCGGATTCGCAAGAGAGCAACTCGAACGTGGAAGATCTCGACGCGTCGAAGTAAGGGAGAGACTGGTTGAACTTGAAGCAGGCGGAGAAGGGGCACGGCCGTAGGCACTGCGTCCAGGTGAGGTCGCTGCCGGTGTCGAGCGTCAGCTGCACGGGCTGCGGCGGCGTGCCGATGGCCATGTGAACCAGGTACTCCGTGCTGGGATCGCCGTCGGCGTACGTACCTGGGGAGACCGGCGCGCTCACCGAGCTCGAGAGGAGCCGCCTGGCGCGGGCCTTGCTGCGCATCGCCATGCGCTGCATCAGCTCGTGTCCGGCCAGGCCGCGCCCGGCGTCGGCGTGGGTGAGCTGCACCCGGACGGTCGCCGCGGCGTTGCAGCGAGAAACGGCCAGCGCTCCAAGCAACGCGACGATCAAGAGGCCTAGCTTCTGCATTTTGATAGGTTGCTTCGTCAGCTAATTTCTTGCTAACTATTGACTGTGTGCTCTCTCCGTGTGCGGTGTGCCTGCTTGTAATTTGCTCTATATGTAGCGATGATAAGCGCGTGTTAGCGTCAGCAACTACTAATAATTGTATTGTGAAAGTTATCGCGCACTTCTGCACGCTAAACCATTCCAGAATAAACATGTGAGGTTCGTGGTGGACTAAGCACAACTTGGACCTAGCAAAAAAAAAAAGATACACATGATGATAAGCTTTAATTTCTAAACCGATTTAGAGATGATACACATAATCAATTTGATATACTAAATACTAATTTATTTTGTACTCTGCAATAAACTGGATCCGTCCTGTTCATCACCCATTTCACATTCTAACTTTTTTCAGCTAACCACTTAAAAAGAAGAAGAAGGTGCCGCTATTACTCCCTCCGTCTCATAATATTGAGATCTAAAATCAAATTTAATATTTTATAGTATAACGAATCTAAACAGTGTTACTGTCTAGATTCGTTGTACTATAAAATATCAAATCCGATTTTAGGCTGCAATATTATGGAACAAAGCGAGTACCATCTAAGCACAATACAATACCTCTTTCACGTGCACTAGCATTTGTATTTCCTCGCTATTAACCAGCCCATGATAGTCATAGGAACCAAACATCACTATGAAGTTAAAGTTTCTCTCATATATTTGAATTTTAGGTCTACTTGGAACACATAAATATTACACAAATCTTGTGGAAAACAATAACATTTCAATAAGAATTTCCCATAAGAGTTGTAGAAAATAATTTGTAGTAGAAATTCCATCTGATTCTAGAGGCACACACAAACGGTATTTTATCTACCCATATCTATATTAATTAGGCATTAGGCAATTTGAGAAAATTCACACGTTATGATGTTAATCGAAAAATAATTGATTTACAATGCATTGGAGTAAAATAGTAAATGACTCGATTTTGGAAA
Source organism: Zizania latifolia (assembly GCA_000418225.1). Classification (NCBI taxonomy): domain Eukaryota; kingdom Viridiplantae; phylum Streptophyta; class Magnoliopsida; order Poales; family Poaceae; genus Zizania; species Zizania latifolia. The sequence goes on along the minus strand of KE371141.1, from coordinate 463,619 downwards.
AACACACACATGTACATATAGTAATAATAAGCTTAAAATTCTAGTGTCATTTATGTGAAAAAAGACAATGGTAGGTTAATGGACCAGACCAAAAAAAATCCTTTTTTATGTTTTACCGATTTTGTTATGCTCCAAAACTCTTTTAAATTTGAATATTTTTGAAAAATAAATTTACCAAAAAATTATCATAAATCACTTAGTATTTATATTTTTTAAAAATAAATAACTGAATTTCAAACCTAGTTGATTTATCGAAACCGGTATAGCCCTATTATCCGCCCGGTTATTAATTACCGTGAACCCTGTCTTATCACAATCCACCATGATAGTATTCGAGTAGCAACTAGTGTTGTCAGTGGTTGACTTCGAACTAGTTACTAGTCATGCCGTGGCAGCCCTTGCATTCCGAGTGCAGATGTTGCGAGTTGCAAGTTGCGCCGAAAGGGAAGAAAAATTCCATCTGCGAGGCTTGGACATTGATCACAACGATAACGGCGAAAACGTGGAGGAGCTAATGCGGCAGTTTGGTATTTGTCCCGATCAAAATACTGTAAAACGAAAAAAAGGAGTCGTCCGGGCCGGCATCAACAGCAGTTTAATTAATAATCTATATTGTTGTTTTGCTGGAAAATACTTCGTCATCCTTCATTAGTGAGCAAACGACAGGCTAGGACACACATTGAATCCTGAAATCATTGCCTTCCAACACTCTTTTTCCCCTTCGTCTTGAATCTGGAATTTAAGCTCGTCTCATTGTTCCAGCCATTGATCGAAAAAATCAGAGGACGTCTAAAAGGTTGGAAAGGAAAGCTCCTCTTCTCCTAGGGACGTCTCACCCTGGTTCAGGCGGTTATGTCGGCAATCCCTGTCTACCACCTTTCCGCTCTTCAGATGCCAAAATGGGTTGTCAAGCACATCGACAAACTTCGACAAGCTTTTCTCTGAAAAAAGGTGGAGGAGGTCCACGGTGGACACTGCCTTGTGAATTGGGCCTCGGTCTACTCCCCAAAGCACCACGGTGGTTTGAGAATCTTAAACCTCACCTTCTTCGGCCGGGCCTTTCGGCTCCGGTGGCCTTGCCGCCTTGGAAGGCTGTTTTAGACCCCTACCAAGAGTGGAGGGGTATATCGCTGCCTCTAGACCTCTCGGACAAAGATCTTTTTGACGCCTCGACATCCATCATAATAGGGAAAGTAGAGCTCCAAAACTCCAATCGACTCTGCATCCTCCATCGCCTTAGGGAGCCATCCAAAATGGCGGAGCTCATACCCCTTTGGGCCCTCATAAGCAACCTCCAGCGGAACCCTCTGGCTCCAGACGAGATAACATGGCGCTGGACAGACCATGGCGAATATTCTACAAAATCCGCCTACAACATCCAATTCGTCGGAACCATTCATCGCACTTGGCCTTCGATCATCTGGAAAGCTCGGGCAAAAGGTAAATGCAGGATCTTTGCTTGGCTTGCCATCTAACAGAAGATTCTGACAATCTGGCGAAGCGGCGTTGGCCACGGGGGCAACACTGCGTTTTCTGTGACCAGGAAAGGGAGTCCGCCTGTCACCTGCTCTTCAACTGTCCTTTCTCAAGAGAAGTGTGGTAGTTTGTCTCTGTTTGGCAATCAATACCACGCTTCCCCCCTCTGCCCAAGTCACCTCCATTGTGTCACACTGACGTTCGCTCTCTTCCTCGTTCCAGCAACCCCACCGACGCTTCCTCGACGGAGTCCTTATCTACGTCATCTGGAACCTTTGGAAGGAAAGAAACAGCCTTGCAAATTTTCTGTTTGATTGTCAACGATGTAAATTTGTGGCACCGGCCTCTGCTGGGGTGTAGCTCCCCTAGCCCCCTCTTAACCTTTTCCCCATCCTGTCTTTCCCTCTAGACCTTTCTGGTAGCCTCCTTTTGATTACCATTGTTGCTTTACTTTTTCTCTAATATATATTAGCACATCTCCTGTTTCTTTCAAAAAAAGCTCGTCTCATTGTTTTTTTACTCATTTGTTTAATTTCCTCCCACGCGCGTAGTCGGGCTTCAAAAGTTTGACAAATTAAACGTTAAACTCTTCTGTGATGATAACCGGTCCTTGTGATAATATATCCAATTATGATGATCAAACGATGATAACATATTCAGTTTAATGGTAAGTGAATCGGTTACTATGAAAACCACAGTTAACAGCTGGTAACTATGACTTCGTTAACATGTTTGAAGCCAAAAATCGAAATAACATATTTCTATGGAATTAAAGGGGACAGAGGCAGTTCTAAAATTAATAACAGAACTTGTCACTGAGCAGGGATGAAGGACAACAAGCCGTTGCTCGGCTGATCGTGCATGTTCTGACTCTGTTATGAAAGGCGAATACGTGGAGACAAGGACTCCAGGATAGGCAGCCAGGTTGAACCCATGCCACGATCACGCACTTGAGCGAGAGGTGGCAAAAGCAATCGGGAGAGTCCTCGTGTCACCGAGCCGTCGGCGCATGCGAGAGTAGACGAGCGGTGTGTAGTGGAAGCTCCGGTTACCTGGATTCTCTATAGGGCTGGCAACGAAGCCGAGCTCGGCTCGGTCGAGCCAGGCGCTGAATGAGCTGAGCCTGGCTTGGCTCGGCT
>KE371141.1:439312-449919 GCA_000418225.1 Zizania latifolia | reverse complement strand
TCCGGCCGCAAGGCGAACATGGACTCCGGGATCGGCAACCTCGTCGACCCCACGGTCACGCCCTTCAGCGAGAGGTAGTATTTGGTGGGATCTTCGTCTGGGCTTTGGACGAATGGTGTGGACTGAATAGCCGAGCCGTTCCCGTTGCCGCTGCCGTAGAGATTGGCAGGCAGGCCGAGCAGGACAGTGCTGAATTGAGATCCGGTGATGTCGGTGAAGCAGTGGGAGAAGTTGTCGACTTTGAGTTGCGACGGCAGAGACAAGGCACCGCGGCCAAAGCCGGCGATGCCGGTCTCGTTGTTGATGAAGGTACCATTGTTCGCGTGGCCACAGCCGAAGAGCAGGCCGGGCACTGCGACGCGCTCGCCGGCATCGCCGGTGCCGAACGTGAAGGTGTCGCCGCCGATCTCGCCTTCTGCCACGGAATCATCGCCGTACAAGTAGCTGTAACGGCAGCTCCGATTGCCCTGGTTATCGTTGCCGCAGTCCAAGTCGTCGCACGCCGTCGAGCTGCAAGGGAGCGAGGAGAAGGAGGACGAAGCGGAGGAGTTGAAGAGAGGAAGGGTTTGGTGAAAGCAAGCGGAGGCCGGGCAGGGCTGGCACTGTGTCCAGGCAAGGTCGCTGCCCGTGTCGAGCGTCAGCTGCACCTCCTGCGGCGGCGTGCCGACGGACAAGTGCACCAGGTACTCCGTTAAGGGAATGCCGCCGTAGGCCCCCGGATTCACGGGGGCGCTCGCCGAACGGCCCCCGGAACGGGCAGAGAGCAGCTCCATGGCACGGGCCGCGCTGCGCTGCGCCATGCGGTGCAGCCGCTCCCGGCCGGTGAGGCCACGGCCGGCGTCCACATGCGTGAGCTGCAACCTCAGATTTGCGGAGTCGCAGCAGCAGATGGTCAATGAGAGTAGCACCAAGAGAACATTGGCTGCATGCTTCATCGTCTGGGGTAGTGGCGCATCTTTCTTCAGGGGACTTTATTTATGAATGATAATCTTTTATTGTACCATATATATAGAGAGGGGGATGAAGTCCGCTGTCACGGGCTGCATCTGCATCTGCTCTATGTCATCATCTGCCCATAAAAATTAATAATCTTACCATATAATGTTTTTTACGATATGTTAAAGAATTAATGAAAAGAGAGCTTTTGGAAAGGATATATCTTAACCAGGGCCAGCCCTGACAATTTGGTGGCCCGGGCGAAATTTAAAAAGGGTCCCATTAAACATAAATTTAAAAATATTTATGTTCTGATTACTAATATGTTCCTTTTCTTTGTTATTAAGATTACTCCAATTTCTTTGATCGTAGATATCCATAAGAAAAGTCGTTTGTTCATCAACAGCAGCAGATGAATTAAATATGTGCTCATCGTCACTCACATTGTTATCATCTTCATTGGTGTCAATATTTTCTTATGTAGAGTCTTGGTCTTCTAAAATAATATTAGTATCTTCCTCAACTATCGCAAACTCCTCTAAGATTATTGAAGTGCTGGTATTGCTCTTATAAATTTGTCAATGGACCAATTTTATGATTCTATCAACTCATTTACTCGTTTTCTCTTTTTTTCTCATTACCAAATGCATGCTTTCTAGATGACATGGCAAGCTAAAATTTGAGAAAAGAACATATTATTGATTGAAAACTATTGCAAAGCTCCAAAAAATGTGCAATGAACATGTTTGTTCTGCAATTAACTATTGGACATCTCGTTTCATTCTATACAACTCTGGCTGTTGGCCTCTGTATGATTTTAGAGGGGTTCTCGGTGGCTGCCCCGCTCACCCCCTTAGGGCTGAGCCCGAATTCTTGACCATATAATTTCTAAGACGGCAAGAGGAAAGAAAAAGTATTTATTCTTGCCCCACAAATAGATTATATATATACACTATATTGTGAAAAGATTATTTCTATAGTTATGTCATATATAGAAATAAAGTTAGACATAACAGTGCCTATTGAAAATGCCCTATGCACGTGGTTGTCGAGGTTAAATGGCATGGAGTTTGTGGTGCCATTGGACCAAACTTTGATACGAGATGTGGAAAGGCAATTAGTCGAGGTTAAATGGCATGGAGTTTATGGTGTCATTGGACCAAACCTTGTGCAGAGGGAGGAAGAGTGTGAAAGAGACTGGAAGAATTGAACCTTTTTCCTTGTCTAGGGAGGATGTGAACATCTGTGTATTAATATGCACCTAAATTTGTCACTGTTCGATCTAAAAAATGGATCGGATCACTCCATTAGCCCATATAAAACTCCTTGGTACTTATGTGATTCTTTATATAATCGTTTTGATTCATGTAAAAGAATTAAGAAATTAAATCAAATAACTTTGTTGAATTATATTTATTCTGCTTTAGAAAATATGTGTTTATTTGTAAGAAAGGTAACATATATAATATGTTAGAAAAAAAATAAAAAGTATCTAAAAAATTCTAAAATGACATATATTTGAGAAATTTTTTCTAAAATATCATATATTTGAAAAAGATTTAAAAAATCTAAAACTATTTTTTAACCACGAATCGGATGCTGCCGTGTTCTCAGCAGCCACATTGCCCACCAGCGAGCTGCCACTAGGGATGGCAGTTTTCCCCGCGGGTGCGGGTACCCGACCCGATGGGCACGGGTTTGGGTTTAATTTTGTGCCCGCGGGTTCGCGGGTTCGGGTACCCGTTTATTTTTGGGTCTGGCACGGGTTTAGATTTAAACCCGCGGGTATCCGCGGGTTTACCCGATTACTTAAAATTACAGAGTCTAGCCCATTTCCCATTCCTTTCTCATGATAATGTTATGTTGAGTTATGTTGAGTAATTTTATCATTTCAAACTATGTACCGGTAATGTGATAATGTCATGTTTGTTATAGATTTTTAATTATATTTATGTTGTAATGTAATTCATGTAGAGTATAAACTGAACCCGCGGGTTACCCGTCGGGTTTCGGGTACCCGACAGGTTCGGGTTCGGGTTTAGTTTTAAACCCACGGGTTCGGGTTTGCATGGGTTTCGCGGGTTTGCTTCAAACCCGCGGGTTTTCATCAAACCCGCGGGTTTCAAACCCGTTGCCATCCCTAGCTGCCACCAGACTACCAGAGTCTTCCTCCTAGGCTTTATGTCCTCTGCGATTAGCTATTTTCAAGGGATCCAAAATTCCCAATTGCCTGCAGTACGGTAGATGTGAGGAGCGGAGTGAAAGAAAATACCATGACAGTAGCGATTGCGGTAGCAACAGCGTTTTTAAAAATACTGTAGCAATCGCTGTGACGATCGATCTTGGCCGTTCGTTTTGGATCAAACGGAAAAATCACAAAACCATGTCCTAATGTAAATCACTGTAGCTATATGCAGTAGCTTGTTGCTACTGGAGATGATCCCATTCCATTGGTTTTCTGAGAGACGAGATTCCCTTGCGCCACTGCCCACTATCCTTCCCCATCTTCGAGGGATGTCTCGTCGATACACTAGCACAACCTGAGGCCTATAGATGGACAAATGGGCCGCATGGCCCAGCCTGGCCCAGGCTCGAAGTTGGCATGATCTGATTAGTGCCGGGCCGGCACGGCACAACTGTGCTATGACCGTGCCGTGTCAGTCCACGAGTCTAGGCCTCAGCCCAGACATGACATGGCTGGTGCCAAAATCAGGTCGGTCCAACCCAAAAGCCCGATAGCACGATGGGCTCAGGCCAGCCTATGGCTCGCGCCACACAGCACGCCGCCAATGGCCAGGCGCAGGCTGTAGGAACGAGAGAAAACGAGGCAACGTACGATATTGAAACTTATTTTATTTGATCTTTTCAAATTAAAGGGATATCTCCAACTCAGTGCATTTTCAAGATTCGTAAGATATTGAATAGCTATGCCGAATTAAAAAAAAAATGATACCTCACCAGTTTATCAACGAGCAAGATGGATTCAGTTTTTATATTCAAATTCCAGATTTGATAAAAATGATTTTAACATGAAGACCAATCAATGACAGATGTCTGTCTTTTCAAACTTTTCATATATTTTGCAATAGCACGAGAAATAAATTATACAGTTGGTCATCATTGTTGAAAAAATTGATGCAGTTAAATAGAAAGCAATACAATTCCTTTTTTTGGTAGAAAGCTGGTAGGTTTACCTGGATCCACTGTTGGATAATTGCTTACTGCTGTGCATTGATGGCCAATCAAATCATCCATGGGATTGTTTCAAAATTTGGAAGGGTATCTTCCAACCTCAGTATTCATGAGTAAATTTATGGTCAGGCAGTCAGCATGATTAGCATTTGTTGAACCAATGCAGTAAATTTACTTATTTTTCATACCATGATTGTCCCCAAATCCAGGATCTACCAAAATTACCGCAAAAGATGAATTGCTTAGGCTGAAGTGACAAATAGTGGATAATGTATCTGTAAAAATAATAGTTTAGTGTGCGATGAAAACATATGCACATAAATGAGTGAATAGATGACATATAAACTTACTTTACCTTGTAACTTTCTTTAGGGGATTTACCGATTCAAAGTATAAAATGCTCCTCTTGAAAAACCTGTTAATCCCTGCATCAGTAAAGGATTTGCACCTGTATTTTTATCTGAGGATAACATGCCTACCCAGATTCTAGTTGAGGATAACTCTGGTCTCTGACCTCTAAAATGTGATGTCGCTTAGAGCAGCAGCGTGCATTACACCATGAATAACTACAAAGATCCCGTGCTGGCAACGTATGATGTACACTACATGCTCCGACGAAGGTCATGAAACCCAAATTATGAATAGGTTTCCTACAACAAAAACCGCATATTGTTAAGTTAGCTATTAAAAAACTCTCTAATGATGAAATCAACATAATATGTGTTTATAGTTGCCAAATCCAAGGGCCTCTGTTCTCAGATATCGATATACGATAATTTGAGAAATCAAGGTCCTTGGATAGAAGACTCACCAAATGGAACGATCACCATAGAGAAGGTGCAGAGCAAGCAAAAGACCAGACCATTCACCTCACCAATAGTCCCTGCATGAGCAAACCCCGTCTTTGAAATGATGGAATCTGTTGGCATCTCTCAGTATGATTTCCCTAGCAGTTATCTTTGCAATCAACTTAATTGCAGAATGGCAGTCACCACAGACCCTGAGATTTTTCATCACACGAATGGGCACTCCTTCTGGGATTTTCAATAGTCCATATGTCACAGCCTGTCTCTCACTATGATACCTCAAGCTATGAGCTTTTTGCTCCTCATCTATATCATGAAGTACAAAACTTCCATCAGCCGAGTAACCAGATTCCATCAATAGCCCATCTAGCTTCTCCAACATCTTAAGAATAATGGCATGTTCTGGATGTGCTGATACATCACCAGATGTGAAGAGATGCACCCTCTTGTCATACTCTATCCAACTACAGCCTGGTGACTTGTTCAAATTTCTTGAGCTAATGAACTTCCGCATCTTAGAAGCATCTTCCCACCTCCCAGTAGATGTATAAATGTGAGAGAGTAAGACATATGGTCCAGCATTCCCAGGTTCTAGCTCTAATAGCTTTTTAGCAGCAACCTCAGCGATCTCAGCATTCCTGTGCATCCTACAGGCACCCATCAGAGCTCCCCAGATGACAGCGTCTGGTTCAACTGGCATATTCTTTATCAAATCTAGTGCTTCCTCCACAAGTCCTGCTCGACCAAGTAAATCCACCATACAAGAATAATGCTCAGCTCCAGGTCGAATGGCAGAATCCATAGCCATAGAATTAAAAATCTCCCTCCCTTCTTTAACTTTACCAGTATAGCTACAAGCTGTGAGGGCCCCTATATAAGTAATTCCATTAGGTGCCATTCCTGCCAACCTCATATCATGAAATATGCCTAGTGCTTCCTCCCCAAGCCCGTGTTGAGCATAACCAGTGATCATCGAGTTCCACATCACAACATCTTTTGGCTCAAACATGTGAAAGACCCTCTTGGCCTTATCCAGATTTCCACATTTTATGTACATTGTGATTAATGCTGACACAGAAAAAACGTCCATATCAAAGGCGCACCTCAGCATCGCAGCATGCACCTCCCTCCCATAATCAAGAACAGCCAGTGCCGCACACACTGTGAGGATGCTGATGACTGATGGGTAGTTTGGACGGACGCCTCTCCACAACATCTCACGGAAGGTAGATAGTGCCTCCATCAAGAATTCGTTCTGCTCATACGCTTTAATCATGGCACTCCACGTCCCATCATCTCTCTCCCGCATTTTCTCAAAAACTGCCTTGGCACCATCTACCATTCCACGCTGCCCAAACCCAACCATCATGGCATTGCAGGCCGCCACTGGATGTTCTGCCATTGCATTAAACAGATTCTCAGCTTCCTCAACATGACCAGCTTGTATGTACCCAACTAACATTGCAGTCCACGACACCTCGTTGCGCTCAGGCATAACCTCGAACAGCTTCCTTGCAAGGTTCACCTGTCCATTTTGCGCATATCCAGAGATCATTGCCGTCCATGACACGACATTCCTCTTCGGCATTTCATCAAACAGAGCACGTGCCTCTGGGATCTGACCAGCGTGGCAGTACCCAGATAGCATGGCTGTCCACGCAACGACGTCCCTGTCGGGCATTTCGTCAAACAGCTTGCGAGCCTCGTTGATACGGCCGGCGTCGAGGAGACCACCAAGCAGCACGGTGTAAGAGATGTGGTTGCGCTCTGGCATCTGCTGGAACAAGCGGATAGCGTCGGCAAGGAAGCCGTGACGCACGTACCCATGGAGGAGGGAAGTGAAGGAAACGACAGAGGGCGGGAAGGGGATGGAGGCGAGCGCGGCGGCGGCGTCGGGGAGAGTCTGGCGGCAGAGGGAGAGGCCGGAGATGAGGGCGTTGTAGGAGGCGAGGTCGCGGGAGGGCATTCGGTGGAAGAGGCCGAGGGCTGCGTCCGGCAGGCGGTTGCGGAAGTAGCCGGCGAGGAGCGTGTTGTAGGAGGCGGTGGTGCGGAGGGGCATGGCCTCAAAGGCCGCGCGCGCGCCATCCATGTTCCCCGCCCGCACCAGCCGAGCTATGCGCGCGTTCGCCGCCACCACCATCGGCGCCGCGCTCGACGGCATGAAGCGGACGGGAGGGAGGCGCATGGCGAATGGACTAACTTTCCTGGCGTGGTGAACAGTGTCAAATGGTGATGCAAAAGTATACATTCTCCCTTTATCTACCGTACAAAACTTCCTTCCCGAGATTTTTGATTTTTTTTGCAAATTCCCTAATGGAACATTTGTTTGCTTTCACTAAAAGCAAGGTCCAGTAGCCTTTGGTCTGATAGAACTATAATATTTTAGGGCTTACTTATTTCTCCTTTTCCAGGGATTTGTAGTTTTACCTTATATAAGTTGGTATCTTTTATATTTTTGCTATACCCTATGTATGGATATCATGTTATGCCTAGATCCAGTTATCATACACTAGAGATAAGATAAAAAATACAAAGTACAATCAAACGTTGAAGCAAAAGTATAATAAATTCCTCAAAGGTCAAGAAAAAGGGTCCAAAGTTGGAAAAGGTAAAAATGGCTCAAAATGAAAATATAAACTAACAAGAGCCAAAGTAAAACTAAGGTCTAAACTGAAATTCACACGAGATAAAATTTGCATTCTAAAGGGAAAAAACATTCCCAGCCAACGGTACATAAGAATCGACTTATGCAAGTAGACACAAGAGAGAACAGTTGCTAGTCAAGTAGTCATGAGTAAACAGTATGACATTTTCTGTATTGGTAATTCGGTATATAATGGTGAACACAATTACATCTCACCCAATACCACCAAACGCAAAACCCGATGGTTGTCAAGAATGAATGGCTTCGCTCCTTCGATATCATTCACTCACACCAAATATGAGCAGATGAAACTGAAGGACCACCATAACAACAAAAAGGAAACATGTTTCCCACCACAAAACATCTATGACCTGTTGGAGGTTATGTACCCAAAGAAAGAAGAAGAGAAACTGCTATACCCATGAGCAACCTCAATGTCAAGCTGATTGAACTGTAGTACCCGCAAGCAAAAACCATTAACTGGCCAACACAATTAGAGATTAAGCTAAGACCACACAAAACCCAGACTCCCCCCATGCCCCGCACACCCAAAAAGAAAAAGAAAATGCAGGCCCTTACAACTGAGTCCTGACCCCACTTAACACCATATTTCCGTTCAGATAGCCTCATTAATATCTCGTGCTTCATTCAGGCTTCAGCTCAAGGAAGCCCACTTTTGTCACCTATAATCTCTGATGATGACTCACCTGCCACATTTACCTTGATGTGCATCGAGCCAACCTTCACAACACCAGTTGTAGTAATCCATGCCTTCTCATTAGCATTGCCTTTTATTCTGGGTTGTGCTTCACGGTCACTATACCCCTTTCCATTTAGTTGAACTAATTCGCTCAAGCCAGCAGGTTTTGTTTCACCATTTTCTGGTGGGGCAGAACAGGAACATTTTTCAGTCTGATGATCAAATCTGGCATCTAAACTATCTTGATTTGTTTTTGCATGCTCAATTTGCTCAACAAATCTTATACCATCCCGTTTGAGTGCTTCAGTGGCCACTACATCTTTCATTTGGTTCAGCTTGTCAGGTTGCCCACATGCACCATTATCCTGTTCAATATCCCCTGAATGTGGATCTTTGGTGCTAAACTGGCCTTTACAAACTTCTGAAGGTTCACCTACCGCATCAACACTACTTTTAGCAACAAAAGCTGGAACATACATGTGTTCATCAAAATTTCTGCCCGCACGCCTGCATTTCTCTTCTATCATTGCTTTCTGCCGTCCTTCATAAAACGGGAAGTCATCAAGAATTGATGTTGTCAACGGTCCATCCTTAAATAGCTTCAGCATGTTTATCCCGGACTTTAAAGGTATCTACATAAAAGAAGTAATTTTCATCAACACATGGCAAACCTAGTTAGGAAGCTTCCATAAAAGCATATTCAAATGTGTATAGACACAAGAATCATGTTAGATTAGAACAAATAAACTACAAGATTTTTCAGTTTCACACGAGTCCATAGACAACCAGAGAAGCAACTCAAACAACTAAAAAGTGTGTTGTGCCTGAGAAGAACCCAGCATGATAAATAGACTGCAGGCTTGTGAGCAGAAGTTCTGCTGACTGACAATCCCACTCTCACATATGGATGACAAGTCCACCAGACTACCAGATGAGTCTTTTCTTTTGGAAGACAGTACATTATAAGTCTATAACTAAACAGTTCCATAATTCCATCTACATTTGATCATTTTGGCCTCTAGACCTTCAACTGTTTAAGTATCTGAGCATGTTGTTACAACACATAACATATAATTGTATTCCATGCAATTTACCAGAAATTACCTCCTGTGTATCTCGGCTGTTGGTAACAGGCTTGCTCTCATTGTTCTCTAGTATGATGTGCCGAAAGGCAGAATTGGGCACATCCTTTACTAGGTGCCACTTCACTGGGAAGCTTCCAGACCATTTATCTTGCTGCCAGAAATCCATGTCTTTGTGAAAATTAACAGGACCAATCATTTCAGCAACACCACAGAACTGTCCACTAGCATTAACCTAAAGAAACAAGGTCAGTAAGTCTACCTCATACATAACAATTTTATGAGAAAGAAAAAGAGGATCATCAACACTCACAGAAAAAAAGAGAAATATTGGACCCTTTCCCAGAGCTCTTCCTTGTGTGTCTGAGTATGCTGCATCCAATCTCTTATTGCCATTAGGTGTGCTTGACCATACATTATATTTAATGCTCTTGTGCACATCATCCTCACTGTAAGATTTGATGACAAAAAACTTGGCATCTGGATGATCAACAGGAAAGTGAACCTTATTGTATTGGTCAGGATGTATCATGATTTTTTCCAATGTTCTGCTTGATGTTCCTTTGGTTTGTCCAACTTCACCACCCATGGGAGCTACTGACTCGAAACCTGGTCTGTCTGTTCTTGGTCCCCTGTCCCCAGAGGTACAGGCACCTGAAGTAACCTGAAGGGGTGGCACATGTTTTTTTGATTGATTACCTACATCAGATTTTCCATCCTGCAGATAGCATAATTCAAACTCCAGATTTAGTACAAGTTTTGGGAACATAATACTAGTGAACACTAGTTTGTAGCTGATGGGGTACAACCGTACAACAAAAGAAATAGTTTACTGCAAAAGAAACAGCACCGTGAAAGTGACTTAAGTATAGTACTGCAACTTCATGAGACAACAAATAATTTTCACAAAGAAAACTGAAGAACAAATATGAGAGGACATAAGAATGTTTGCTTTTAGTACTGTGGTACTTTTAATTAGAAACCACATTGAAAGACAATAGATTCTTGTGAGTTCTAATTCAGTAATCTGTATGAACTTTAGTGCATAGGCAAATAGTCTCAGCACCAAAGCACTCAATTCCAGAAGTACATATAAATAAAGCAAAATAAAGGCAGAGGTACATAGATCATACATACATACATACATATATATATATATATATATTTATTTATTTATTTATTTATTTATTTATTTATTTATATATATTCAGGGCCAAAAGGTGCAACTCTTAAACGGTATGCGTTCA
>KE371141.1:415763-427410 GCA_000418225.1 Zizania latifolia | reverse complement strand
GTTAGTCTGTTTAAGTGTAGACCATCGGTACATCGGTAGAAATTGGTTTTGCCGTCTCCTCCTTTATTGTATCTCTTCTGACCACACGTGCAGTAGTAAAAGAGACATCTATACAAAATTATTTTAAATGATACTATCACTTCATTACTTCTGTGCATGCCATGACGCCACCGGTCGAGACGTTGCCGTGTCGGTAGGGTTAGTTACCACCGAGTTTATCAATTTCAGTTCAGCATTAGCTAAAATAGCCGGTATGTATCATTCCATCACTTAAATTGATATATATTAAGTGACGTATCGTTTTGTTTTTAATACCGGTCAATACCGGTCATTATAGTCAATTCCGATCCTATACCAATCCATACCGGATAAAATTATATTTTAAATTTTGTTAGATATGTGTTACATATTACTTATACTAAACTATATATTATGTTGTATTTAAGCTATACACTATATTTAGGATATAATATATTGAAATATATTATATTTGATCATATTAATATATATTTTAAATATATTTATATTATTTTATTAGATCCTAAAATAGTACACCGGTATTAACCGGTACCAAAATATTCCATTCTAAACCCTAAACCCTAAACGGTACAACCGTCGTGTGTCGAGTAGAGAGTCGTCGAGACCGGCGATTAGTTTGGACAAGTCGGTATATACACGGCTCAATCTTAGTATTAATTAGAGTAAACATTGGACATTGTTAAGAGATCGACAATTAAGCATATATAATTAATTAGTCCAGAAACTAACCTACTCCGCAGGGAACCGGGGACACGTACGTGTCTTTAGACTCGGTCTCTGTATCATAATTAATCCACAGTAAAATGTTAGGTTGATCGATCAGTAGTAACGAATGGAGTGCAAGTTGATACTCTCTTAATCAAAGGTAAATTTTAAGCTACATTGGATTAATAAGTACCTTTCATTTGGATTAATAAGTACTTTTTATTTTTATAGATCTAGTGATTATTATTAAAAACGGTTATGATTAAAAGAAGACAACATCTTATCTCTTAGAAGATAATAGATCACTGTGATTTGATGGTCAAGATTAAAAGAAATTGGTGTCTTACTTCCTAAAAAGTAATATGTCACCTTATTTTTTTTCAAACCTATGACTGAAATTAATTCTATTTCTTACATTTTCAAGATAGAGATAACAAATATACCATAAAAGAGCCATAGTAAAAACTATTTGGTCGTTCAACTTTGTCATAAAGATTTCGTTTTAGCCTTCTTACTCTTAAATAAAGAAATTTTATTCTTTTGATACTATTAACTATCTATTATCTATTGCTACTACATAATACGGTTTTTTATTAATAAGAAGCACATTAGCATTTTAAGTTTATCTCAAAATTAAAGTCTTCATGAGACAGATAGAATACTGACTAGTAGTACATCACATTTAATAAGTAATCCCTTTTATAAATTTTTTTATTTCTAATACTTCGACTTTGTTTCAGAAATAAGTTATTTATATCTTCTTTCCTAACCTTAGTTCGCAAATCAAAATTTTATGTTTAATACTTCTTATCTACTCTTATCTATTGATCTGTAATACTATTCTTATTAATAAAAGATGTCTTATTCTTCTATTGTAACATCCAAATTATTAATTTTATCTCAAAAATATTTTTAACGGAAAGAGACTCCTTACTAACACAGTAGCGCTAGTGTTTTTGCGAAGAACAGTTCAATTAGACGGCCTACAAGGGTACCATGATGCTACATGTGCCGATGTGCGTCTTCTCAGCAGGCAGGAGTGCAGGATTGATGATGCCCTAGTCAATTGGCCATCCCAAATCCTGCAAAAATATTTATTTATTCATGTTTTTGTTGTAACGTCGTACTAAGTTGTATTTCTATACCACTGATCGCCGGATTATCGATTTATCGTAACACCTTTTTCAAACTATTGAGTGATAGCACATTTTTCAAACTATTGAGTGATATACTGATATTGTTTTTTAAACTCAGAATTTCTTTGGAACATACAAATTTTACAAGTTTTTTATATAAATTAAACTAAATCTTTCAAAATTCCTTTAAAAATACTCTATTCCAAAGAAGTCACAAAATTGTTTATTCATCCAAGGTTGTTGTAATGTACAGTAGTATACCATTGGTCGGGTGGATTGATTACCGGATTATTGTAGCATGTTTTTCAAACCATTGAATGATATGATTATTACCGGGCGTGCGTCTGGATGCATACGTCGTGGGCCACGGATAGACACTGACAACTAGAGCCATCGGCTCCAGTCCCACGCGCGAAATAAAACCAGGCCCACTGCGTCGGACCTAGCCCCACCAGCTGCCGCCCCTGCATCTTACTCTAAAATTTGGCACGCGGTCACATAATAGCCAAGCTAAAGCAAAACGAATGGATGTAAAATTAGGCTGATATATATACAGATTGTATTAATTGGATTACTGTTGTACTATAAGAAATACGGAGTACATTATATTAGATTAAAAATATGTATATAATCAAACATGAGAATAAGCTAAAAATTACATGAAAATCTCAGTTCGAACCCAAACAGCCAAACCAACCGAAATAAATTAGCTAGGTACAAAATAGAGTTGTTCGTGCAATGTCTGTAACCTCATCTTACAAAGCGCGTACACACCCACACACCCATAAAGAAATCCTAGCTTCGTCGCTCATCTCAACATGTCACGACACGCCAATTGAGAGAGAAAGAAAGAGAAACCATCCGTAGCACACTGGCGTACCACAAGAAGTTATGCTTCTACATGCTCTCACCGTTTTATAATATATAATATAGCTCTCATCGTTTTATAATATACAATATAATGGGTTTTATAGTTTAAATTTTATTTTAAATATAGCAAACTTATTCTTATAAAAATTATTTTTTACTTTTAAAATACACATAATACTCTAGACTCATCATACTAAGACTTAATTATTTTACTCAACCACTTTTGAACCTATACTTACTAGGGAAAAAATTGGGTGGATCCACTATCCACGAAGAGCACAGTGCATACCTATCGTCGATGCTTGACACGTGGCATGACAAGCCATCCAACGGCGCACACATGAAAGCTTCAGATCCACCGCGCGTCGGCTCGGTTTCCGTCCAGCGTCGGCTCGGCTTTCCTTCTCTCCCCATCGTGCTTTCTCGCCGTTCCCCATCCTGCTCTCCCGTCGTTCCCCATCCTCAGCCCCGCCGTTCCCCATCCTAGACGCCGCCGCGCTCTTCACGAAACGCCAGGCCACCGTCCAAATAGTTGATTGCAATAAGGAGTGTCTTTCCCAAATAGACTAGCAAGTGGCAAAATGCATCACGGAAAGGGAGCCAGGTGTCGATTGGTCAAGTCTTTGATTCGACGATGTGGCGGTGCGGTGCGGCGAGGAAGGCTTTGGGCGAGGAAGGTGCGACGACGGCATCGCTGCTGTCCTCACGGTCACGACGGCGGAACACCGGTCCTTGCGGAGACGACGGCGGTGCGGCAAGCCTCGCGGAGAAGACGGCGGTTCTTTGTTCATGATGACGGCAGAGCAGACGTCCTCGTCGCCGTGTTCTCTAATCGATATACACGCTAGATGGAATTGCAAGAACAGAAGGAAAGCCAAGCCGACGCATGGATGGAACCGAGCTGACGCGCGGTGGATCTAGAGCTTTCCTATGTGCGTCGTTGGATGGCCTGTCACGCCACGTGTCAAGCATTTGTAATAGGTATGCACTGTGCTCTCCGTGGATACTGGATCCACCGAATTTTTTTCCTACTTACCAAAGTGGGGTGAATAATTCCATGAGATGGGATGGATAGTTTAATTTTTTTGTATCCGCTACTGGAGTGGAGTTGGTATTTTAAAAGCATCAGATGTTACATGCGAACCTTCGAGAAACTTAAGGATCGCCCTCATCGGCACTCGGCAGTACTGAAAAGTGAAAGCTGGCTTTCCTGCCACAATTTTCAATACTGCTGGAACTCCCCTTTCAGCAGTTACGGAGATCGTTCTTACTCCTACCAAACATTTGTGACAGAGAAGCTGAGATCAGGATGAATGGCCATAATTTTTGCGACTTCCTATTAGTAATTCACCAAATACATGTGATTTTTGAAAAAAAACATAATACATGTGCTAATTCACACGGTAGCACTCCACTAGTTTGACTCGAGTATTCACAAATGTATAGTGGAATTCTTCTGATAAAACCTCCTCACAGTTCAGTGTACTGGTGGCGTAGTATAAGTGAACAGCAACTGATCCCAAACCGTACACCCTAAACAATAACAAAATACGCGTGCTGATGCAGGGGTACACGCCCCACTGGAGGGAAGCGGCAGGGACACGTGGATCACGCGGCCGATGGCGCCGTGACGTACTTGACGGTACGGGCCTCCACCAGCGCGGCGCGCAGCGGCTTCTTGGCCGCCGCCTCGACCTCATCGGCGTCGGCGGCCGTGACGAGCGGGAGGCCCTTGAAGTCAAGGCTCTCGTCGTCGTAGATGGCCCCCCACTTCTCCACCAGCATCTTGATGTCCTCCCTGTCCATGTTCGCCTCCTTGCCTGTGTACCTCCATGGCTTCGACCCCTGCAACGGTGGATCACTGATCGAGCTGAGCATACGTGCAACGACGGAAAACTAAAGCAAGCGATGTACAACGCCATTGATGATGTCAATCCATGTACCGCTGCGCAGTAGTGCACGGCCTTGACCTCCTCGAGCTGGACGTTCTCGGGATGCCTCCAGAGCATGGCCAGAACAAGATTGTAGATCAGCGGGATCGGCTTGTACTGCTCCCTGAAGAACATGTTGAGGAAATCCTGCAATTTCAAGAAATAAAAACGGTGAACACTTCGATCCCGAACCTTTCCAGAATATGAACTCATCGAGATCAAGAGTCGTGGTAACTGGTAAGTACTCTTAGGGCTCACCTGCTCTGCGAATGGTGTGGGCGTGGTGACTTGCAGTGTGTCGAGGAGGGCCTTGGCGGTGGCCATGCTGGGCTCGTGCACGAACATGCCGGCGTTGAAGTAGAGCGCCGGCGGCGGGCCGAGCTCGGCGGTCGGCCAGGCCACCCTGTTGGGGCACTGCTGGCAGTACCCGATCTTGTACTGCGGGGTGTGGCTCCACGTCTTCTCGCAGAAGCAATCCATCACCGCGTAGAAGTGCCCCTTGGGCAGCTCGAACAGCTCGTCAATGTTGTCGAACACCTGGATGTCGGCGTCCAGGTACACCATCCGCTCGTACTCCACGATCTGCAATTATCAAATCAGAAACCCCGCAATAACTGGGCACACTGACTGACCGACACAGTGACACGAACGCGATCGAGAATGGCCGAATGGGCCAAGAGTTGATTGATTAGACGCGGTAAAATTACCTCCCAGATGCGGAGCTTGGAGTAGATTATGACGTAGTAGGCCATGGCGAACTGCGTCTGGTTCTCCGGCGGGTACACGGGCTGGATCTCCCGGACGATGCAGCCCTGGGAGATGATGATGCGGCGGTGGGACTCCGGCACATCGGGCAGCACGGCGACCACCAGCGGGTAGGCGGAGCCCACCTTGCGCAGGCCCTTGGCCAGCCCGACCACGCCCTTCCAGTAGTCACCGTCGCCCGCCAGGAACGTCACGTATGCCCTCGTCGCGGGCCTCGTCGCCATGGCAGCCTTGGCGGCCATCTTGCCGACCAGCTCGGTAGCCATCTCGTCGGAAAAACTCCGGGAGGGTTAAGAGCGAGTTTTTTGTGCTTTGCTTAAGCTGCTTGTTTGCTTGTTTGGTTTTGAGTTTTCCGGGGCACGGGTGGCGACGCTTAAATAACGAAACGGAGGGCGAAATGGCCCACTGATTTGAACGGCGCTGTGCGATCGCCGATCTGGGACGCACGCGTGGTGCGAATTTAAGATCGACAGCTCTGACGCTTTTTGCGGAAGCTTCTAGCAGAGGGGCAGTTTCAGTAGTCTCGTACTCTCGTGGATGAGAAGGCGCCAGAAGTGAGGAGACTCGACTGTGTAGTGTGTGCTTCCATCTCTCCTCGTCTATATTGCAAGTGGAAAAGAGAAGAACGTAGCAGAGTTGAAAAGAACAATAAATTGCTTTATTGATATTTGATCGAACAGTACAAAAGGATATTTATAGTGATGAACAGTTGCGTCGCTCGACGAACTGACTTCGTTTCCAGGCTTTGCGATGGTTCACTTCAGAGGAGACGCCGGTTCCAGGGAGCACGTCGGTTGAGGGCTGGGGACACGCCCCATTGCATGCGGCAGATGAGATTAATTCTCAACGCTCTCCTTTAATCGAATCTTTTAATACATGATTGATATCATATATATCTTGTAAAACTCCTGTAAAAGCCTGTAAGAAAAACTTCAGAGAAATATATGATATATCTTTATTACATTAATATTGCCTTGTTAAAAATATTTACAAGAAAACTTGAGAGTAAAACTTATAGAGAGAAAACAGTGCAATTTAAGTGATCTGATGATCATAAACAGGATATATCTTTAGAAGATTGCTCCCGCTGATTTTTGCAAATCACGAAGTCTCCGCATACCAATTCCTTGAACATATTTATGGAACGTTGATGTTGGTAGCGATTTTGCGAATAAATCTGCTAGATTTTCACATGATTTCGTTTGCAAAATAGTTATTTCCCCATTCTTTTGTAATTCATGTGGGAAAAACAATTTATGAGCTATATGCTTAGTTATATTATTTTTCCATTCTTTTGTAATTCATGTGGGAAAAACAATTTATGAGCTATATGCTTAGTTATATTGTTTTTAATATAACATGTCTGCATTTGAGTAATGCAGGCAGCATTATCTTCATAGATAATTGTGGGTGATTCTGATAAATCAACACCACATGATCCTTGAATATGATTAATCATTCTGCAAAGCCATACACATTCGCGTGAAGCTTCATATGGGGCTATAATTTTAGAATGATTAGTGGAGGTAGCAACAAGAGTTTGCTTTTATGATTTCCATGAAATGGCACTACCTCCATATAGAAAAACAAATCATGTTTATGATCTGACATTATGTGGATCATACATATAACCAGCATCAGTATATCCTATCATAGTCAAGTCTTGATTTTTCTGATAGAATAAACCAAGATCTCGTGTACCATTCAGATATCTTATGATTTATTTTACCCCAACAAAATGTCTTTTAGTCGGAGCAGCACTATGCCTAACAAGCAAATTGACTGCAAATGTGATGTCAGGTCCTGTACAATTTGCAAGGTACATTAGTACTACTATGATGCTTAGATATGGGACATCAGGCCCCAAAATCTCTTCACCTTCTTCCTTAGGTCGGAATAGATCTTTATCCATTTCTAGGGATCGAACAACCATATGAGTCTTTGATGGATATGATTTATCCATATTAAATTTCTGCAATATTTTTTTAATATATGTAGGTTGGTGAATTAATATTCCTGATGGAAGATGCTTGAGTTGTAAACCCAAACAGAATTTAGTTTTACCTAAATCTTTCATCTCGAATTTCGTCTTTAGATGATTGCTAGCTTCCATAATGCCTTGTGTAGTTCCAATAATGTTAAGGTCATCAACATATATTAAAATGATACAAAATCCAGAGATGGATCTTTTAATAAATACAAAAGGGCAATCATTGTTATTAGAGTAACCCTTCTGAAGAAGAAACTCACTTAGCCGGTTGTATCACATTCTCCCCGACTATTTTAAGCCATAGAGTGACTTTTGTAATTTTACACAAAATTTATTGCGGTTTATATTTGGATTCGGAACAGTAAGTCTTTCAGGGACTTTCATGTAAATATCTGAATCTAATAACCCATATAAGTATGTGATCACTACATCCATTAACTGCATGTTTAAGTTCATTTGTACTACCAACGATATTAAGTATCGGAAAGTTATTCCACTCATAACAGGAGAATATGTTTCATCGTAATCGATGCCGGGTCTCTGTGTAAACCCTTGTGCTATAAGTCTCGCTTTATATCTCACCACCTCATTGTTTTCATTTTTTTTCGAAGGAAAACCCATTTCGATCCAACGGGGAAAATATTTTGAGGAGTAGGTATTACTGATGTAAATATCTCTCTTTTTCTTAGCGAGCCTAATTCCGCCTCAATAGCTTCTTTCCATTTGATCTAGTATGATCGCTTGAGGCACTCTGCCATGGTCTTAGGTTCTGGATCTACCTCGAGGTCTTCAGCTATATTTGAGGAGAAATAGATATCAACAATTGTAGTCTTTCTATTAAAAGATTCTCCCAAACTAGTATAGTTGTGTCGCTGCGTAAGTACGACAGTCCTCGACGGGGTAACCCACAAAGGTATTTTGATTAGGTGTAAGGGGATCTCTGTGTTCGGAATTCTATTGTTGCCTCTAAGAATACGAGACAGAAAGATTTAGACAGGTTCGGGCCTCCCGGAGAATAATAACCCTAGTCCTGTGTGTTGGAATATGAGCTAAAGAGCCTGAAATGGACTTAAGCTTATGCGCGTATCTGTAAGCGTCTAGCCTATAAGAGGTATCCCTGACCCCTTTATATATAGCAGGGATCGGGGGGTTACTGTTTAGGCCTTAACAGCCTCATTAATTTCCTTTACAGTAGTTAAATCACCAGGGATCGTGGGCTGATAACTATAGCATTATTTGCTATATTAATTTGACAGTTACGTCCTGGAGTTTATTGTTATTGATGGTGTGGACCGACTGTTGAATTGGCCTCCCGAGTCCTTGCAGTCGGGGTGTCCCTCCGGGTGCCGGACTCGGGACTCCTCCATATGGCTGACCGTTTCTGGGATACACGCTGGTCCGACCCCTTCTAGGTCGTCTTTAATGCCTTGTCTTCCCGACCCCATGCTCCATCCGATCACCTTAAATCATCTCGGGAAGTACCCCGTGGTCGTATCCCCGATAGGAGCCCTGAGCTCTTTGCTACAGAGAGGCGATGTTCGGTCGAATGGAGTCAAGAAGATGTGAGGACCAAGATAAACTTCTTGGTGGATTTCTTTTTATTTACCTGGTAGGGGCACCGATTAGGTGCACCTGCCAGGTGTAGCCCCCGAGCTTAGAGTTTGTTAGAACAACAGGCTCCAAGGTCCAAAATCTTGGATGACTTAATGATATAAGTCATTTATGGTGTTGTTGAGGCTGGGAGTACTTGAACTCCTGGGTTTTTAGGCGGTCAGACGTTTGTTGTGGCGAGGAGCATCCGAGCTCTCGGGCGTTTTGGCGATCAGGCGTTCGCTAGAGTCGAGGGGTGTCTACGCCCTCGACTTCGACAACTGTCGCTGCGTAAGTACGACAGTCCTCGATGGGGTAACCCACAGAGGTGTTTTGATTAGGTGTAAGGTGATCTCTATGTTCAGAATTCTATGGTTGCCTCTAAGAATATGAGACAGAAATATTTAGACAGGTTCAGGTCTCCCAGAAGATAATAACCCTAGTCCTGTATGTTGGAATATGAGCTAAAGAGCCTGAAATGGTCTTAAGCTTATGTGTGTATCTATAAGCGTCTAGCCTATAAGAGATGCCCCTGACCCCTTTATATATCACGGGGATCGAGGGGTTACTATTTAGGCCTTAACAGCCACATTAATTTCCTTTACAGCAGTTAAATCACCATGGATCGTGGGCTAATAATTACAGCATTATTCGCTATATTAATTTGACAGTTACGTCCTGAAGTTTATTGTTATTGATGGCGCGGACCGACCGTTGAACTGGCCTCCCGAGTCCTTGTAGTCGGGGGGTCCTTCCGGGTGCCAGACTCAGGACTCCTCCATATGGCTGACTGGCCTCCCGAATCCTTGCAGTCGGGGTGTCGCTCCGGGTGCTGGACTCGGGACTCCTCCATATGGCTGACCGTTTCTGGATACACGCTGGTCTGATCTCTTCCAAGTCGTCTTTAATGTCTTGTCTTCCTGACACTATGCTATGTCCGATCACCTTAAATCCTCTAGGGAAATACCCCGGGGTCGTATCCCCGACAAGTTGGTGGACATTTCTTTTAACTCTTCAGGATTTTCCATAACCGTAGAGTTAGATATTTCTGATGTTCCAGCATTTGTGTTGGTACACCCATTAATGCTAGATTTTAGATGAGAATCATCCGTTTGGTGTCCTTCAACAAGAGGTTGAAGTTTATTTACTGATTTTAAAGATATTTTCTTCTGCCTTTTGGATTACTTATGAGAAGCATTCTCTGCAACCAGATCTCTCCCCTGATCATAGGATTAGGAAGATGAGTGGCTTTTTGAGGTACCTCCACTCTTTCTGGTGCATTAACAGCATGAATGTAAGATTTAGTGATGCCTTTATGATCAGTAAATGCGTATGACAGATTATTTGCAAGATGTTGTAAATTTAATATTCTCTAAACTTCTCGTTCAGATTCTATAGTACGTGGATCTAATGATTGAAAGCATGTGGCATTCCAATCAATTTCCTGGCATTTATTGTGGTACAAATCTCCCCCTAATGTCGGGAAATTATCTTCGTCGAAGATACAATCAGCATACTGGGCAATAAATAAGTCCCCCGTTAGGGGTTCAAGGTATTTAATGATTGACGGAGAATAATACCCGATATATACGCCCAATTTTCTATGGGCCCCATACAGGTACGCTGCAGTGTTGATATCGGTACGTATACAGCGCAACCGAATATACGTAGATAGGAAATACTTGGTTGATTTCCACGTACTAATTGCAACGGAGAGGTTGCATGATATGTAGTTGGTCTGATTTGTATTAAATCTGCGGCGTGTAAGACCGCATGACCCCAACAAGAGGTTGGTAATTTCTATTTCTGTAAAAGTGGTCGAGCAATTAATTTGATTTTCTTGATTGGAGATTCAGCAAGCCTATTTTGGATATGAACATAAGGTATTGAATGTTCTAGATTGATGCCTAGAACCATGCAATAGTCATTAAATGCACGTGAACTAAATTTAGCGGTATTATCCATCCCGATGGATTTTATCCTATGTTCAGTATAATTAGCTCTTAATTTGATAATTTGAGCCATTAACTTTGCAAAAGCATGGTTCCTCGTAGATAAGAGACATACGTGGGACCATCGAGTAGATGCATCTATTAGCACCATAAAGTACCTAAATGGTCTAGATAGAGGTTGTATAGGACCACAAATATCTCCTTGAATGCGTTCAAGGAAATTAAGTTATTCATATTTAATTTTAAAATATGATGGTCTTAAAATTAATTTCCCTGTGGCATATGCAGTGCATACAAAATTTGATGATTCGAGAAATCTTGTAAGATTTATGTTGTGATCAACAGAATTGCTAATATTTTTTCTCATCATCCCTATTCCGGGGTGACCAAGGCGATTATACAAAGTCTTGAATTTATCAAGATTTTAAAATTTTATTTTAAACACAACATGTGAGACAGGCTTGATATACGTGTAGTATAAACTAGATGAAAAAGAAGAAAATTTCTCGAGTATTTCTTTATTAAATCCGTTGGATTTGGTGAGAAATAAGTATTCTACATTATTTTTAGTTTGAGTTTCGACATGGAAGCCATTAATGATGGAATTGTGCCTAAGAAAATTCTGGGGGAATCGGAAGTTCCGGCTATAGCCGGAAGTTCCGGAGTTCT
>KE371141.1:377737-408138 GCA_000418225.1 Zizania latifolia | reverse complement strand
TCACGCGAAATGCGTGACTCGTCGGTCTCCAAATCCTGACAAGGCCGCCCAGTCAAGACCCTCCCTGCGCCGGCCACCAACTCTTCCCACCGACGTCACCATGTCCACATTCCACGCCAAGCCTTCCCGCCGGTTCTCCCCCTCTCCCGGAGCTTCCCGAACCTTCCACCGGCCCTATAAATACCGCAGCCCTCCTCCCGAGCCCCTCACCCGGCCGCCTCCATCGAAACCCTAGCGCCGCCGGGGAGACGTCGCCCCTCCGGCCTCGTCGGTGAGCCTCCGTTTTCCCTCATTTTCCTTTCGATCCCTTGCTATGGTAGCTTGTCTAGATGTTGTACTTCGCGGTCCATACCATAGCACCTTGATTCGAGCTTCGAATCGCGCCGGCGACAAGGCCCGAGTTTCATCGTTCGGGTTCCCCGTGGCTAGCCCAAACCGAAGCTCCTCTCATCGATCGGGTTCCATGGACAAGTTCCTGGACACCCTAATCTGGTGAAAAGCGACCCCATTCGTCGCCAGAGCCTTCGCATCGCCATGTAGGCCAACCCCTATCCGTTCTGCCCCCTTTTCGATTTTGGCCAAACCATGGCTATTATCGAAGATCTGACCATATGATATGTTCACCATGGTTCCACGCACCCTCTGTTAAAATTTCAGCTCCATCGAATCTATATCGGAAAAGTTACGGCTCGGAGAAGTGTCGGTCGTTCATGGCCTTCTTCAACCTCCAGCCTGTGGGCTGTTTCCTGCCTTCTGTCTCTGACAGCAGGGTCCCACATTCCAGCCAGGAAATCATTTTATTTCTGTTTATTTTTTTCTTTTATGTGCCCTGTGTACACCCGCGTGGCCGCGCGCCGACACTGCTGCTCTGGACTGCGGGCCCCATTCGCTGGCTACGCGTGCCGTGCAACCACGCACGCTACTGCGCTCCGCAAGGGGGCCCAGCGGCAGGGCCGCGCCACACGTACACCGTGCACGTGGCCGCTGCGTCGAGTGGCGCTCCCGCGTGCACCTCATCGGCTGACGTGCGGGGCCCACTGGCCAGCGCGTCTGGGCCGCCATGGCGCCTGGGCCGGCCGCGTTCTCCGCGGCCCACGCGCCCGTTTCGGTCAAATAGGCCGGCCAGCTGTCCCGAATGCACAGTAACTTTTCTTATTTTTCTGAATAGGTTTTTATTTCGGCTCATTTTGCATAGTAACCGTTTTGTTTCCAGAAAATAAATAAGACTTTAGAATCCGTGTATCTAATACCCACTGAGCTCAAATGTGCCTCATGCTTAGGCTGTGAGAAAGACTTCGTCAATGGATCTGCAATGTTCAAATCCGTGTGCACCTTGCATATCTTCACATCACCTCTATCTATAATCTCATGGATCAGGTGACAGCGCAGAAGTATGTGTTTAGACTTCTGGTGCGACCTAAGCTCCTTAGCTTGCGCAATGACACCACTATTATCACAATAGAGGTCCACTGGACTAGACGCACTAGGGATAACACCCAGCTCAGAAACAAACTTTCTGATCCAAACTGTCTCCTTCGCAGCTTCCGAAACTGCAATATACTCGGCCTGTATTGTTGAATCTGCAACCGTTTCTTGTTTGGAACTCTTCCAACTCACTGCGCCTCTATTGAGGCATAACACAAATCCAGACTATGATCGTGAATCGTCCTTATCGGTTTGGAAGCCGGCATCGATATAACCATTTACAACGAGCTCCTCCTCACCTCCATAGACCAGGAACATATCCTCAGTTCTTCTCAAGTACTTAAGGATACTCTTTACTACCGTTCAGTGATTTTCACCCTGGTTTGACTGATATCTGCTCGTAACACTTAGAGCATAAGAAACATCTGGACGTGTACAAAGCATGGCATACATGATGGATCCGATTGCGGAGGCATATGGGATCGCACTCATCTTCTTCAGCTCATCAGGTGTCGAAAGACACTGACTCTTGCTGAGAGAAATACCATGTGACATTGGCAGAAAACCTTTCTTGGAATTATGCATATTGAATCGTTTCAATACCTTGTCAATGTACATGCGTTGGCTTAATCCAATTAGCCTTCTCGACCTATCTCTATAGATCTTTATGTCCAAAATGTATGATGTCTCTCCAAGATCTTTCATTGAGAAACTTTTTCTCAACGAAGATTTAACAGCATCTAACATAGGAATATCATTTCTGATCAACAATATGTCATCTACATATAATACCAGAAATACAAGTGAGCTCCCACTAGCTTTTTTATAAACACAAGGCTCTTCTTCATTCTTGATGAAGCTAAACCTTTGACTACCTCACCAAAACGAAGATTCCAACTCCGAAAAGCCTGCTTCAGCTCATAAATGGACCTTTGCAGCTTATAAACTTTTCCAGCATTCTCTGGATCGTCAAGACCTTCAGGCTATGTCATGTACACATCATCACTTAGGTTTCTATTAAGGAAAGCCATCTTGACATCCATTTGCCATATCTCATAGTCATAAAATATGGTAATTGCTAGGATGATCCGGGTAGACTTTAGCATAACGACAGGCAAAAATGTTTCATCATAATCAACACCTTGAATCTGCCTAAAACCTTTCGCCACCAATCGTGCTTTATAGATATGAACATTTCCATCAACGTGTATCTTTTTTTTTTAAAATCCATTTACACTCGATAGTTTTTACATCATCAGGTGAATCGATCAAGTTCCAAACTTGATTCTCTGGCATAGATTCTAACTTAGATCTTATGGCTCTAAGCCATTTCTTAGAGTCTAGTCCCATCACCGCTTCCGAATAGGTCTTAGTTTCATCATTGTCCAACAATAATATGTCACGCTGCCCAGTTGTTAAAAAGGTAAACCGCTCGGGCGCACGACTCAACCTCTCCGACCGACGTGGGGCTGGTGTCTCGACAACAGGCTCTGCAATATTTTATATGTCGAGTTGTGGTTCAGTAGGAGCTGAAACATTTTCTAGTGGTTCTCGAACCTCTTCGAGTCGCACCGTGCTCCCACTAACCCCTTTCGAGAGAAACTCTTTCTCCAAAAAGACACCATTCTAGGCGACAAACACTTTGCCTTCTTGCCAGTTATAAAAGTAATATCCTTTGGTATTCCACAAAGAAGCATTTATCAGATTTAGAAGTGAGCTTATTAGACGTCAAACGCTTCATATAGGCTTCACAACCCTAGATCTTTAGAAAAGACAGCCTAAGACGCTTCCTAGTGCATATCTCATATGGTGTCCTCTCTACATATTTGGATGAAACTCTGTTTAGTGTGAAAGCAGCAGTTTCTAAAGCAAATTCTCAGAAAGACAATGGAAGATCAGTTTGACTCATCATCGACCGGACCATGTCCAACAAAGTTCGGTTCCTCCGCTCGGACACCCCATTTCATTGGGGCGTGCCAGATGGAGTCAGTTGTGGAACAATTCCATACTGCTTCAGATGATTATTAAACTTATGGCTCAAATATTCACCTCCACGATCCAATCGTAGAAATTTAATTGTCTTGCACGTATGATTATGTACCTCATTCTAGAACTCCTTGAACTTTTCAAAAGATTCTGACTTATACCTTATTAAGTAGATGTAACCATATCTACTAAAGTCATCGGTAAAAATTATAAAGTATTGAAAACCACCTCTGGCTGTAGAACTTATTGGTCCACATACATTAGTATGTACAATGGCCAATAGCTCGTTTGCCCTCTTGCTTTGACCAGTGAAAGGTGACTTAGTCATTTTGTCAAGCAAACAAGACTCACATGTGTCAAATGATTCAAAATCAAATGACTCTAAAAGTCCATCTGTGAAGTTTCTACATGCGCTTTCTCATTTATATGACCCAAACGACAATGCCAGACATAGGTAGGATTCAAATCATTGAGTCGATGTTTCTTCGTATTAATGTTATAAACATGTGTATCCTCAAGATTCAGAGTATATAAACTATTCAACAATGGACAAACACCATAGAGCATACCATTCAAAAATATCGAACAACACTTGTTCTTTATTACGAATTCAAAACCGTCTTTCTCTAAACATGACGAAGAGATAATGTTTCTGCCCAAGGCGGGAATGAAATAACAATTATTCAATTCCAAAACTAATCCTGAGGGTAGCGACAAAGAATAAACGCCGACGGCCAACACAGCAACTTTTGCACCATTATCGACGCGAACATTCAATTCGCCTCTTGCGTATTTCCTAGTCATTTTCAGTCCCTGCAATGATTTGCAAGTGTGAATCATTGATCTGGTATCAAATATCCATAAATCACTTGGACGAGTAACAAGATAAATTTCAATAATATTTATACCTGAAGCGGAAGTCATACTTTCCTTCTTTTTCTTTTGTTCTTCCAAGTACAACTTGCAGTTCCTCCGCTAATGGCCAGACTTATGGCAGTGGTGGCAAGTATCAGAGTTAGCAGGGCCCGACTTAGACTTTCCAACCGGTTTAGACTTAGAGCTCGAGATCGCATCTGAAACTTTAGCCTTTCTTTTATGCTTTCTCTTCTTACTTTCCTTTTGAACCATCATCACATGACTAGGATTTTTCTTAAGGCTTTCCTCGGCTGTCTTGAGCATCCCATGCAATTCAGCCATGCTCTTCTGCATGCCATTCATATGAAAATTCAGAATGAACGGCTCGAAACTCGTAGGGAGCCACGGCAGAATCACATATGTGGCCAAATCTTTATCAAGAGCAGACGCAAGGTTTTCTAGGTTCTCAATGTAACCAATCATCTTGATCACATGAGGACTCACTAGACTGTCTTTCGCCAATCTACACGCAAACAAGGACTTTGAAACATTATATCTCTCAGTCCGTGCTTGGTTCTCAAACATGCCTTTGAATCCCACGATTATATCATATGCATCCATGTCCTCATATTGCTTCTGAAGCTCAGAGGACATGCATGCAAGCATGAGACAGCTAACATCAACTGAATCATTGGCGTGCTTCTCACAAGCCCGCCTATAAGCAATTGGTGTATCATCCGTTGGTTCATCAGGGTGGGGTTCCTCTAGAACATTGTCCTTTTTCTCCTGCTTGAGAACAATTCTCAAGTTTCTGTACCAGTCAATAAAAATTATTCCAGACAATTTCTCCCTCTCAAGGATAGATCACAGATTAAAAATAGAAGTGTTCTTTGTGGTAGGTGCCATGATCTACAATAAAATACAAGGTTCAGTATTATGTTATGTTAATCTTCTATCAAATAAAAGATGTGCCATAATATGTAAAATGATCGCTTTCTCTCCAACGACATATTGTGGGATAAGATCCATATTCATCTAACTCCTAGTGAGCTTTGGCATCACTATTAGAAGATTAGTGACATAGGTAAGCAACACTTTACTATTCACATCTCTATGTGACTCTTGTTCGTTGGGGTAGCATCTAATGCTCGAGTCCCAACTCCACGCCCCAAAGCCCAAAACCGTTTTGATAGCTTTGTTAAGCAAACCAATACTATGCATGTGGTTGTCCGACATTCACCCTTAACTGGTCAAGATAAAAGATGGCACCCTGCTTTGGCAGACCCACCATCGATGATCGAGAACCTTGGTAGGTGTAGCTATTAGAAAGAGCATCAATACTTAATTTTCTGAGGTAAACTATTCTAACATAGTAACGATGCCTACCGCACATAGAACATGAAATAATAGTATGACAGAAACATAAGAAAATATCACAGGCAATCATATTAACTGTGACATAGTACGGCCCTTTTCACATGGTGATCTCCATCTCTATAGTTCCTGTCCTTCGGGTCATCACGCTTCAGGCCTCCATGAATTTGTATCAATCTATTACACCTAATAGCACTATACTAATTACATGAACAGAAGCATCACATGTCGACGCGCAGGTCGTACAATATTTGAACAGCCTTGGGCTGTAATTGACCATGACACGCAGGCCATGAAAATTATATTCATGCATCTCATACATTTGCAAGGCCATACCAGTCACAATATTCCCTACAAAAATAAGTTAGGTGAAATCTAGACGTGACTGAACCAATCCTAGAACTTCCGGCTCAGAGGCCCGAAACTTCCGGTCGAAGGGCCCAGAACTTCTTGCTCAGGGCCGGAAGTTCCAAAATTAACCTTCTGACTCAGATTTAAATTGGTCCGGAACTTCTGAGTCACATCCGAAACTTCCAAAAATAACCTTCTGTACGTAATTTATTTCTGTCCGGAACTTTCGGTCCAACTAGAACTTCCAGACCTGGAACTTCTAGTCCAACCAAAACTTCCGAAAATAATATTCTGTATCGAAGTTTATTTCGGCCCGGAACTTTTGATCCAACCGGAACTTCCGGAAAATCCGACGCAAAAACAATAGATCTAATCTATTTCCACCACATATCACCATATGTGATCGATCCAGATCGAACACTACGTACGTAGGCTCTGATACCACTGTTAGGTTATGGGGAGGCTATGCTAGCGCTTAATTTCAAAAATTTACCCCGTTAGCCCAGGAACCATGCGTGTAATTGGATCATGTATCGTTACCTCAAGCCACGAGACGCGCTAGGGCAGCGGAAGTAGAGTCGGTGAAGCGCGTCCTCGAGCTGCTCCTCACGTTTTCGTCCGTTCGTCGGCGGCGAAGACAACGTAATCCGGCGGTATCCACACGTATAGGGATAGGATCACCTCTCACCGATATACTAGTACCGTGCGGGAGATTAGGGGAGAGATCGCTACAACCGATGTAGCTAGGAGAGAGGTGACGGCTAGGGTTTGGTCAAACCAACATCAAGTAGCAGCCTTTTCGTTCTCACCTCTCCTCTCTTTATATAGTGCCTCATCACGGGCCTTTAATCTGTATTAAAGCCCAACATATTTAATCTGTTCGCCTGGCCCAGAACTTTCGGTCCAACCGAAACTTCCGAAAATAACATTATGTATCGAATTTATTTCGACCCGGAACTTCCAATCTAACCGAAACTTCCGGTTCGTCCAAGCAGACCCGGAACTTCTGGTCCAACCGAAACTTCCGGTTCCTCCAGAAAACTGAAACTGGAGCTGGCCTAGAACTTTCGGTTATAACCGGAACTTCTGGATGCTCCAGAACCCAGAACTTCCGGTCCCCCTAGAATTCTCTTGGGCACAATTCCATCAGTAAGTTCGTGTCGCAAGGGCAAAGTGTATACCTTCAGCTGAAGTATAACCTGTTCGAACAGCCGTACCCACGAATATAGGCGAGTGCCTTGATGTATTTCCCTAGCGTAGTGTTTCTACTTGTTTTTAACTAAATGGACGGGATGGGGCATTACCAGAGTATACCGGTGGGTATACGGCTAGCCTTAGTGATTGGCAACGTTCCTGTGTGGAGCGAGAAGTCAAAAGACTTCATAGGGAGCGATGTGATAGATCAAACTAGTTGAGCGATAAAATATGAATTGGGTCGAGATAATGATTAATGGGAACGCTTTCCTGATGGATGGGCAAGTTATTACCGGTGAATGATGCTAAGCGATGAATGGTTATGATGGTAATGATGAGAATTGATGGCTTGATGTGTCAAGATGAAATTGATGGCAAGATAAATGTGGGGTTTATTGTAAAGCAATCCCAGATTGGTGAAGATGAGAGAATTGATTAGTTATTGACTTATACTATTAGTGTGGGAGCGGATAGAGGTTGGGATCTCTACCCGCGGGATTAAGCTCTTAGAAATTTTTAAACTATATTCCTTTGGAAGCCCTTGCCGCTCTTTGTACCCTGTATCTATATTCATTTTCCAAGACTTGCTGAGTACTCTCGAGTACTCACCCTTGTTTTTACCCCCACCACCCTAGAATACACGAACCTGCCGGATGACGAGGAGAACTACGAAGACGATGAAGAAGACGTAGTTGAGGATCCAGAAGATTATGGTCTCGGGTCTAGTCCCCAAGTGTAGAATTTAGACAGTAGTTTTTGCATGTTTTATGTTATTGAATGATGTATCTCCTGCCGCTGCGAGGTATGCCTCTAAATGCAGCTTTGTAAGACTCTAAGTGTTGTAATAAGCATGTCTGTGATGAAACTACTGCCGAATAGAACGACTTTAATTTAAATTTGTTCGTCAATGATAAAGTACCGGCTCGTCCCTTTTGATGATATTTCTGAAATCCGAGACGGGTCGTTACACAGGACGAAGCGATCGGGGGTGGAGCGTTGCGGGCAGAGGCACCAGAGGCGGGGCAAAGCAGTCGGGGGCAAGACGGAGGCGTCAGAGACGAGATGGAGCGGCCGAGGACGAGATGGAGGCGCCATAGGTGGGGCGGCGCGGCGCGCATGGCTGAGGTTGGAGATCTTTGGAGAAGAAGATGAAAAAAGAGAGGAAGATAGATGGGGCCCACATATGATTGGTGAGCCCCACAAAAAATGTTACTAACGATGTTAAAATTGTCATTCATCATATTTCTCTCAACTTACCAAGCAAATAAAAAACTAGAACACTACAATTCCTCATAACCAAATAACAGACGAAACGATCCCATCCAAAAAACTGGAATGAGACCATCACATCCCACATTGCCTCAGAACTAAACACAACATAAAATCCTAAGCCAAGCCCTAAGACAATTCTTCAGAGTCCCTAAACCAAAATGACAGCCAAAATTGATTTAGCAGTGATTCCCTACTTGTCTTTACTAGCTAGTCATACTACTGTACCAAACAGAAACTCAAACATAAATCAACAGCTGAAGTCTAGCATAGGTGAGACAATAAGCGGCTCGAAGTAGATCCTTTAGAAAGCACTACACTATACTATGCCCAGCTAGTTGATTGCCATGAATTAGCTGGCATCCTGGCACGGAACCATCGTGACGTAGAGCATTGGACCGCTCATATTCTTATTAAAATTATTCGTATATGTTATATTTAATTCTATTAGCATGTTTTTCAATAAAAATATTATATAAAATATATTTATATTATTTTATTAAATCACATAACAGATACCAAAATATTCTATTCAATACACAATAAATATCGCAACCTGTTTGACTTGTGAACGATATGTGTACTATGAGGTCACGGTGAGAGAGATCAGATTTCGAATGAAATTAATAATCTTGCAGTTTTAGTTGGGGCCTGGCCCAAAACCAGCCATCGCCTATCCTAAACGGCTAAAAAAACCCCAGCGACCGGATAACACAGCCATCTCCTCGCCCGAAGCACCACACCCCCGAAGAGGCAGAGACGAATGGCGTCCCTGGCGCAGCACGTCGCGGGGCTCGCGTGCCCGCCGCTCTCCGGCGCGTCGCGCCGCCCCGCGGCTCCGAGGCGGCCGTCGGCGCTGGTGTGCGGGACGTACGCGCTCACCAAGGAGGATCGGGAGCGGGAGCGGATGCGCCAGCTGTTCGACGACGCGTCCGAGCGATGCCGCACCGCGCCCATGGAGGGCGTCGCCTTCTCGCCCGAGGACCTCGACTCCGCCGTCGAGTCCACCGACATCGACACCGCCATTGGCTCACTCGTAATCCCCCACCCTGTCGTCCTTGCTCGCTCGTCTGATGTGAAACACATAGTAGCAACTGGGGCGGAAAAAGAGCCAACTGCCTGTAGCAACAAAAACGGGATGTTTCGTTGCTTGCATGCCACCTTAGTTTTACCTTGTGCTCAATTGGATATCAGTAGCTGGAGAGTGCGTCCACTTACCCCGTATTTGCACCGTGACTGCTACATTCGATTTGATAGTGGTTTTAGGCTTCCAACAAGGTGATTAGTTACTGAAAGTGAGCGAAGTTTAGACTATTATTGTTTTTTTAGAACTCCATCGTTTGCTTGCTTGGAATGTGCTATATTTATCATGATTCGTGTATAATTGTTACCCCCTAGGGTGCAAAAGCATGCTCAGTTTGCTGTAAGTACATCTTTTCCTGTTACTGCCTTACTGGCCAGTTCCTAATGGCAAGGAGAGTAATAACCAGGAATTACAGTGTCACTACCTGTTATTTATTCTCTTTGGCAAGATACTAGTGAATTTCGCACACAATCGTGCAGGTTAGATCTAAATAATTACTTTGTTTTTGAAGTTTACTAAAAAAATATAAAGCAAGTTTGACACTTCAAGAGTATGATACATGCTCATGTTGCTGTATAGGTCTATAGGCTGTAAATTAAAATTCTGACAATGGCATTTGGATTTTTACAGGTGAAGTATGTAACAATTCAACATGTACATCAATTTCACCTAGCTGTTCCAGCCTAAACTTTCCCTATCTTTGTTTATATGATAAGAATGTACTAAGTGTAAAATAGAGCATTTTAGTTTTTTCTACTTCAATTAAGCTTGACTATTGATTGAAATCCAGTGAATTAGACTTAAACTGCAAATTGCTCTTTTTTCCTCCTTGCGGATGATACCTTTTTTGGAGTTGAGTGAGTTTTTCTCCTGAAATATTATTTGTGTTTCTCGTTTGTGTTTATTATGTCCTCTCTTTGATTGCTTCTGAACATGGACCAACTAATATACACTTCATCCTGTACACATGCCCCCCTCACACTCCTGACTACACCAGTTGCTAATCCATCAGTACATGGATATCAATTCCAAGCATGAATTCACCTACTGTCCACAAACATGTATGATACACGCATTTTTATCTATTGAATAAAGAACCTCTGAATTATAGATAACCACCAATGTTACACACAACAATCAGGTATGCATCTGTTATTTGTTACAACATACCTGGGCACACAAAAACTCAGCTTGTCCATCTGTCAGGTTTGTATCTGGTTTTTAGAATTTTCCTCTGTTAGCAATGATTCTGCTCTTATCCCCTTTTGGCATGTAGTATTGTTGTTTGTGCTATGCACTGCAATATTTTGTGTAATGCTGGCTCTGGTAGTATTAGATACTATTTAGCTTCAAAAATTTTCTATTGTACTATTCTTAACATTTGAAAAATGTTTCACGTGCTTGCAATCTCTACAGATTAAAGGAAGAGTATTCATGACCACTTCAAATGGTGCATATGTTGACATCCAATCAAAGTCTACTGCTTTCTTGCCTTTGGAAGAGGCATGCCTTCTTGATATTAACCATATAGAGGAGGCAGGCATCCATGCGGGCTTGGTAGAAGAGTTCATGATTATTGACGAGAACCCGGGTGATGAAACTTTGATTTTGAGCTTACAAGCAATTCAGCAAGACCTTGCCTGGGAAAGGTGCAGACAGCTTCAGGCAGAAGATGTTATTGTCACGGGTAAAGTGAGTAAAATACTTGCAGAAGGAACTATCTCTGTGCTATTATTATTGTTCTTCACTAATAACTTGCGTTCTTGAACTTGGTTTTCTCGTAAACCAAATGTTTATTAAGCACTGTCTCTTTTCAATTGTTTGTGTCAAACCAATCGGACTTTATCTTTGTGAATTTCTACTTCATAACAGCACAAATTGTTCTTTAGGGAATCAATGAAGTGGTAATTTATGTTGTCCATCCATCCACTTTATGACATCCAACCATTATTTCATGATAATGATTTCTATGCTCGTGATTCTGTTTACTTGGTATGGCTTACTGATCACGTAGCGACATCAGTAATTCTCATTCTTATTAGACTATTGTGATTTTGCTAGTTTGTTTCTGTGCAACTACTTATGAACTCGTGAAGTCTAGACCAGTCATTGGTAACAACATGACAACATATTAGCCTTTTTTCAACAACTTGTCTGGTTGCTCTTATTGTGGTTTCTGCAAATTCCTTTCTCCTTTGTCCTGCTGTCTACTTGTCTTCACTGTTGATACATTGTCTGTGCCTAGTATGATGTCTCTTGAAATACTACGGTATCATTGTTAGTATCATTGTTAGTTCTGTTTGGTGAATTTGCCGTACTCTATTAGTCAACCCAGCCATCTCAATTGTCCACTCTGCAATATTTCCCTGCAGGTAATTGGTGGAAACAAAGGAGGTGTGGTAGCTCTTGTGGAGGGTCACAAGGGATTTGTTCCATTTTCACAAGTGTCATCGGTTGGTTCTCAATCTTTTTAGTTATCACAAAACTTTCTTGCGTCCTATGGTTTAGGTTCATGGCATCTTTTGACTATAGTTCAAAAACTGCTGTGTGGATATCTGAACATTTCATCATAGCTTGCAATGATTGTGTTCTCAATCGTGTCACCAACACTGGCTGTTCACTACTTTATAAACCACTGCTTGGCCTTTATCAGAAATCAACTGCTGAAGAACTGATTGACAAAGAACTACCTCTGAAGTTTGTGGAGGTCGATGAGGAACAAGGCAGGCTTGTCCTCAGTAACCGCAAGGCAATGGCAGACAGTCAGGCTCAGCTTGGTATTGGCTCGGTTGTCTTGGGAACAGTTGAGAGCCTAAAACCTTATGGTGCATTTATTGACATTGGTGGAATCAATGGCCTTCTCCATGTCAGCCAGATTAGTCATGACCGTGTTGCGGATATCTCGACAGTTCTGCAACCAGGAGATACCCTCAAGGTATTACCACATCGGTACTTGAGAATTATACTATCTAGAGTTTCTAGAGCTAACGCCAGACCACAATTTTTATTTTAGGTTATGATACTAAGCCATGACCGTGAAAGAGGCCGTGTTAGCCTTTCTACTAAAAAGCTTGAGCCAACACCTGGTGACATGATTCGCAATCCGAAGCTTGTTTTCGAGAAGGTACGAATTGAAAACAATATCTGTCCTTCTGGATATGTAAACAAACTGACGTACTGTTTTCTATGTCTCCAAATAGGCTGATGAGATGGCTCAGATATTCAGGCAGAGAATAGCTCAAGCAGAGGCAATGGCTCGTGCTGATATGTTAAGATTCCAGCCTGAGGTACTAGCACCATCATTTTATTAAGAACTGTCAAATGCAGTTTGTCTAACACTATTTCTGAGCCACTACAGTAAAATACGGCTGGATTAATTTAGATGTCTTACTGTATCTCCTCTTCACAGAGTGGATTAACTCTCAGTTCAGAGGGCATATTAGGGCCATTATCGTCAGGCACACCTTCCGAGGAATTGAACTCGGGAGAAGGGCAAACCACGGATGAATAGATTCAACAGGAAGAGCTGTGATGGCAGTTCCATCAAGTCATTTTCCCACGAGCTCGAAGGCACGACGAAGACGTATTATATTCAGATCATTTTACCATATTTCTATATGTACTTGTATCATTGTGCATGAAAGTAAAGTACTGAAAGAAATGGATGTTACTTCCCTTTTGTAAATGAGTCCAATCCTTGCAGGAAGGCCTCCACAAGGCCCAAGTGCAGTTTGCCTTTCAGGTCTACCCTTTTCTATTTCCTGGACTATGCTTCTGTTTCTGCTCAAAATGAAGAACAAGCAAAGGAGAGATTTGCCAAGAGACTAGTTTGTCGGGTAGGCTACCTGTGTGACCAGCAAACTAGTGCACTGTGCACGGAAGCCATCGACACAATCCAAATTTGCTGTTGCATTTTGGGTGTAGCAGATGGTTTGGACATGTAAAACTCTACAGGTAATGAGCAGGAAACTTGTTTAAGTTGGCTACGACCCCAGTACCAGTAGCACATTGTCATCCCAGGTGTCCGCAAAGGGCAATGCTGTTTCACCAAAGCAGTGCTAAAAAGTAGAGAGAGGGAGAACCAAACTCGATCACTTTCGTAATTTCGCAGGTTGACAATGGATAAAACCCTCCTTTCTTTTGTCAAGCTAGTTCTGCCTGGGGCAGCTGTTCTCCCTCGTGGCCACAGGAACAAAAACTATTAGAACTGCTTAAAAACCGTTTGCTTGTGTGTGCAACCCCCGTACCCTTTAATTTGTTCAAACATATCAAGCTGCCAAACCTGAGAAGTTTCATCAGTGAAAGCGCCCTCCATTATTTTCACTCGCATACCAAACATCAAATTGTTTTCTCCATGTCAACTCTGCTTAGCAATTAGCTTTCTTCAGAAAGGGCTTTCTCACGTACTACGTCTTTGCCTCCTTGCATGTTCAGTACTGATCTATTCGGTCTGATCAACTTGGGTGATAATTATGCTCAATCACGCGTACTGAAGCAACCAACAGTCTAATTAAGCATGTTCAGCTAGCAGGAGAGCTACCAAACTCTGAAGCAGATAGCATGCAGCAGATGAGAAGTACGCTAGCGAGCTTGAGCTCGCGTCAGTCACTATCCCAAGGCGCATTTTTTCTGAACCATTGTCTCCACTGCAAATCGATACAAGTCCAGTTTGAGCTCTTTGATTTGATCAAGTGCTTTCCCCCCAGTAATGGCATCTTCAGGTGGACCTACTGTTCACGCACGCACGTCGGTCCATCATCGCCCGCCGCCGACGTGTCGTCGATCAGTCTCCGCCCCCGCGTCCGCACATCCTACGTGAGTGGGAGTAGGAATTTCCCGGAGGGGACAAGCTAGCCACCCTCCCTTCCCCCTCTTGCCTGCAACTTGCAGCGCAAGCTGCAAGATGAGGTCGTCCTCTACGACGACGACGGCGGCGGCAGCGCAGAGCCAAACACAGATCAGACTAATCAACAGCAACACAACAGAGAGAGAGATCGAGACGTGCACGCTCTTCTTCGTGCGTCGCATTAATGTCGTCGTAGCTGTCAGCTCAAAGCCATGCAGGATTGCAATTAGCGTGTACTTACCGGCCTGCCCGTGTCACCCGGCCCTAGGCATGTCCAGAGGTCACGAGCGATGGCTGCCGTGAGCCTGTGTTAAGTTTGACCATGCACAGTAAGCTAAGCTCACTGCTGCTCTGATTAACGATTAGCATTTGACAAACGGGGAGTACGTTGACCAGAAATTGAAGAGGATTAGGTCTCATGGCATAACATACACATACAGGTCCGCAATACAGTCTATGCAAGTAATCACCCACAGTAGCTTTTGAGTTCACCTTTCCTCTCCCTTTTGATCTTTCTTCCTCCTCCATTTCAGTATGCTCGCTGGTTGTCTAGCTAACTTTAGCTGTCTGCAGATATGTAGATGGATCAGTAGTTCAAAAAGGCGGCAGGTTGGGGTCGCAGAAGTCAGTCCAGCTGCCGAATTGTAGAATGCACCTAGCCAAATTAAGTACGCTATACGTGCTGGGAGGCGGAGTTCATAAACGAGGTCGACGCAGGAGTCGGCCTCCTCGACGTGCATACAAGGAAGAAGCATTCCCTTTTCTGGGTTTTTTTGTCACCTTTCTGCTTAACTCGAATGTCAAAACATAGAGCGCACGCTAACCGATGGATGTATCAACCAGCCGGTCGCCGTCGATGGCTTTCTGCCCCCACTAACAGGTACAGATCGGTACAGGCATGCAGAGACGACGTACACATGGGAGAATACGCTTGCTCGCGGCCACATTTCGGCCGGAGATGAGCACCACGATCGAGGCCAGCACCAGGCGGCCGGTCAATTCTCTCGGTATTCCTGGACTATGCATCGATCTATCTGTACGTCGTCGTGGTGGATGCTGCCCGTAGAAGGACTTCCTTACGCAAGCCGCGGATGTACCATGTACGTCGTATGTGCAGACAAACGATCAGACAGAGACCATAAATTATTTTTAAACGATTAGACTATATTAAACGAAAGTTGTTTAGTTTTATAGATTTATTGCTAACAAGTTCGAAAATGAGTTGCAACGGATGGAGTAACGTATAGTACGTAGAGTGCAGCAGCATGCAGGTAGCATCATATCGTCTCTACCAAGTTGCGCGTGGCGCGCCTTTCTATCTAACTCCATCCATCGCGTTGACCTCCCTCCTTCCGGGCGCTAGCTGGTGGTGTGGCTATCTGCAGTGCTGGCTGCACCGAGCGAGCGATCGAGGCAGCTAGCGCGTGGCTTTCCCGATCAGCACGCACGTAACGTTAACGCCCGCACACGCGAGGACACGACGGATCGTACGTACGTACGCTTAGTGCGAGTTGCGGCGTACGACGCGAGCGGGCCGCGGCGCAACACGGGCACACGGCCGGTGCGCGCGCGCGCCCAGGGCCGGGCCGCCACGCGCCTGCGTCCAAGTTGCCGCAGGGAAAGTTCAGTTCGGTGGTCGCGTCGTGGACTCGTACGTGGACAATCCGCGCCAAAGATTCGACGCGAGCTTGATCAGCAACCTGGCAGCGCCAGCCGCGCGCTATCTAGCTCGCTAGTGCTCCTCACTAGTGCACGGCGCACGAGAGTGACACGAGCAAACGCAGAACACGGTCGTGGCGCCCGTCCGTCCGTGCGTGCGCGCGCGCACCCACGTACGCACTGATCGCCACCATTACGTGTGCGCGTCCAAATTAAACGGCTTGTAGCCATGGCCAATAGTTCGTCCTAGCTAGCAGCTAGCTACCTAGCTACCTACTTACCCTACTAGCCATAGGCCATAGCTATATCCAACATAGCAGTTGTAGTCCCTAGCTAGTCGTGACAGCTCCAGCCATGCGCCCATGCATACCTCCTAGACGACACGGTCAGTAGTGATCATCGATAGTGGTGGTGCAGAAAGATATGGGCAATTAAGAAGGAAGGTAGGACAAGGGCAGGTGCCCGGCCACTTTTCTGCCCCGGAAAGCGGTGTGAGTGACGCCTACGTGCACTGCTTGTGCTCGACGAGGGCCGCAGCTAGCGCGCAGGACGGAAACCCAAGCGGTCACGCCCTGCTCCCGCTAGCTCCCGCAGACACAAGCCACGCACCTATGACCTATCCTCCTAGCTAGCGCGCGGCGACAGCGGCAAGCACACACGCGGCCGGGCGCGCCCACGAACGTAACGTCCTGTCAGAGTGGACGGATTGGCTAAGTAGTACTCGCGGATCCATCTCCACGACTCCACCACCTAGCTCGCCTAGTCGCCTGCAGTGTCTTCCATGGCGATAGATCGATCGATCGATGCCAGCGCCGGCCGGGCACACGCAGCGCCCGCGCCCAATGTGCTGCGCATCATTGGCCGCCTCCTAGCTTTAATCTCCTTTTCTCTCATGGCTACCACATTATTCCTTGAACCTTCCTACTTGCTCTCTTCCTGCGGATGCTCCTTCAGTGGAAGCATGCAGCAGCTCGCCTTCATGCCTTTTTAGTAGGTAGATAGATAGATAGGTCCCCTGTCTCATCTGCTTACTTGCCCATCGATCGATACGATCTTAGCTTCATTTCTCTTTCTCAGCTGCGGATGCATGCTGCCTTGTTTGTCACTGAGAAATGAATTAATCCTTGTGTCACCAGTGACGGCAAAACCGATCGATCGGACGTCGCGTACGCGGATAAGCGGATATATATTAGTGTTCAGTTGCCCGACGTCCTACTGTGCCGCCACTCATTCAGAATTCAGATATTTCTGCATGATGCTCGCATACTGGCCTGCATGCATGCGCGAGGAGCAACTGTTCGTAAAGCGTATCGATCGAAATATCTCGGCGATTAGTGACCGTAACTGTATAATACGCATAATATAATGTCGCATTAGCTAGCTTGTTCGATCGAGCGACACTAGCGTCTGCTTGCTAGTGGCGTGTGGTTTGATATGATCATTGATGGGCTTTGTTATTGATCGTCCTCTTCAGCTACATCTTTGCAGTTAGACAGTGTACTGAATACTGACTACTGATCATCTCTTCCAATGACAGGTTCTGTTAATTGCCAGTATCTCAATTTCTCTGTACGGCCGGATAATATCCGAGTAAAACACATCGTGGAACACAAATCCACGATATGATGTTAGTGGGTGGTGTCTGATGGGATGGTTCCTTAAGTCAGTCTCTTAATGGATTCTGAAAATATTTATTCAGCCTAACCTTGGGCACTAAGCACTTTCGTAAGCGATCGATCGATGATATTAGACCTCCCTCCATATCTCATGTCCATGTTAAGTTCCTTCAGAGCAATAAAAAGAGAGACGACAACATCGTCCTTCACGCAATTGTAGCAGTTTAATCAACTGACAGTTCGATCTCTGCCATAATGGTAGATGCAAGCACAAGAAATTAGCACCCAAGTTTGTGAATTAATTCATCAAATTTAGGCCACAACATGACAAATTGACAGTAAATGGTAAATTATACTTTGACAACAATGTGTGTGTGTGTGTGTGTGTGTGAATTAAGCATGTTTCTTCAGAAAAATGTCGGAAAGACTAGGAATTGCAGCACAAGTACGAAATGTCCTGATCTTCTAGACAGTTGGGCCTGACTGCATTTTGTCTTTTATATGGAGATAGTTGATGAATTGCTTAAGTCAATTGCCACTCCTCCACAGTGACTTCAATGATTTTCCACCCTATATCATCCATCGCCACTACGTAGGAGTGGCAAAACCTCAAATCCCCTTTTTTATCAGTACAAAATTCCCCTTTTGGATTGGGGAATTCTTGATTACAAAATTGTGAAATTCTCGTGAAAAATAAAATAAATTAGATCCTACGTACATTCCAACCGGACTCTCTCAACAGTGTGTATTTTCTTATATTTGGTCGATGAAAACTGAAAACAAATCCTGCTATTCTTATCATCATGATAATCTAATTAACTTCTGCTATTGCCTATCACTGATAGTTAATCACAGGTCAGTTATTGTAGCTTCTTGTTGTATGCCCTGTCCAGTTTGACCTCGATGATGATGCTTCAGTCAAAGCATCGTCTCCTGTAACCTTCTCCGTAAACCACTAATTTAACAAAGTTTGCAAATTGCAACTAATACCTTTTTGAAAGCGGAAGTTTGCAACTAATTTGGTAGTATAATTTTCTAGCCCCTGCTGCTAGACACATTCTAGAACTTTTGCCTTCTCTTGTATGTACTTTCAAGGATGCATGGACGTAAGAAGCATGTCTAGTCAAACTGATGTACGTACTCAATTTTGTCTTAAGTAAAACAGAAAACAAAGAAATTTGTTGCGACCCATGGTTAAAAAAAGAGAGAAATTTTATGGTTCT
The DNA here is from genome assembly GCA_000418225.1 of Zizania latifolia. NCBI lineage: Eukaryota > Viridiplantae > Streptophyta > Magnoliopsida > Poales > Poaceae > Zizania > Zizania latifolia. The sequence goes on along the minus strand of KE371141.1, from coordinate 389,256 downwards.
TAAGTAGGTACCATAATTTCTAGTGTTAATTTTAATACATGTTGGTATCTTAAGTACTAAGAGGTACCAAAATTAACTAAAATTATGGTACCTCTCCTTAAAGACAGTAAAATCACTCTAAAAAATATTTCGAGACAAATCAGTTCGATCTAATAATCGACATCTTTCTTTACCTATTCAACACAGGTTCTTCCATATTTTTGTATACCATGTGCATTGACATTAACACTCCTTAAAAAACCTTATGACTAAAAAGAATTTGGCGCAATCGATAGAACAAACTAAAGTGTTTTTTCAGAATTTCAGGGCGCATCGTCATCAGCTGGCACCGAACGCCCTCCAAACCCCCAGAATGTCAAAGCATCGTCCCTGTACAATTGCTCACTCGAGGAGCGGCCCAACACATGCATACGTGCAGTCCTCCTAACCATTTGTCGACATGGACGAAAGCTTCCAACATGGATCGATTAATTTTGACTCGTCGCACATTCGGACAATACTCGCGTTTGACCGGAGGTCGCTTCGAGTAAAGAAATCCGGACCGCGGTCGGGTCCAATCAACCAGTGGGACCCGACTCTGGTCCAAAAGTTACGTCAGGTCGGCACGTACGTGACAGCGGGAGTACGGCATTTAACTGTGGTTAAGCCGCAGGTCGATGCATGCATGCATGGTGACTGACTTGTACGCACATTTTTTTTAATCCTGTCAGAGACTTGCAGTTCGTATATATACTCGTAGTAGTATGTAGCAGAGAGCAGTTCGAGTCAAAGACGCTAATTAGTTCGGTTTAAGTCAGATCGAGTTTAGCGACGAGCAATTAGTTAGCTGACCACATTGGATTAGCCGCTGCTAATCATGTGTTAAACTTCGTTATCTAAAAGACAGAGTGCGCTAAACGCTGAACTAGTGGAACAGTCGTGCATCACGTACATTGCACCTCCCAGAAATTGTTTGTTATTATCCGCGCTCGTGGACTGTTCCAAGTTCTACACACACACACGCAACAACACGGCCGCAAGAAAAGATAGATACCGCACTGAGTCTGACAGGTGGGCCCCGCCATGCTCGACACGTTCGGGGCAAGGACAGCTAGCGCTCATACGTGCAGCCACCGCCACCGGACGGCGGCCGTCGGCCTCCGGCGAGCTGGCGCGCGAGCGCGAGCGCGAGTGCTCACGCGTTCGACGAGGGCGGGCGCGCGCGCGCGCGATCGTAGCTGTCCGCCTCGTGCACGCGCGCGCACCACGCGAATAGGGCGCTTCTAGAGCGCATAGACTTTTCTCAAATCGCGCTTAATTAACTCACGAGTGGCTGCTTAATCACTTGAAATCATAATTAAGTGCATGGGGGACCAGACAACAGGTAGCCATTAGCAAGTACATATAGTGTGTGATCAGATAGACTCACTAATATATATAAGGGGAAATAGTGTGCAAAAATAGTATGCTTTACTACTTCAGTTTCATATTATAAGAATAATTTTTTAAAGACGCATTTTTCTAATTTTAATCAAATTCAAAAAAATAATATCATATATATTTTCAAATAAATATAACATCAAAATATATTTTATACTAGATTTAATGAAACTATTTTAATATTATAGTTGTTGCTATATTTTCTCTATAAAACTAGTCAGAATTAGAAAATTTTAGCTTATAAAAGATCCAAACGCAGGGCAGCAGCTGAAATGGTGGTTAATGGCTCCTCATGGCGTGGCAGACTGGCAGCCATTAGCATGAGCATTAGCATTAGCACAGAATGCATCCATTAAAATCCAAAGGGAGCTAGATGAAGTTAATGGCTGGCTCATCATGATAGGGGGTCGAGTAGGTAGGTAAAAACTACTCTATGTACAAGTTCTTTTTTGCTGAGTTAATTACATCGACGTCGACTCCTAAAAAATCCATGATGCATGCAATAGGAGGAGGGCGCAAATATCTTAGGTTACTTTCATACATGAACACGGCTGTAACTGTCATCTACGCAGACAGAATGATCATGAAGCTTGTGGATAAGTGTCCTTTAACTTGGTGGTTTCCTTTTCCTATGGCACCGGCTATGAGATCTGATCCATTTTAATTCACCAGGTTAGGGGAATCCCACATTTAGCCATGGCATAATAAAGAAATTAACCGTGCATTTGCAGCGTGATGACCTTGCAGCAATGATGTTTACAAGAATTCCGTTGCAGCGTAATGATGTAAATCTATAGATAAGCTGTGAGTTTGATTTATTAATTAATACACACTGGTCTGTGGTAAACTTATATATATATACATCTTTGCCGGCTGTGAATATGTATTATCAAATCTCCACGTAAAATAAACAGTTCATCAAAATAGAACTACAAATTCACATTTTTTATATAAAAGTACTCGCAATAGTTAAGTTTGCTTGGGCATAAAAAATTGTTGGCTCAGCCACTACTCACAAGTATGCGTACCTGCGTCTTCGATGTAATGAAAAAAACGGTTCACAGTTCATCAAAGATTCGTAGTTTATTTAGAGAAGACATTAGTAAAGCTTTTTTGTCACTATGATAGTGGCCACTCCTCCGATTCAAGTATGATATTGTGCTGACCTGTCATTACGTTTTATATATATTGTCACGTACATATCGATCGTAGTTCATGCAAGTATACAAATATGTTAATGCATTGCCATTGTCTTTATAGAGCCTACTGGCACACACACTTGTGTCCCAATTGGGCTTCTTTAATCATACTTGCAGCATAACAACTTTCCCATACTTTGTAAGGTTGCCGCAATTCGTAGGCTTTTCCATACAAATTTTATTTTAAAAGTCAGCCCACATTGGCACCAGCTGCTAAGATAATGCAAAATTTTGTATACGTACAAAAGCTTGCTTTTTGAAGCTAATTAATGTTGGTAAGGTTAATACGTACAGAATCCCCAATCATTGTTAGCTGTTTAACTCTAGAGCAAGAGCTCCTTACATCAGATGCTTCATCCAAAGTATGTAGCTAAATCCAGTCACATGTTGTAAAAACTTTTCTTGTTTATATAAACTTAGTCATCATGGGAAGCACATAGTTTCTATGCTTGCTTTACCATTGGAACCGACAGTGGTAGGACTGGTGCTGGAAAGGAAGAACACATCGTGTACTATTCAATGCAAAATTCTCTTCCGCTTTGTAATAGTTAAAGTTAGCTTCATGGAGCATTGAGTAGGCAAGCAAGCATAAAAGTCAGGGCAGTAATGTTCTTATTCTTCATTATAGTTTTTGTTAAAAAAAAGTTGATGCTGTGTTGATCCTGACACATTGCATTAACAATCAAGTTACAAGCAAAAGATTATATGTAAACTATTTTACGGTACATTTTTTATCTCTTAAAGATGTAAGAGATGAAATTAATCTCAGCTATTGTTTAGAAGAAAAAACAAGCTGATGTATTACCTCTTAGGAGGTAATGCATCGACTTTTTTTAATTGTGGTCGTTAGATTAAGATAATCTATTACCTCCTAGAGGTAATATATTAATTTTTTTAATCGTGGCCGTTAGATTTATAAAAATAAATTGTTCATATTAATTTAATATATTTTAAAATTTGTGTTACATGTATGCTCATGAAGTGTCCAAAACAGAACAGAACTGCTCAAGTTATTAGTTTCCACATGACTAAAGCAGCATTGTACAGTTTGGAATAATTTCTGTGGCTTTAATCTGAAACGCAACTTCCAGATTTCAATAAGGTATTTTGCATATACTCCAATGCCTGTACGACGCGGTTGGGTACGTAGATTCGAAATGCAATGGTATAAATAAATGCTCGAACCAAGGAGCAAACAAAGCAAACAGTAACAAGAAAGAAAAAAGTGTTGGAAAAGATTGCATCAGTCTGGAAAATGGAAGGAATAGATAGCTAGGCAGGATGATTTGATGCCTATACAGAAACTTTTCATTAAAAAAACGTTGTCCTACTTGATGCTAAGCGTATCGAACATAGTGGTGGTGCTTGCTTTAAAGGGACATATTCTTGAGCTCCTGTCCCTAAGCTTAAGGATGTTCCTTTCATTTAGATTTCTTTTCAGTTTTCTATCATTCTTATTCTCAGCATCTATAGAAATGGCACCTACCTATATATATACCCATGAATTCAGATTGTACATGAAGTACATTTCCGCACACAAATCATGCAACTGATGTTTTTTTCCCCTGGAAACAATCAAATAAATCTCATGTGCATGCAAACAAAACCGGTACACAGATACGGCTGTATTGTAACACGAGACCTCCCAGGTGAATTCTACTACTTTTTTTTTAAAAAAAAATGTGCATCTCAGCTAGCCGCCTCCTGGATTGGAACACGTAAAGTGCTCGGCCGAAACTCTCTGAAACAGCCAAACAGGTTATTATACTGGTAACTTTTGTACCCTGAGCCCTTTGAAGCCTACAAATACTGACCCACACCTAGTGCTTCCACGATCGAAAATTAACACGCTTGGCTGCTTATGCAATGCACTCGCTTTTCTACTAAAAAAACGCTACTTAGCTGCTAATCTTACGTGTCTCCCACTCAGCCATTAGCCGTTATATACTTGTATATATAAAATATATATATGGCTAGCTGCAACACTGACGAAAAAGCTCTCTGTAATCTGCACCCTTTCTTTACTCGTCGCTGACGCGATCGTGTCTGATTTATATGAGGCCACGATATATGATTTGTTTTTTTCAGAAGTACATGGATTCGAAAACGTGCATTACGATTGATACGAAAGAAAAATTTAGTAGCGTCCGATCCTATTCGGTTTCTCCTCCCCTGGAGGGCTCTTTTGAGTCCAGAGCTGTCGCCTTGTCAGTGGAACACGACTACACGAACTAGCTAGGCTGTGCAAAAGAGAGGCCATACGTGAATACGTTCCTTGGTTTAAGCTAGGCTACAAATCTAGCAGTACTGGATGATTAATCTTTCGCGGGAATTTTAGTGCGTGAAATCCTGTGCAGAGCGGGTGACATTGAGTTTCAGGACCCGTGTATTTTCCATGGTGCTGGTTGCAAAATATCGTGATTGGTACAATTAGCCTCCTAAAATATAAATCTGGCTATTCAATTTTAAAGTACGAAAATCGGTCTAAATAGATATAAAAAGTTTGTCATGGATAATGATGTAGCAGTTGGTACCCTACTCACGTGCAAGATATATCAGCTAATTTCACTTAGCTCGGTCTAACTACATATATTCTCGGTTGGATTTGCGAGCTAAAATCACTTATTATCACCAGTGTGCTTATTTTTCGAGCTGATAAACTAATTAAAAATTAATTAAACTCACTGCCACGTCACCATCCCTCATCATTGCCCACGCGACAAAACTACTCATAAAATCACTGTAAAATTATTTGAACCGGATTTCATGCTCTGGAGTACACCGACTATGATATTTAACAGGTTAATTAATCTTTTTAAAAAATATGTATCATATCCAGAGAAATAAATAAAAACATATTGCAGGAAAACGGATAAACCTTAAGAAAAATAGGGGAAATGGACCAAAAAATCCACTTCAGTACTCCCGAACGGCGTAGTGGTCGATCAAATGATCACCGGTGCCAGAAAGAAGCACTCGGCGCCGAAAAGCGCACGATATTGATGAGAAAAACAAGATACTTTTTTTTTAAGATTTTAGGCACCGAAGAGAATTTGTGGCTGCTATCTCACGAGCGCATAGTCGGTATATGCAATTCTATAGTGCAGGTTTTTCACGTGTCGTCCAAATGGGTGGACGGGACGAGCGTTTCACCGTCGCCCTCTGCGTGTGGGCTCTCCCGTACGTACGTACTTGCCTCCTGCCACGCCATGAACATTTCATTTGCCATGAACACGTTTAATTTGAAGGAAATTGAGGTCTCGTCTACTGAAACCGGTCAACCATACGTACACTCCGGTATTTTTGAAAAACAAAACAATGCAGTGTACGAGACAGTACGAGAGAGGGCGTGAAGAGACAAACTAGAGGCGGATCATTTGACCCTTTTTTACAATATTGTATAATAATATTTTTAATATTAATTATAAAATTGTTCAGTATATCTATAATATATAATATCAGTTCACGGTACTTTAATAGATTTTGCATCAGCCAAAACACTATAAATTAAAATCACAATTCATCTTGTATCTCTTGCGAAAGCAAAACAAACAAGCGACCCATAGTCCAATAGCTACATTAGTTAACAAAAGTGATTTCTTTTTATATTTATAAATGTAAAATCATCTATAATAATATCTATATCAATCTGATTTAAGATAACTTTTTAATTCATAAAGTAGGTAGGCTATTCAATATTTCCTATGGTAAGGAGACGTTGAGACCAAAAATAGAGTTAAGATATGAGATACGCAAGAACCGAGAAAGATTAGAAAAAAATATATGTTTATGGATCGTCTCATATTCTTCTAAGTTGATAAACCTAGAATAATTAATTTAATTCACTTCTATACAACTAACATGTATATAGTTTATGTATATAGTTTATAAGGATACCTGGGTTTATTTATAGGGATTGCCTCTCTGACCCTAGCCTAGAGAGGCCCAGCTGACTAGCATAAATGATCAGTGTACTGACCAACGCGGACGCGAGTTGTACACTGCAGGTCACATGAGGACAGTGGGCGACATAGATAGACCATGATTGGATCGACCTCTCGCATAAGAACAGGACGAAATTAGCCGCAGCTGGGGGTCAACGAGCTCGCTGGTCCAACTCAGCATATGCTTTGACCTTTATTTGCGAGCTATACTATCTACTAGCGGTAGCCAACAATCAGCACAGCTCTGCAAATACAAACACCAGGGCCGAACTGGCTGGGAATCAAACCGTGGACGCCATCTGATGGGCAGATCCGGTCTGGTTTGCTTATTTTTAAAATGATCCAATTTGCTTGTTTAATGTCCAATTTGCAAGTCTCCATGAGCATGGACAAAATCCGGAGCAACAATACTATATACTGTTCCACCACTGCAGCAGCCTGTCAACTTAAACTTAAAAAGCGAACCTGATCCACCACTCTTGACTTGTTAGTAAGTCACTCGTATTAATATATATATATATCTCACAGAAACTGATACATCTCAAGAGTATAATAAAATAAAAATAAAGGAATAATTACAGCAGCAGCTCCATGTGTTGAAAAAACGGTACATAAGAATCCAACTCAAGCTGCCAAAGTTTTCAACCCCGGTGTGGAATCCGACCACACCACTCTCTGGATCCGTTTTTCCTACGGATACAAGCTGCAAGTTGGGTTGCATTTTCTATACCACTTTAAAAATAGCTAGTGATGGTGAATATGTCATCATCTCTATTTTTACTGTAGTTTTTATTATTTGTTCCCTGATATTATTTAATATTACTATACAACAACTAATATTTGGCACACATATAATTAAAATAAGCACTCCTGACAAAAAAGTCAATAACTTATATCATATATAAATATATTTAATTTATTTTAGATAATATTACAAAATTTTCTTTTGTTCGTAGCAAATCACAACTTGCTAGTTTTAAATAATTTCATCTACACGGCACAGCAGACGACTCGCAGGCGTTTCTGACTACTGGAGTTGACTCCCGCATCTACTTAAAAAAACAAATAATCGAGGGTGACTCCACCCAATTAATACGAGTAGAACTTGTAGCTTTCGATCTCTTTGTTTGAAAAAACAAAACGCATGTGGAGTATTAATTTGGTAGCTCTTCCACATGCTGACAAATTCGGTAGTTCATCCTGCGGTGCTCGCAGAGACAAAGTGGTCTGTCGGAGCAAAATTCCGAGCTAAATTGTCAAATTCTGCTCGTTTCCGTCGCGAGCGATGTACGCTTGAAACAGTGCGCGAGTAGCATCAGAATTCAATTATAGCTGCTGCCGCTGCAAGCATGGGCGATTAATTTCACACTGTAGAAATCGCAAACACAGTTGAACGGTGTGTGTACGTACACGTGTAAGTATGTACGTATTAATTGGCGCGTGATACGTGCAGAGGAATTACAGATCACGATCGATCGGTCGGTCTGTAGGAGATGAAGCTTCTTCGTGCGAGATCTTTCGGGATCTTGCCAGCGACGACGATGGATAAGGCGGCGGCGCAGAGGAGACCTGTGAGCTCATCAGACCGGGCAGCGCGGCGAAGAGGCGGTGGCCCTGAGATGAACATTTGCCGAACGTTTCGACGACCAAATTAGTAATATCCCAAATCCCAACAATGATCTCCTGGCCGCGTCGAGCTCGATCTGCCGCCGATCGATCGATTTAGTTTTACCCGTGAACACGAGTAATCTGGCCGACGTAGAATTTTTTTCCCCTGTTTTTAAGGAAATAAATTAACTACTTCATTTAAGTTTTTTATTCTTGTATAATTTATTAGTCACGGAGAAAAACAAGCCGTGCAGATATTTAGAATAGTCAGCTTTAATAATTTTGAATAATAATTAGACTAGCAAGATATAGTTTTATGTTACACAAGTAATACCGTTATATTAGTATTTTAAAGTTACTTTTGTGTAATATTAATTTTGCATTAGTTTATAATATATTATAAGAGATATTAATGATTAAAGTTTAATATTAGAGACTATACGTAATAAATGCATGATTTATATTTGTCGACGGATAGTACTGGAACGAGTATAGGGAGAGTTGTGTGATGTATACCTCGCCGCTGTAGAGGTATACACTCACATATGTTTGCTACGATACCACTACGTGGTCGTAAGCGTGTAGTACACTACCGATAGTATACGTACTAGTATTTGTGCAGCATCAATTATTGTGCACATTTGCCACAGATGTCCCAATACTGCTAGTACATACTAGTGGTTGAGTAGTATACTAGTATTTCTATATCCGCCGTACGCGTATCCCCTGGCCTTCCATACGTAATTTTGATTTTTTTCCCCCACTCGAAGCGGTGCTCCCATATGTCTCACTGACAGAAACAATCCCGTGCGGGCCCCAGCGACAGAGGCCCACCGCAACGCGTACCAGCCAGGCAGCCGCGCGGTCTGGGAGACGGGTGAGCTGTACGAGTCAACGGGTCAAACCCACCGCGTATTCCTGAGTCCCCTCAATCCGTGTACGTACGCGCGAGCCGATTAAATTAGCAGCCGCGTGGCTAATCCTCGCACTAATCCCTAATTAACCCACCATCGACATAACACCTCCTGCCCCTAAACTTTTGGCTTTAAAAAATCAGAAGAGGCGTAACTAATATCTCTCCTTGGTTATAGTCAGTGTTCTCAGTTATTTTTATCTTTCATCTGACTGTCTTACAGACCCCGAAATGGATGCTGCAGCATATTAACAAGTTTCAGATGACGTTTCTTTGGAAAGGATCAGAGGAAGTCACCGGGGGACACTGCCTTGTCAGCTGGCAGCTAGTTTGTTCCTCGGAAGCACAAGGTGGCCTGGGAGTCCTTGACCTGAGCCGTTTTGGGCGGGCTTTGTGTCTTCGTGGTCTTGGAAGGCTACAACGGATGTTCGACCAGTTTAGAGGGATATCTCTGTTCCTTTGGATGCCACGGATAAGGATCTCTTCAACGTCTCCACCGAGATTTTGGTTGACAGAGGGGACCAGGTGAGTTTCTGGCAATCCCGATGGCTAAACAAATGTGTCCCGATGGATCTGGCTCCAACTCTTTTTAGAATGGCTAGAAGGAAGAATAAGTCTGTGGAGGCCGAGCTTCAGAATTTCAACTGGCTTCAGAGCTTGCGTCACCTAAATGACCCCACCTCTCTGGCCGAGCTCATCTCCCTATGGGCCCTGATCATCACTTCGCCACGAGATCCGTAGGCTTCACCCGTCGTCGCAACCTGAATGGCGTTGTCATCTACACCCTTTGGAACATTTGGAAAGAGCGAAACCGTCGTATTTTTTAGGGGGCAGCTTCCACAGCATTTCAAATCTTTAGCTTATAGTGAGCGATGTTGATATTTGGCTTAGTCCTCTATTCGGTGGGGGAGGTGATATCCTCACGAGCACCCTGTAGTCTACCATTTTCCTCACCCTATTGTAGTTTTTCTTTAGTAGAAGTTGTAAGCTGTTATTAGTAGTCTCAGAGATCATCGCGATCAATGTTTTATGTTTTTTATTTTTCCTCTAATATATTTAGCCGATCTCATGATTTTTTCAAAAAAAAAAATATCTCCCCGTTGCGGCGTGCTCCGCCCCCACATGGTTCATTCCGAGTCGCCCAGCCTACCCCCTCCTCGTCTTCCTCTTCCTCCTCGCGAGCTCCCGTCTATATAAACCCCGCCGCATCTCTCCCGCCCATTTCATCACACGCACCGGGCTCATCTAGTCATCGTCTCCTCAGCGAAAGCAGAAACCGAAACCCCCTGAGCTCTCCTAGCTTCCCTCAGACCGACCGGCCGGCCGCTCGCTCGCTTGTTCGATCGGTTGAGACTTCGGCGCGGCGCGCGGCGAGGATCGATCGAGGAGGATTTTGTCGATCGATCGATCGATCGATGGACATGGCACACGAGAGGAACGCGAGCAGCGAGGAGGAGGTGATGGCCGGCGACCTGCGGCGCGGGCCGTGGACGGTGGAGGAGGACCTCCTGCTCGTCAACTACATCGCCGCGCACGGCGAGGGCCGCTGGAACTCGCTCGCCCGATCAGCAGGTAGTATCGATCGATCGATCGAGCTCTCAGTTCTACCATGAATTCGACAAGCATCCATATATGCACATATCCATCGATCATCCGCCGACTAGCTAACTAGGACATGCAGGCATGCAGCCAGTTCAGTTCATCTCTAGAAATAGATAGCTACAAGTTTCGCTATTTGTCTAGCGGCTACTGGCTAGCCATCCAGCTAAGCCAGAAGCTATAGTGAGTGAGAGACAAAGGGGGAGAATTTTTAGTGGTTAGCAGCGAAGCGAGCATTGTTCCAGGGCCATAGAGATATTTCGTTGCTCCCTGTTTTTGTGTCATTCAGCTTGTCTTCACATACGAAGAACTGCATTAGTAATTGTTCAGATGTTTACATATGTATCAGCAATGGGACATGTGATCGATGTGACGTGCGAATAATTAATCTTGGTTTGCTTTGTTGTCATGCAGGGCTAAAGCGCACCGGCAAGAGCTGCCGGCTCCGGTGGCTGAACTACCTCCGTCCCGACCTCCGGCGAGGCAACATCACGCCGCAGGAGCAGCTACTCATCCTGGAGCTGCACTCGCGGTGGGGTAACCGCTGGTCCAAAATCGCGCAGCACCTCCCCGGCCGCACCGACAACGAGATCAAGAACTACTGGCGCACGCGCGTGCAGAAGCACGCCAAGCAGCTCAAGTGCGACGTCAACAGCAAGCAGTTCAAGGACGTCATGCGCTACCTCTGGATGCCGCGCCTCGTCGAGCGCATCCAGGCCGCCGCCTCCTCCTCCTCCGGCACGGCGGCGGGGCAGCAGCAGCATAACGGCGGCTCCGAGGGACTCTATGAGTCGCCGGAGCTCCCGACGGGCGACGCCTGCTGGCCGCCGGCCGAGT
>KE371141.1:346764-365319 GCA_000418225.1 Zizania latifolia | reverse complement strand
TTTGAAAGAAATGTAACTGCTCTTTTTGTTTAACCTATCAGAGTTGGGAGAAGACAGTTGATTGTTACAGTCCCGGTCAGGGATTGATGCCTGCTAGTTTTAAAGTTAGATCCATACCTCTAGATGGAAACAGTGAAGCATTTGAGGAGGTTCTTGACCCTGACTTTGGAGAGTCAGCCATTGGACGTGTAGCACCAGTTGATTCTGGTGAGTGAGTTGTGTGGGTTCATATTAACTTTTGAAGATAATACTTGTTTCGTGGATCTTTTATATTGAGCTCTGTTTATAAGGTCTTTGGTGGATAATCCTGTTGCGAGCATATGGTAAAATTACTGGAGACTATGCACTACAAGATAGAGTTGATGTGCAGACAGGCATCAGATTGATCCTGAATTTATGCTTGTCTGATGGATTTGACATGTTCCCTACATTGTTAGTCACTGATGGGTCATGTATGATTGATCGACGGATGGGAATCCATGGGCATCCTCTTGAGATCCAGGTAAGTTAATTCTTGACACTCGATCTTGACAGCATGCTTTAAGTTACTCCCTCCATTCCACACTGCGAGGTGTTTGACTTTTTTATAAGTCAAACTTCTCTAACTTTAACTTTAACCAATTTTATAGAAAAATAAACAACTAGCAAATCAAATTAGTTTCATTAAATCCATCATAAAATATGTCTTAATAATATATTTATTTGATATTGTAGATGTTAATATATTTTTCTTTAAACTTGATCAAAATTAAAGAAGTTTAACTTAAAAATAAGTCACACAACTTATAATATGAAACAGAGGGAATGTCAGGCAATGATATCGTTCTTCCTTTACAACAAATTATATTCTCAGAACTCAAATGTAGTGGTATTTGAATCTGACGGGATCTACTTTGCAGTCTCTGTTCTATTCTGCTTTGCGCTGTGCCCGCGAAATGGTCAGTATAAATGATGGATCTAACAACTTGATCCGTGCCATCAACAACAGGCTCAGTGCTTTGTCATTTCACATAAGAGAGTACTATTGGGTCGATATGAAGAAGATAAATGAGATTTATCGCTACAAGACTGAAGAGTACTCCCACGATGCTATTAACAAGTTCAATATCTACCCAGAACAAATCCCTTATTGGCTTGTGGACTGGATTCCTAAAAAGGGTGGTTACCTTGTAGGAAACCTACAACCAGCTCACATGGATTTCAGGTTTTTCTCTCTTGGAAATCTCTGGGCGATTGTCTCTTCTCTAGCTACTCAAAGGCAAGCAGAGGGTATCCTGAACCTTATTGAAGCCAAATGGGATGATATAGTTGCAAATATGCCACTCAAGATATGCTATCCTGCTCTAGAGTACGAGGAATGGCGTATCATCACTGGTAGTGACCCCAAAAATACGTGAGCAACTAATTCTTTTTTACAATGCATATATCTACCTGTTTTGTGCAGGTGTTCAGTCCTGGCACATTTACCACACTTTTCACAAGAACTAAATATTTCTAAGTTCAAAGTACAAATATACTCACATGCTTTTCTCATTATAATTAGCATGTTTTATTACTTTTTGTCAATGACGTGGAGCTTTTTCTAGAAAAATGTAAAGCCATTATGGGAAGTTTGTCAAAAGCATTGTTAGCATTAACCAAGTTGCATTTTTTCAGTATTTGGTTTATTTCTTTATATATTTGTTATTGTGTACAGGCCCTGGTCGTATCATAATGGTGGATCTTGGCCCACGTTGCTATGGCAGGTACACTGGATATTTCTCTTAACTTTCATATTTTGTCAACAGTGACGATTGTAAATTAACAGGGCCGTATATTGATATGTGCGGGCGGTGCATTTGTTTAGGGCCTCTAAAATGTAAGGGCCTCCAAAATATAATAAAATAAAAGATGATCTTTAGTGCAGTGAAGAATACGGGGACGTTTGAGCTGGAAGTCCTGAGTTCGAACTCCAGCGCGCTTGTTTTTTCCACCGTTTTTCTCTAAGCAGCGCAGCGCAAGTGTTTCTCTCTCCTTTTTCCAGAGTTTTTTTTTCTGAGCAGCGCAGCGCAAGTGCTTCTCTCTCCTCCCATTCTCAAGAAACTTTTCTACTAAATTCATTCACTTTTTTCTTTGTTTTTGAAAATTTCTCTTTTTTAATTGAATTTTATTATTTAGTGCGAGATGCATATATTTTTGGTCTAAACACTAAATGAAGCAGGGTGTGTAAATTGCAAAAAAGAAAAGAATTTGGACTCTTTTTCCTATTAGATCAATCAAATCACTACTCGTACTAAAGGAATCTAGAATCCCTTTTATTAAGTTCCATCCCATATATACTTTACTTTTAAATAAATTTAATAAATTAGTGGTAAATGTATTAGAATATGATCATTATTAAAAATAATATTTGTAAGTTATATATAAGGGATAAGCAATTATATTAATGAAATAAAACTTTTTAATTTATAAATAAAGATACATAATAAGTAAAAGCATGCTTTGTGTCTTAGGTTATGTTGTTTTGTTGAATTTTAGGGCCTATCACGTATTTCGTTTAGGAGCCTCTAAATTATAGGTATGACCCTGCAAATTAATTATTTGTATTTGTTGATTCAGTTTACCCTAGCCTGTATCAAGATGGGTAGGCGTGAGTTGGCACAGAGAGCTGTTGAAGTTGCAGAAAAGAGGCTATCAGATGACAAGTGGCCAGAATATTACGACACAAGGACAGGAAGGTTTATTGGGAAGCAGTCAAGGCTACATCAAACTTGGACCATTGCAGGATATCTTAGCTCTAAAATGTTGTTAGACTGTCCAGAGTTGGCATCCATATTAACATGCGAGGAAGATCTCGAGCTGTTGGAAGGGTGTGCGTGCAGCCTGAACAAAAGTGCTCGCACCAAATGCTCCCGTCGTGCGGCAAGGTCGCAGGTCCTTGTGTAGTTGCACACTTGGTGGTTAACCGCCAAGACAGACTGCTCATTCTACTTGGATTTTTACGTCAAGCAAGTTAGCACTAGTTACTTCACCAGGGTGACCACCTATGCCGGTTATTTTGGCACGCTTGTGGTTAACCCGTTGATACAAGAGTAACCTTTTATATGTACATTTTACCAAATCAAGTTGCATACACACAAAGCCGTTCAACTGAAGTTGATCGGTTGTTTTGTAAATTGACAGCATGTAAATATTTCCATTTTGTTATCAATATATTTTGATAAATGGATGGATGTTTCTAACAGTGTTTTTTGCTCCTGCCACCGATATAATAGCTGGTGGTTCTTATTTCAGCTGACTGAAGCTCGGTAAGAGATAAAGGACTAGACATGATGTCCAGCTGCTGCATCCAGCAATGTTTAGGAGCAAGCAGTCATGGGTCAAGCTGTCATGTCCGTAAATTCATACTACCAATTAAGGTTTTCTTCCCAGCCAGCTAATATGTGCATCCTGTCCTGTACAGACGTTGAGTAGTCAAGACTCGTGAGCAGTCAAGATCTGAAATTGATATTTTCACTGATGCCCCAACATGCTGCTGATTGGTCCGTGCATCCTCTGCTGCCAGTCCGCCAGTGCCGCCGAAAAGAACAGGTATTCATATCTGGTGTACTTGATTCTAATTGCTGTTTTAATTGCTTTCCCGAAAAAAAGAATCTAGAGTTATTGCTTTGGGCATACTCGGTCTTAATTTTGCTCTGCTGCGCGTATAGAGCATTAACTTCTGCACGAACTGACTTGACAAATGGTGACCAGTGACCACTGAGTCTGCCTGACCACACTTAAATTTGCTTTCGTTGCACTGTTTTCACTTAGTATTATGTACTCGGTGTTTAGTTACTGTTTGTTGATCAGAAGTTCATAAGACAATCATGGCTTTGCATACTGGCGCTAGAGCTTCACTGTCTCCTTTCAACATGCAGTCATGCACTGCGAGGGCACAGCCACAGGTGCTACGCTGCTTATCTAGTATTCTAGTCTATCACTTATGTGTTGTTCACATCACTCATATGACCCAGGCGGTTCCTGGAACGGCGAGGCCTCTCCTCTCCCTTGCAGGAACGAATAAGATCGAGGCGAGATCTTTCGCTTCGCAATTGCTTTATTTCGAATCAATGGCAGCGGCTCTTCGATAGACAATGGTTCTAACTTTGAGCTGCAGCTTATAGGTCTCAACTAAATTTGAATATTAGAACTTAATTTTGTAAATAAATTTAAATATTGGAATTAATTTAAGAGTTTTTTATTTTTCAGCATTGTATTTTAGACCGCTAAGAATACAAGAATAAAATTATTACCTTAAATTAGTTTTAGTTGCTAGTTTACCCATCTTCACTTGTAATTTGCAGAAAATGGTTTTTTGGAATGGACTCATCCAATATCTTGAGGAAATATTTCCTGATGATCCCATCCAACTCACTCGTGAATCAAACATGTCATCTACTCTAAAAACTGTGAGATGATTCCATTTAGTTTTACCCAATCAACCAAACACTATTTAAATGGTTGTTATCCACCTTAAGAACTTGATAGAACAGCAACTAAACGCTACCTAATACGCCCAGAGTACGTCTTGCATACTTTCAATGCCTGTTCTGAGTCTCCCTGTTGGGCAAAGTTAAAAATGCAGTAGGAGTTTTTTTCTTTGTTGTTCCTGTTGTTGCAACTGTTTCTGGGCATGGCGTGGATTCCTGCCTACCTGTTGCTTGCGCACAGTAGCTGCTCGCTTCACTGTTTGAGTACTTCTGGGCAGAAAAAAAACTCAGCCCTTAGCATACATGCATGCATGCATGCATGACAACCTTCAATTCTTCAAACGTTTTGGTGGGTAAATGTCGCTGCGTCTACGACCCTCCAGCAGAGGGAGACATCAAAAATGCATTTAAGGACAAAACTATACCCCCTGTGTGGAGCAGCTGTCCAATTGTGGCAGGGTATATAGGGGGGATTGTTATTTCTCTTTCGAGGGATCAGATGGATGTGGTATTGTGGTGGGTACCTCATAAATGTCCATAGAGCTTCATGGGTGTCATGTTTAATTTAGACTTTCCATATGTTATTCCATCAATCAATCTTGCATATCCAAAAGTTCTTGATGAAATTAAAGAAATTGTGGCATCTATCAAGGTAAAACTTAAATCCAACATAGATGTCCTTAATTTATATTGAATGTCTTCCCTTCTTTGTCTAAGTATGTTGTCTGTTAATTTCCTATAGTTGGGAATTAATATTTGAAATCAGTTCAAACTATACTAAAATTCTGTTAAATCCCTCCTATGTTGCTCATTGTCTCTCTGATATGTACTCACATGCCATTGAGAGATTAGTGGAAAATAAAGGATTGCGTGAAATTTGAAAGTAACAAACAAGGAATTTGGACGGTTAGAGAGCTCAAATTGCATGGCTTGAGTATTTGCATTGATTTCCATTTGTCATGATTCCAGGAGATTATGTTCATCTTCTTATGTGTGGATTATGGTTTCTTTTCTTCCTTTTGTCACCTATTTCTTTAATGTATTTTAGTGAATATACCTTCCCTCTCCTTTCTTTGGTTGCTTGAGTGAATACTTGGACAACTCTTGGTGGTTTCCACACAGGAAAAGTGAAGTCTCAAGCCTCAAGACAATGATACTTTCATAGCCTTTGAATGTTAGAAATAATCTTGTATTTTCTTTATGTTATCATGCTTAGTCAGTAGATTAGTACGTTAGGTGTCAAGTGCTGCACGTATTGTGCTATTTGGAATGTAGAAATATGGATCATTACGTGCATCTAGGAATTAATTGAGTGTATGCATGCTGTATGCAGCCATGCGTGAATTAGTGCAGCGGAATTAGTGGAGATGCAGGAATTAGTGCAGCCATGCAGAAATTAGTGGAGGTGATTGCGTGAGTGAGTGGCCTCATCGTGTGTGTGTATGGCTATTTAAGTCCTGTAAGTGCATTTTAACAAAATGGTGCAGTGAGTGAAAGGGTGCTGGTGTGCAGCACAAATTATCTTCTCGCATGCGCGTGTGTTGTATGCTTTGCAAACTAAGAGTGTGTGCGTGAGTGTTCTTGTTACTCTCTAAATTCTATCAATTGGTATCAGAGCCAAGAGTGAGTACTTACGGCAATGTCCCTCGACGGTTCCATGTACACGCCATCGGCCTATCGTAGCGACGGTGGCCACGAGTCGATGGTGCAACAAGTGAAAGAAGTGGGGGTAACTCTTCGTTACCCCATGCTAGCGGAGAATAACTACGGTGTGTGGGCAGTGAAGATGAAAATCTTCATGCGTGCACAAGGCGTGTGGCCGGCCGTGGAGCGCAAGGGAGATGTCGACGAAAAGATGGATCAAATGGCTCTCGCCGCCATTGTTCAAGCTGTGCCGGAGGCCGTGGTGATGGCCATATCCGAGAAGGAGACGACGAAGGAGGCGTGGGATGCTCTTAAGGAGATGAACATGGGTGAAGAGCGCGTCAGGAAAGCCCGAGTGCAAACCCTCAAGAGGGAGCTTGATGGTATGTACATGGATGACTCTGAAAAAATCAATGATTTTGCTTTGAAGATTACCACGATAGTGAATGAGATACGTGCTCTTGGCACGAAAGTGGAGGAGAGCATAGTCGTCAAAAAGCTCCTGCATTCCGTCCCCGACAAGTTCCTACCCATTGTTAGTACCATCGAGCAATGGGGGGATGTGACAAAGATGTCGGTTACGGAGACCATCGGTCATTTAAGGGCATTCGAGGAGTCATCAAAGGGACGTCGACATGACAGGGAAGGAGGAACGCAGCTACTATTCGCTAGCGCTGAGCCACGACTCACGCGTACTGAGTGGGAGGCTATAGTTGCTCGAGAGAAGATGAGTGGTAATGGCTTCGGCAGCAACAATGGTGAGAAGAAGTACCGCGGCAAGTTCGATAAATCGAAGATTGATTGCCGCAAGTGTGGCGAATTTGGACACTTCGCCGATGAGTGTGATGAAGTGAAAAAGGTGACCAGGGCAGTGACACAGATTACCATTGCAGATGCCGATGATGAGTCTACACTACTTTGATTCCCAGTGTGGAGGTGTTAAGAATAAAGAAATCAAGATTAGGGAGTGATTATTAGAAATAATCTTGTATTTTCTTTATGTTATCATGCTTAGTCAGTGGATTAGTACGTTAGGTGTCAAGTGCTGCACGTATTGTGCTATTTGGAATGTAGAAATATGGATCATTACGTGCATCTAGAAATTAATTGAGTGTATGCATGTTGCATGCAGCCATGCGTGAATTAGTGCAGCGGAATTAGTGGAGATGCAGGAATTAGTGTAGCTATGCAGAAATTAGTGGAGGTGATTGCGTGAGTGAGTGGCCTCATCGTGTGTGTGTATGGCTATTTAAGTCCTGTAAGTGCATTTCAACAAAATGGTGCAGTGAGTGAAAGGGTGCTGGTGTGCAGCACAAATTATCTTCTCGCGTGCGCGTGTGTTGTTTGCTTTGCAAACTAAGAGTGTGTGCGTGAGTGTTCTTGTTACTCTCTAAATTCTATCATTGAACTCTGCTATTTTAGTACTTAGCTTACACTACAAATTAAAGTTACCCATGTGAAGAGCACCAACTGAACCAATTTGATCAATGCATGCAGTAATGCCATGCATGCAATGAAGCATGTGTTAGTGTAGGAGCATTCTGCACTTCTGTAGCCTCCCATTTTATGTAACACTTATTATTCATGGTTGCAAGAATGGAATGCATGCAAGCATTGTGTTGTGGAAGAACGGTAGGTTGCTTCATTCATGCCTTTTAATGGCTCATTTACTGTACAGACTTGAGTGAGAGTGCCCTCCCAATTACATGCACCTATCTGATCTGCCACTTTGATACGAAGCTGCAATGGAGTAGCAGTACACTACTAGTGGCTGAATACATTTTCTAGAGTAGTAGAGTAGACAGTAGTATGTAGTTCTGAATACTGAATGCTGATAGACTGCAAATACTGTTGCAACTTGCTTGTACTCAATGAAAGTAATTATCTTCCGTGGTGTCACAGATAATGACTAAATTATGGGTTAATTGCAGTATACGATAGTCAGTGGTGTCAATGATTTACGAATTAACTCAAAAGGCTTGTGCAGCAACCTTTCCAACTTCTTTCCTAAAGTGATGTGAGTGTGCATCCCCCTGATTGCTGGTCTATTTTGTTCCTTGTTTAACTTGTCCAGATATTGTCTCCCTTCTGTTAATGTCGGAACAGCTACTTAGCCCTTTGTGCTTCATAATTGTTTGCATGCATGTGGCATTATTTCAGACCTCCCTGTTTTGCGGCAACAAACCGGAGGTTTACATTTTGAAAACAAACTGATGAACTTACGGGATCAAAACCCGACAGAATCCCTCGAAATAAAAAATTCCTACGCAATGTTTACTCTTGGATTTTTGTAAATGTAATACTATCCCCGGTTCCAAATTGGCAAATAGAGACCATTTTAGTGTCCTGTTCTCTGAATGTAAGTCCCTAAAGAACTTCCAGTCACTAATCTTCCTTTTTTCCTTATGCACTCGTTAATTGAATGTTGCCAGTCTTAATAAATAAATGAGGTATCATTTTCAATATATAACTTCGTGAGTATGCTTCATACCTAGGTCTTGTTATTCAGAGACTTCGTCTTAGTGAGACTAGATGTTCTGTACTAAATGGCTGACTAATAAGCTGCAAAATAAAGCGATCCTCCCACAGATAAAGATGGTTAATTTATTGGCAAAAAATGTAATTTCGCAGTCAAAAACTCGAGATGCTGCGACAAAATCGAGACAGAACTGAAGCTTCTGTAGCAGCATAACAAAACGAAATAAACCGTCTATCATCTGCAGTGTCAAATCTCATGCAAAGATCCACCATCTATCATCTGCAGTGTCAAATCTCATGCAAAGATCCAATCGTTACTGCGTACTGTACTCTACATAGCGAAATTTATTCCATTCGTGATGCGATACATGCATGTCAAACTATCTCACAGCCTCACAGGTAGGTTCCTATTTCACGTGCCTGGCCATTGTGGTAACAGGAAACAATAAAAGTATATTGCTATATACCGAGGAACCACGGATATGTTGATTTTGCAAGCACATTAATTAGCAACTAGATAGAGTCTCATGTTGTATCACTGAACAAATTATTTTATTTTCAAACATTATATAATATTACAAATACTACAGCTCAGGAGGGATAGATAGAAAAAGAAGGCAGCAGAGAGGAGAAAGATGGGGGATAGAAAAAAATTCCTGATAAAACTGTGAGCTAGAGACTAAGAAAAGAAACATTATGATCTTGGGTCTTACAAGGTCAAGAAAAGGCCTTGCAAGGTCAAGAAGATCCAATTTTATTAAGTTAAAAAGATGTAGAGAATATGAGAAAGAATAAAAGTAGTGACTAGAAAGAACAGCTCAGTTAGGATAACACCATGCTATCACTAGGCATGAACTATTTTGACTGATGTTTCTTGCCAGGACCAAATTAGACTGCTCACTGTCAAGTCTCGATCGAAGAACACCTGCCCACAAGGCTCAACTGTCGCGGGGCTCATCCTCTCTACCTGATAGACAGACAGAGACGATCAAAAAGGTATCACACAAATAGTTAGCTCGAGCACAAGCTCAAACATAGAGCGAACACAAACTCAGATACACACCACCCTTTCTAACAGATACGGCATGCTATTCTTACCGCAATCGTGCGGAGCTCCTCCGAATTGCTGTTGCCTGTCAAACCTGCAGGAGAACGGCATCAAGCTTAGCAAAATGCAAACACAAAATACAGGAAACTAGCCGGCCTCTGCATGGAAGAAAGATCGATATGTTGCATGAGTACACGAACCAAAGTAGCAGCAGCAAGGAGGCCGAGAAACCAAGCTTCCCTCAATACGTGTGCTGTGTGCATGGGGTGATGGATAGAAATGCTAGCTAGCTCAAGGAAGATATAGAGATGGATGAGGAGGCGTAATGGAGGCTGGGAGAGTGCGGCTGATGAAGATTTGGAGTCAGGAAATCTTTGGGGGTGTTAAAAGGGGATTTGATCTCAGGCTTTCCAAGAAATCGATGTGCTATAGCTGGGTGTTTGCGCTGGCCTACTGGTATCTAGCGTATGAGCTTCCCGAGCACGTATAAGGCATAAGGAGGGAGGAGGGCGAGAGAAATGGATGGAGAGAGCAGGGGGCACTGGGAAGAGCCGGAGAGGTGTGGAAGAGAAGGCAATGCAATGCGCAATAAAAAAGACTGGGCCGACTGCCGAGCAAGCTGGGGTCCAACTGCCGAAGGTCTGGTCATGGACTCATGGAGTCATGGTCGCCTTGGTTGGTGCTGGATTCGGTTAGCTAGGTTTTTGGGTGCCTCACCCTCACGCTCTGTGTCAGTGTCTCCCGTGCCTGGATTGCTAGAGTTCTGTTTTCCATTGCTTCAAATGAGAGGCCATACATAATATGTAGCTTGATGCGGACAGCTAGATACAAAGTTGGAAGGTGTACTCAGTACCTTGAACCGACGTGATCACATCTGGTCCAAAGTCCAAACCATCACCAGAATCAAACTTGGAAAAACGCTCGTATGTATAAAAAAACTTGGAGTACAGACATGATGGGCGGAAGGAAATCAGTCGGCCTATCCGACCGCCGGCTGTAAAAAAAAAGTCACCTCGCTCGCTGTCGCTGATGCCGGCGCCCGTTCCGTCCATCCGTCGGTTGCCGCCGCTCGGCGACGGAAACAAAGGGCCCTCGCGAAGCGCGCGCGGCGTAAATGGCCGGATCCGAGCGGCATTCCCGCGAAAATATTTTGTTAGAATCCCCACGCATAGGGCGTCACGTGCACACCGCCACCACCACTTGCTCGTGAGTCGTGAACCCGAGTAAACTATGCGTTCCCGCCCCGGTTGCCGTCGCGCGCGCCGCGGCCTCCCATGCAGCCAAGCGCCGAGAGCGAGCGAGCGAGCCAGCCGAGCCGGACCTGCTTTGCCTTGGTTTGACCTGCAGCTACCTAGCTGCCTGCAAATACCCCAACCGAGGCAAAAACACCATGCGTTATCCGATGCCGTAGTACAGTACTACTAGCGCCATTGTTTATTTATTTTGTGGTCAAAGACTGTCTCGTGGTTAGTGGGTTGATGCCATCAGGTTAAACTACTCGAGTGGCCGAGAACAATTCGGCAGTGATCAATCGGTGCTGGGGTAAACTGTGAGTGAGAGACATGTATAGGAGCATATCCTAGATGTGTCCATGTCATGCGATGGATTGCGATGTACTAGTAATAGTTTCCATGGATTTGATCATGCGACCTGATGACCCGGAACACGTTCCACGGCAGAGGCGCCCTGTTCTGCCACAGTGACGCACTGGGGGTGAGACTGTGTCGGCTGTAGCTAGTGCGTTTACCGTAGCGCACGGCTTCCGAGATTTCGCCTGGTCGGGGCGAGTGAAACCTGTGCCGGAAAATCACGGGCTTCTTTGGGCTAGAGACCTGACCGCTCTCGCATCTCGCAGAAACGGCCCATGTCCATTCCCGTCGCATCACCATGGAAGATTGCAGAGACATTAGCTACTGGGCTGAAGTGCTGGGGAGACTGAGGCCCATTAAGCTAGACAAAGAGTTCACTGTTCACGGCAATAGCATACAGTGTTCATGATGTGCATGCAAGCATCTATGCATCTCCCTTGGGACAATTCGATCTTCCTTCCTGGGTAGACAGATTTTGAGCATTCAGTACTTTACTAACACTGGTCTCTACCTAGCTACCAAAGCCCAAACTTAATGATTTGAACATCTAACTTAGTGATTCAAAGATTCTTCTCCCAAATTTCAGATACAGGTGACAATAGGCAAGTATCATTCCATTTCGCTGCTTGTGTCATTGCGTATTGTGTCCGAGAGCGATGCAAAGATTGCACCTAAACATACATCGGAACATGCCGCTGGCACAGGAACAGCCATCTAAAACTGGCGGCAACGAGACGATGACTCTCGCGAAGAACATAGAAAAAGACATTTCCGTGGATCGGGACAAGCATCATCTGTTACTATAGTTGACTTTCAAATTGGCATCTGCACTGCTAACCATCTGAAATTCTGAACTGCAGCACTTTATTAGTTACCTGACTTGATGATGCATTAAAAATTGTTTACCTTGCTTAAGTTTGTGTGCTTGCTACAGTGTACAGACAGGATGCTCTGAAGAATTGACGTGCATCGAAATCTAAGAACGGGGGTACTGCGTGCAGATTAAGTTAGTGCAATAATCATCGAAAACGCAAACAACGAGTAAACGCTAAGAAAGATATTTAAGAAAAGGACGACCACATGCCCCGCCGTCAGGGTGCAACGAGATCTTGCGACCGACAGGGATAACCCTGTAATAATAAGTGTATTTTCCGTTTTAAGTGAAAATTAAAGAAAGATACTCTGCCCGTTATACAGATAATTTACTATCCGTAATAATTTGTTTTTGAAAAGAAATTGATAAATTAGTGTTGAGAAAACAGTATCTCAAATGATAGTTAAGTGATAGTTAAAAAATATTTAAGGAATAAAATTTTTTATTTAAAAATCAAGCATAGTTAAGAATGTGCTACTACTTTGGTTATAAAATAAGTGTCTCAAAATTTATCCCAAAATAACTGCTAATCTATGATACTATTTGTCCCATCATTCAACCTCTATTCAAATTTATTTCTATCTTACCCAAACCACCCTTCTACTCAACTATCACTCATTTAATAACGGACATTTATGTTATTTTACTCTTTATAATTTGCTTTTTAAATAACAGAAATGAAATAGAAACGGAGGAAAGTTGAAAAAAATAGAACCAGAGTATTTTTTTATATTTCTCACCGAAATCGACCTAACTCCTACCCCGTTTAGTTACACTGTCAGTGACCGTGGAGCCAAGAAACGATACTGTCTGGGCCCACATGACAGCGTCCGCAATCCCCCATTCCCTCGTACGACGCGCGCATCCACCACCACTTCACCCGCCGCTTTAAACCGGAGAGGCCTTTCCCCGCACATAAACCCGCGCTTGATTTTTTTTCCCTCTCACCTAATTTTCGGCCTTCCCCTTCTCTCCTCGGCTCGGTTCGGCACTTCGGCTACTCCTGTTCGCGGTTGGATCCGGGCGCCGAGGCCTGGAAGGCTCGGCAGATGCTATAGGGGAATGGCGGAGGCGGTCGCGTCGGCGGGTGGGATCGCCATGGACGCCTCGACCTCCCTCACGCCCGGCCAGGTGTGCCCTAAATCGCGCCTCGATTCGGGAGGGTGTTGTGTGGTGTGGCATTGCTGTCCCGTGCGATTTCGTTGGGGGATTTGTGAGGTTCCGGAGCAGTTGGCGCTGGGTCTGTGGGGGTGGCAGGGGGGAGGATTTGAGGGACGCCGCGGGGGAATGGGAATATGGGATGGATGCGCTCGGTTGCCGGTGCGGTCTCAGGCGAGGAGGTACGGGTTGGGTTTTGGGTTTAGGTGACTGTGAGGAAGCGCTGGAGATGATGCCATGTGTGTGGAACCTCTCAAGCGAGCTTGTGCGATGTTGTTGTTTTAACGTTTCTGTTTTCTAATTGGGATTGTTAGGTGATCGGTGAGATGATTCTGGGTTGTGTCGCGCTTGGTCAGTTGGTTGGATTGCTTTGTTGTTGACGCGACCAAGTATTAATCTCTTAGGTTTTAGGATTCGCTGTTATTCGTGTAGGAGGTTAACCATTTAGCCTAATGCGGGATTTGAATTTGTCTCTGATTTTGGGGTGTTGATCAAGGGTGTCCATGGTTAGGTTATTGCTGCGCTTTTGATAGTAGCACCAAATATATGGTAGAGGTTTCCATTCATCTCTGCTGTTAGAAAATTGGTGAACGAGGGGTTGTAGGGTTTAAGCGATGGGCATTCCACAATGGTTGTGGTTTGTAGATCTGGAGGTATTGGACGTAAGGGTGAGACAATCATTAAGATCTAGCGTGTGGGTTTCTCTGTTATATTTTCTGAGGAAATGGTAACATTATCTGGTGCTGATCAACCTACTAGAATTGATGTCAATTTGGTTGATTTATACTGAATGATTATTCCTTACTTTAGTAGTTGTGATGAAGTTCAAGATGGTAAAATTAGATAGTTAGTATGCAGAAATAGCACATTTATAGTCCTGGGTTGCAACTTGAAAGCCACAGTCTAGTATACAGATTACTGAGTGACGCTATTCTCTCTTCACGAAGTTAATTTGTTTCATTGCAAAATAGTAGGATTTTGTTATGGAGGGCCAATCACTGGAATTGACAACTTCATGGCAGGTTTCTGCTCTTCTGGGATTCCTTTGGATTTTTGCAGCCTGGGCATATGCTGAGGTTCTCTTTTATAGGAAGAATGCTGCTTCTATTAAAGCGTAAGTAATTGTGACTCTGATATATAGACCTCTGGTATCCTTGTACTTTAGTTTTCCATACATGCTGGGTGATATGTTCTCATGTTAGTCCCTAAAATGGAAATATCTGCTTGTGTTACAATAACCATAGCTCAAGACATCTTACTTTTGTTGTACTCAAGTTGTTGCTCCTTCATCTTGCAAGGCTTACTGCACCATTATGTTGCTTTGAAATGAATCGCTTATTGGAAATTCTAGAAGGACTTATTGGAATTTATGTTTCTGTACTTTGTCAGTAGACACTCAGACATAAATTTAGCGGTCATGGATAATAGCTCAAACAATGGAGAGGATCAAAGGATGTTATTGGAGGAGGGTATCCAAGCACCAGTTGCAAAGCCAGTTTATGCGTCTTTCACATCACAAATGCTCAGGTTGTTTGTAATATATAGTTTCTCATTGGAATCGTAAATAAATGTTTTGAGATATCAGGACTCAATGGCTCTGACAAAGATAATTGATTGCACAGACTATTCTTCATGGACCAGGCACTTATTCTAGAGAATCGATTGACACTGAGGGCAATGTAAGCTATAGTTTCATTGCATTCTGCAATCATGCATTATTCTACTGTTGCATTATTCAGCCGAGTAGTTTGTTATCATTTTGTCAGATCTGAGTTTGGAGGCCATCTGCTTTATTTTTACGTATGTGACCGCACAAATCTACTGGGGGAGTCTGGCAAGGTGCTGTTACACTCATGCTCATTACAAGCCTGTATTCACATTTAAATGCTAGTTGCAAATATATTATCAAGTTTAATATCTTTTACATTATACACCTAATATTTGATAGAAACTGTCAACTGTGTACATTATGTGTTATTTTTTAATGGGACACATTTTTCTGACCTTTTCCTGTCATCCTGTATCTGCAGAATTACAGCCGAGATATGTTCCTTTTCCTTTACTTTCTCCTTATTATCGTAGCAGCTATGACTTCTTTCAAGGTCCACCAAGACAAGTCAGCATTCACAGGGAAATCTATACTGTATCTGAATAGGCATCAAACTGAGGAATGGAAGGGTTGGATGCAGGTATTTCTTGGGGGATAAAATACTTGTCCTCCCTTCTGACATCATTATGGTTGCCGTTGATGCATAAAACTAATCTATCGGATATCAGAACCATGCAAAGATAAATGTGTTCAGTGATAAGCATCTTTTGTTATATTATGCTGCCTGTATACTTTCATAGCCTTCATTTAGGAACCTCCCTTGGTTGTAAATAAGTTGATTAGTCAATTACTTCCTTGCAGTAAGGTTCTGATCTATGTCCAAGTACTATCATCTTACCAGTTTTCATCGTTGTTTTCCCTAATTTCAGGTGCTCTTCTTGATGTACCACTACTTCAATGCAAAAGAGATATACAATGCAATTCGTGTGTTCATTGCTGCTTATGTCTGGATGACTGGATTTGGTAACTTCTCCTATTATTATGTGCGGAAGGATTTCAGCATTTCACGATTTGCTCAGGTGCATTCTTAATCCCTTTGCTCTTGTTTCATATGTAGGACTTTCCTGACATGTTTTCACGTTTGACAGATGATGTGGCGCCTCAATTTTTTTGTGGCATTCTGTTGCATTGTGCTAAATAATGACTACACCCTCTATTACATTTGCCCTATGCACACCCTTTTTACCCTCATGGTTTATGGTGCTCTTGGAATACTAAACAAATATAATGAGATTGGATCAGTGATGGCTATAAAATTTGCTGCGTGCTTCTTGGTTGTAATCCTGATATGGGAACTCCCAGGTGTCTTTGAGATTGTCTGGAGCCCATTCACGTTTCTTCTTGGTCAGTATCTCTGTAAACTTTCAGTGAGTTTGATACTTTATAGTTTATACTTTTTCCCAATAAGGATGATCAATGTAATTTATCTTGGGTGTAGGCTATACTGATCCATCTAAACCTGATCTCCCCCGGTTGCATGAGTGGCATTTCCGATCTGGACTGGATCGCTACATATGGATTGTGGGGATGATTTATGCTTATTACCATCCAACTGTATGTTTTCTGCCACTTGTTTTATACTTATATGTCATCTATTAGTGTATCGTTCCATTTCTTTTGTTTTAGATGACAGAGTTTGTAACATCATATAAACAGTGTGTGTGTGGGTGGGTGTGCGCGTAAGAGAGATAGAATAGGTGTTCTACATCAATAAAATGTTGGTTGTGTCGCAGGTTGAAAAGTGGATGGAAAAGCTCGAAGAAGCTGAAACAAGAACCAAACTCTATATTAAGGCATTGATAGTTACAGTTTCTCTAACGGTAATTGTCAAATCACTGAAAAACATTTGTTGCATATCCATCTTTTGATAAGATCACTGTGCTTTACTGTGATCATAGGCTGGTTATTTGTGGTACGAGTACATTTATAAGCTGGACAGGATTACTTACAATAAATATCATCCCTATACATCTTGGATTCCCATAACGTATGTGTTTTTACATATCAATTATGTTACGTATATTCACTGGTGTACTGCAATATCTTATATTGCTCCTTTTTTGTACTCAAAAGTGTCTACATCTGCCTACGCAACTTCACTCAAGAATTCCGGTGCTGCTCTCTCACACTATTTGCGTAAGTTTTGGATTGGTGAAGCATGTTCTATTTTATGATTATACTTTATGTTAAGGTTTCTTGAAAACATAAATAATATATAATTTTTCATCTGTACTAGCTGGCTCGGAAAGATTACATTAGAAACATACATATCACAGTTCCATATCTGGCTTAGGTAACTATCTGCTATCTCTACTTTACAATATTATTTGTTCTGTGGTTCGTGCCACAAGAAAATTTCCTTCTGCTTGTGATGACTGAAAATCGTCTCATTTACTCCTGCAGATCAAGGGTGCCCAATGGGCAACCCAAATGGCTATTGACAATAATCCCAAATTACCCAATGCTCAATTTCATGCTCACTACTGCTTTATACGTAGCGGTAAGTGGATATTTCCTGTGTTTAGACTCTGCAGAGTTCAGCTCATTTCAGCAATGTGCTTATGTTATAATTTATTCCTACAGGTGTCCCATAGGCTATTTGAATTGACTAACACTTTGAAGATGGTATTTGTGCCTAGTCGTGACCGCAAGCTACTCTCATACAATTTTGTGGCCGGAATTGCAATTTCTGTCGCGCTATACTCTGTATCGTTTGTTATAGTTAGCATTACAGGGTGAGTTTGTCACCCCAGAGACTGCCATTTATTTCACCCCAACCTTCATGTTGTTTATTTGTGTTCCATGGTGACAAAGGAGTCGGGAATTCGGGATGCGCAAAATGATCTTGGACAGTGTAATATATAGTTGTTGAACCCCAATGGGGAATATGACAAGTAGATATATGATTGTATAGTCGGTTGAAAATTGAAAGTCACACTGTAAGTGTGTAAGAGAGCACGTTTACGGTAGAAATCAGATTTCGTCTTACTGTCTTTTGGCTTCTTGAGATTATAGAATGGTGGAAAAAATTTGCTGCAGTACTGACTTCTGAGTTCGGAGACGAAAGATGTCTGTATTGGTTTGCCAGCTTTTTGTTTCAGACCATGCCAAGACGAGTGACATGAAACAAACAAGGGAATACCAAGTTTTATTTTCGGTGGTAAATTTAAAAGAGGGGTTGGGTTGTATATTGTTCGGTTACTTAAGGACTGAATATGTAATCCCTCAGATCGCTCTGAGATTCATGAAAACTGACATCTGCCGGTCGCGCTCCCTCAACTCCCAGGTTAAAAGTTACTCTTCAGAAATCAATGTTAATTGTTACTCCTTTCATGGATAAATGACTCTTCTCAATGCTGGGTATAAGCCTAAAACAACTACATCTCTGAACCTGGTATATATAACTTGATAACAGAGTTTGAATAAGTATCACTAGAACACATTTGTCGAGAGTTAATAGTCAAGCTACGCTAGAAATAGCATACATGCTCATTTCATTTTAAGACCATTCCAAAACAAAGCAAATATGCCGTGAAAAAAACAAGTGCCAAATTCAACAAAATATGGAGACTGGTACAAAACATCCTCCAGCACAAAGCCCAGACTGGTACGGCATCCATCATGCTGTTGAATTGTGATAGGATGGGGAAGAATACCAGCACAGGGGGAAAACGCCATCAGCTTCAGTTCCTATTAGCAACTCT
>KE371141.1:325528-340493 GCA_000418225.1 Zizania latifolia | reverse complement strand
TTATTATTATTATTATTATTATTATTATTATTGATGAAATTTTTGTGGGCTGGTCAAGAGAAATTGTATTGTATGCCCCGTTAATCATAAGATGTGTCTCGTGTGTACAATCTCTATTTGACTTGTACACCTCTTTTCAACTTTATTTATATAGCATGATATTTTTGCCTCGTCCATACCCTGTTCTGTTTATTGATGCTGATGTTTTTTCTTCATGTTATTTTGGTTATCGGGGGCTCTTGAGGAAAAGTTGGGTGCAGAAGAAAACTAAAAAAACTGTATTTTTAAAAAAGTTCTATAAATATTTCGGTTGATAATATGTCACGATAATATAAAAATAGCTCATCCTTTGAAATTTCCATATGGTATACCTTACAAATGAGGCTAACGAGTGTAGAAGCAGGAATTTTATATTCACCGCCAAGTCCCTCCTGTAGAGACAGATCTACAATCTTGTACATGTCGTCACAGGATAATAATACATTATTAATTAGACTAAATATTATGTTTTAATTAATTCATTGTTGATGATAATAATATATTGTTGATGATAATAATATGATTTACATATTTCTAAAAAACATGATTATTAGGTAATAAATTTATAATAAGGCATTGTTTAGCACAGTTCCAGATTTAGAATATTTTAAGCTGGTCTAATCTAGCTTCAAGAAATCCTGGATCTGAAACTGTTGATGAATTAAGGGTATTTAGTTAAGTAATGTAGTTTTTTTTAAACTACAAATAAAAATTTAAAATATTTTATTATGCTATATATATTTTAGATTCAAAACGTAAATCTTGAAATTGGTGCTGTACTAGACATGTCTAGATCTCACCTTCTGAGTTGTATGATCGAGAAGACGCAGGCGCATGACCCCGGCCACGCCACATGCTGACACCGGTGCACCGCGAGAGCACGAGGCGATCGAGACGCGCAGGTACCCCAGCTACAGAACTACAAATAGCAAGCGGCCGCGACACGTTACACCGGCAGGCCGCCCCGGGCCCCAACCCACCCGTCCGTCAAGGATCAGCCGCGCCGCCAGCGAGCCATCGGCCCATCGACGCCCACACAGCGGGAACAGTCGGCGAGCGCCGGCGCAGGGAGAGGCCGGCCGGCGCGCCGATGTGGGGCAGCCTTGTCTCCATGCTCCGGTGGCCGCCAGATCTCGGCGCGCCCAGCCTGGCCGCGCTGCTGCCGTCTTCTTCGGCGGCGCTCTACGCGCCCCTCCGTGGGTGGTGGCACTGGCGGCCGGAGCGGCTCGGGGAGACGGTTCGGCAGTGGCCCCAGCTCGTCCCCGACGTGCCCCCCGTCGTGGACGCCGTCCTCTGGGGCCTCGTCACCGCCATCGAGTCCGTCGCGCTCCTCTCCATGGCTTGCTGCTTCTTCCTCTTCTGCGGCTGCACGCTTTGACCATGGATCGATGCCACTGTGTGTGTGTGTATAATGTTAGTATGTATATATGTATATGATTGCTTCGTAGCTCTGCTACAATCTGTTTTTTTGCTTTTTTAAATTTTCAGACCATACTTCATGTTGTTTGACACACGTTGTGTGCATGGTAAATTGATTAATTACACTAGGACGTCGTCATGGTAAATGGTAATCTTAGTACTAATCGTGGTGCTTAGTGCGTTGATTTGTGATTGGATTTTGCTTGTCAATGTGCACGGCAGTGAGGTAGAAGTAGCGTAACGCCATGGATTGATTAGGGGTGTCGAACTCTTCGGGGGATCTCTTGTGACTGACGAGATGACTGAGAGCTCTGCTGCTCGCGATGGCCACAGATGGATTTAAGTGTCCATGTGACGCTTGCCCCCACGTGTAGCAGCAAAGCGCCAAACGGCTCGTCCTTCGCAGAAACAACCAGTCGGGTTTGCCTCCCTGCCGAGTACCATCATCAACGGAGGCACTGCACAGGAGGGGCCATCGGCCGGCACTTCGTGTAGCGGCCAAAAAGACGCCGGTCCCGGCCAGCACGTCGTGCACGCCCTGGAACGGTATCCTCTGCAGAAACGCTGAGGGCCACAGTACGGTGAATTCTATCTAGGTCACTTCCCCGTCCACAAATTTTCGACGAACAGTTTCGACCAAGACAAGAATACAATGTAGATTTACTGTTCATCACAATTAAGTACTGTCGCTGTAGTAACCCGTTACTGTTCTGTGAGCTAAAACGCTATTCCACTCACGTATCATTCTCTGCATTACCGTACAGAAGCCGGCTCCGCACGCTCTAGCTGTCCCCCACTCCGAGATCGCCCATGGCTATAGATCAATTCTCTCCAGGGGCCTTACTACGACATGCCTTCGAACGTCGATTCCTTATAGTTGATCTCGTGTATATCGTTAACCTACCCTCATTTTGTTAGGTAGAAAGACAAAATAGTAGAGTAGGTTGAATAAGAATAATGATGATATATGTGGTAAGTAGTATGTTCCAATTACCAATGAGATTCAGTAGAATATAAGAAACAGAAGATACCTAAGAACTATTATCCATAATAAGGTCTAAATCTAAGTAACATAATAGCAAGGTCTGATTAAACACGAGTCCTGCATCCATCAAAAAAAATATCTGATGACCACCGAACATACAAACTCATTTAACATTCAAAGCTTACGAGTGTCGCCGTCGTACGTCATTTGCTTCGCAAACTGGATCACGTTTCGGAGGGATAAGAAGAAGAATATGTGGTCTCGAATTCGTAGGCTCGATCGATGAAAGGGGAATGGTGCCCAAAGTGTCAAAGACTAACTAGCTATTACTTGCGACTGAAAAGACAGATGGTCAAGATTTATCCTATTCGTAGGCTGGCAAGCACTATTCCACGGATGAATTCTGCCTGCCTCCGTAAGCTCTTTTATGAGAACCAGCTAAATTAGCGGTGACAGAAAGTTTACAGGACACGATACAGTTCATTGTTCACTCTCGACAACGAATTCGTACGTTATTGCCGTCCTTGTCAAAAAATTGAGGGAGATTACCAGAGTTCCGCAATGGAAAACTCACTCGATCCTAAATTCAGACTTTAGATCAGCAACCTCCTCAATACCTCTGGCCAGATTTTCAGCCTCCCCGATATAAGAATGTGGTGTTAGCTTCAGAAGGGGTGATCGTGCCGCCTCAGGCAGGTCTAGACCTTCAATGAATTTCCGTATGCTGTCCTTGGTGACAGCCTGCCCTCTAGTCAATTCCTTCAGCTTCTCATGAGGTTCAGGAATTCCATACCTTCGCATCACCTACAAAGATAAATGATGAATCTGATGTGGAAATATGACAGACAATTGATATGTCTTTGAGAGCTAGGGCAACTAAAGAATGCCCATTTGTGTCTAAATGATGACGAACACAGGTTGGTGTATCGGATGAAAACAGCAATCGATGAAATTATCTCAAAATCGAACTTTAAGTTCTGAAAAAATTTCAAAAGATTGTAAGATGTAGGAGAATATGTCGTTTTCGAATCGAACAAATGCAATCAAGACCACATTTTCAGCTGATATTTTACCATGAACATACCCTGGCTTAAACACAAAAAAAATCCTAACGAATATATTAAGGGCGAGACACAGTCATACAACAAGCATCTAACAAGCCACTTTTGACAATTTAAAAGCATCTCAAGAGGCACTCAGATTTCTTGTATAAGACAGCACAACTCCATGGAAGCATAGCATCGTAAAAGCAACCAGAAATCAAATCGAGGACAAAGGGTTGGTGTCTTACTGTCTGTATTGGTTCTGCAAGGACCTCCCATGTTTGCTCCAAGTCTTCAGATAACCGGAACTCACTCACCTACCAACAGAGAATTCAGCAGAAAAACAATTATTCGTCATATTTACATTAAAGGCTAATGAGTTTAATAAAGTTAGGTCAGTTACAAAGCAGACTAAATATCTAAAATTCCAATAGTAAAAAATGCAAGTTGCAGTGAACAAAGGAATATCTTGTTTCTGGTATGACAGACATCCTGAGATCATTTATTTGGTGCAACTACTGACTAGATGCAAATAATAGTTGGGCAAACACCTAGCCATCTCCATCAATTTATAGTATTCTTAGTCAAAAACATAAAGAGAACAGGTTTTGTGTGGGTGTGTATGCTTGGGCATCAACCTTTCCACAACACAGCATGCATAGAAAGACGCAAAATATCAACACAATATACTGGAGCAAATTTAGTTATCTGCTAACTTGAAGTTCGGTACTTGGATAATGGTAAAAATTATCTATGCAAGAATAATTCAAGGCACAACCAATGAACCAAATCAAATAAGAGGAAAATTTTGGGCCACCTACCTGAACCTTCTCGATTCCTCGCAATGTAGCTTTGTAAGCCAAGAGCGAATGCCCTAATCCAACACCCAAGTTTCGCAAAATAGTTGAGTCTGTGAGATCACGCTGACAGAGTGGCATGGTTGTTCATTAGTGGGGATGTCAATGACTCAATTCAATTTGAAGTAACGGTTAGGTGCTAAGACATGTTTGGTTGCTTGCTGTATTTTGCCACAATTTTATGTTAATTGTCAAATGTGGCAAGCCACAGTTTTTTGGCATGCACATCATTTATTACAAGTGTGGTTGCATTGCAAAAAGAAAGAGAGAGTCTGACATATGGGACATAAAGGTAAAGTGTAGCATGCACAAGTTCACCAGAAAACCATGAAATAGCCTGATAAAGCTAAACTTAATCTCAATTTGTGACAAGTTAGGCATCTGTTCTTGCATGTGCATCCGGCCATCTGCAATAGATATCCTACCCTTTTTCGCCAATGGAGATAGTAAAAGTGGAAACTGGAGGGTACAAATGGTATCATTACCTGCATCCGTGATATCGGTAGCTTCATGCTTAAAGAAGACAAAGTACCATTGGCCATAGTCAAATTGCCATCACTGTTTTCAAAATCAATGGGATTGACTTTGTGAGGCATTGTGGAAGATCCAACTTCACCAGCCTTTACTATCTGCAACAACATTTGGAAAGATGCAGTAAGTTCGCACAGAATATATAATCATATACAACTAAGTTTTTCCCTCTGTGTATTGAATGAAACCCTTTAAGAGCAGTCCTTGTATGTGGTATTACCTGCTTGAAGTAGCCTAGTGATATATAGGCCCACATGTCTCTGTCAAAGTCGGTCAACACATTGTTAAACTGAACAAATAGATTGAAGAGCTTTGATATGTAGTCATGAGGCTCAATCTGTAAAAAGGTTAAAACTGCATCAGACCAAAGAATATCATGACCTGATGATCATAGAATTTACTTAACACAGTTAGCTAAATGGAAAGGTTATTAGTGAAGATAACCTCCACACCACCATAGTTCAAGAACAGTCTGAGATGTGTAACAAATCCAATAGAGCGCTGTTTAATGGGAAAAACAAGTGAAATAACTGGATATCAAAAGAACGGATATAAATCACCTGGGTAACATAAGGATTGAACTCCAAGCCCAATGACCTGACAAACTCTTCCGCCACCTTAGGCCAGTTAACTTCTGGATATGCAACCACATCAGCGTTGTAATTTCCGACAGCGCCAGCGAATTTCCCTAGTATTTTGACCTCAGAAAAACTCTTTCCTATATTTGACAATCTTGCTGCAAAATTTGCCATCTCTTTTCCCAGAGTTGTTGGGGATGCTGGCTACAATAAGGAAAGTGAAAATCTGAGCTAGTATTCTAACTTCTAAGCATATGGTGTCATCTACACTGATTTTGTGTATATGTGTACAACAATACAAGTATATACCACCGAGTATTCTTCAGAGGTGGTTCACATACCTGTCCATGGGTTCGGGATAACATAGGGATGGATGAATTTAGCGTTGCCAAGGAACATATTGCTTTGCATATGTCAATCATAACAGGGAACATAACTGTAATTACCCCTTCTTTTAGAGCTAGTGCGTGTGACAAATTGTTGATATCTTCAGAAGTACATCCAAAATGGACGAACTCCAGCACCTGGGGGCAGAGACACCCTTAACAGCTAACCACAAATAGGATGTACCCTGAGCTATTACTTCATGCTGAAGGGATCCATACCTTTGCAATATCTGGATGTGAACTGCATTTTTGCTTCAAAAAACACTCAACAGCTTTCACATCATGGTTGGTTATTTTCTCAATATTTTTCACTTCTTTCGCATCAGCAATGCCAAAATCCTGGATAATTGCATCCAGGAATAACTGGGCCTCCTCGCTGAATGGAGGCACCTCAGTGATCTCAGGGATTTCAGAGAGTTTCAGTAGCCACTTTACCTACAGAACCAGAAACCACTTCGGATAAGCAACATTGATTACGACACCAGCAACATGCTGCATGCACAAAAAACTCTATGACTGCAATGAATCAAAGAATGAT
This sequence comes from Zizania latifolia, assembly GCA_000418225.1. Taxonomy (NCBI): domain Eukaryota; kingdom Viridiplantae; phylum Streptophyta; class Magnoliopsida; order Poales; family Poaceae; genus Zizania; species Zizania latifolia. The sequence goes on along the minus strand of KE371141.1, from coordinate 334,117 downwards.
ACCTCAACGATGACTCGGTATCTGATGAGACCGAACTCACTGAAGAAGGGTTTCAGGTCCCTGACAAAGCGCTCATACCGCCCATCCAGCGGCGAGAGCCCCATCAGGCAGAACGCGTCGAAGTCCTCCGCGCGTTGCATCTCCTCCAGCGACCCCGCTGCCCAATCCAGCGGAGCACGCGTCTATAACACCAAACAGACCACAAAGGCATGTCCCGTAAGCAACGACCACTACATAACCAGGAGTTTCGGAGACTGTACGTCTGTACGGGAGTGTATCACCGGACTCCGGTCACCTCAACGGTAGCTCCGGCGCCGGCTGCAGAGCAGCGTAGGCTCCGGGGCTGGAGGCGCGACGCACCGGCCAGGGCGGCGGTGGCGCAGTGGGCCGCGGCCGCAGCGACGAGGGAAGCGGCGGCGGCGCCATGAGCCTTCAGCGACGGCGGCGGCGCCGACATGCTTGGGGGAATCGCCGCGAGTGTCAGGTGCTAAAACCCTAGAAGCGAGGAGGCCGCGGCGGCTGTCTGCAGCTGGGCTGTGCGGCGAGCAGCCGGAGAAGAAAGGAGGAAATGGAGAGATAGCTACGAGAAGAAAGGGTTTAAGAGCGTATACATGGTTAAAGATGCTAACCCACAAATCTTCAGAAATTTTCTACCATGTATATAATTTGAATTGTTATTAAGATGAGTCTCACGTTCTAATTAAAAATAATTTTTTATTCATGACTCATAACTCAAAAATTCCATTTAATTTTTTTCCCGTGAAAAAATAAAAGATATATGATTTTTTATTGCTTATGGCTAGACTATAGTCATATGGATATCCATAACCTTAAAGAAGCTTATGAATTCTTCCACAATATATATAGTTGATTTTAAGGATTTATAGTCTCCTCTAAAGTCCACATTGTGGATGCCCTAAGGTTCCGTTTGATTAAGAGACAATATAAGATGAAATGGTTCCGTTCTAATTTTTTATGATGAGATCGTTCTATTTTGTATTTGGTTTGTGAGGGATAAAAATATCCTTTTTTTGTTTGTTGTTTAGTTAGTGGGTTGAGAAAAATGAGACCCGCTCCGAAATCTCTAACCTGTCCCGAAAACTCTGGCTCGTCCCTAGAGACTCTGCCTCGTGCCGACACCGTCGGATCTTCGATATCGTCCACCGGACTGTCTCTGCCACCCCATGACGTGCGCTGGAGCCTCTGCCCCGCCTCAGGCACCTCTGCCCTGCCCTAGAGCCTCTACTCCGCCGCTCTCCTGTGTCGCCCGACACCGTTGCCTCGCCCACGACGTGCGTCAGAGCCTCTGTTCGGAAGCATCCATACCGTCCCGGAGCCTCCGAGCGCGAGGTGGGATGAGCTCATTCCGAACATTAGAGAAATATTTCTTGGTGGATCGACTCTGTCTCATCTAACTTTAAACTAAACATCATAAAAAATACAACCGTCTTATCTCATTCTACTATGTTCATAAAACCAATTGTCCCTACAGAATGATATATTTTAGGTGTTTCAGGGAATGACCATTTGGTACGCTTGATTGATTGATGACAGACTGATTGGGTGCCGCGGGCCGTGTTTCTAAAATCGTTTGTAAAAGCTGGCCAATTCGGTGGTGTAGGTAGCGTTTCCAAAATTCAAATTCAAATTTTTGCATTAAATTTTTTTGGGTGAACAAAACGAGTTGTTATCAAGTAGTTTGAATTGGCTTATAACGTTAATTGACAGATTGGTTAGTCATAATGTCTGTTTGTGTCAAAAATTGATCAATTTTTTAAAAAATATAGAAAATTCATAGAAAAGTAGAAAATATTGAAAATACGTTGGAAAATATTATAAAAATATATGAATATAAAAAATATATCCGTACAATGATAGAAAACTTGGTATAAGAATTGTATAACTTTTTATGAAAAACAAAAAGGAAAATATTGAATATAGAATGTGGGTTAGACCGACCTTTTTATTTTCCTAATTTTATAGAATCTGTTCTGATCATAATTTTATCAAATTTCAATATTTTTTCAAAAATATAAAAATCGTTTTAATTCGCCTAATGTTTATTTTTTTCGAAATTTTCGAATAATTACCGAGCGTAGCCTCGCAAACCGGCCACCGGCAGCAATGTAAAAAATAGCCATGAGCAGTTTTAGCAAGGCAAGCCGTTGCGGCGCCATGGTCTTTTCTAAGGCACGTATCAATGGGACTTGTAGGCCCACTAGTCTTGTTTGGGCCTGGGGGTGATCCGAATCAAAGCGGCCCTGTCCGTAAGCCACTACTGGTCTAAAACAAGTCAAGCTTGTGTGGCCCAGGATGAGCCTAGTACGGCCCAGCAATGTTCAGGCTATCTTTGTCCCACATTTATTTCTGTTTCATTTTTTGTCCCACATTAAATGTTGCTTATTTTGTACAATGATCTAAATCTTGCTTTAGATATGCAAAATCAATGCCCTGTGATTTTTATAGAGGATGTAGTGAATTTTATTGTAAGAGCATCTTCAAGAGAAACCTATATAATACATTTCCCTAAATTTTAAGGATTATTTAAAAAACTACAAAAAATAAGGTGTCCCTGTTGTATTTAGTTTTTTGTCCCACATTAATGAAGTGTCCCACAATGATCTAAATCTTGCTTTAAATTTGCAAAATCAATGTGCTATGACTTTTATAGAGGATGGAGTGGATTTTATCGCAAGAGCATCTCTAAGAGAAATCCTATGTAATATATTTCTCTAAATTTTTGGAATTACAGTAAAAAATAGCTCCGACAAGTACTTAAAAGACCATCAAAAATAAAGTATCGTCAAAATCAAGAGGTTTACTCGCCAATTATAGACAATATGTGTTGCTCCCTATATTATTTATATCGCTCTCCCATGCGCAGGTGAATACTCCCACTGCTCCGGCCTAACCACTGCCGCCTACCACCCTTCTTGCTGGTCGTGTCTGTCTTCCTCATACACTTGTCGTCAGCTGCTTCCTCCCACAGCTCGTCCTGCCACTCCTATTGGTAGTAATGCCATAATCGCTTGCATCACTGGTTGAAGTTTTTGGCATGCAAAGTAATTGATATACGTGTGAAATTGATTCCATTTTTGGCACGAACAATGCGACCGAAGAACTAGCTCTGCCAATCTAAGCTCTGGAGACATGCCAAGATTAAAGGGTGGCTGTTTTGCTGAGATCAAAACCTGCTTGAAAAACGAAAACGAAACTGAAATTCTCAGCGTGACGCCGGCTTACCGACGTTCTGCCACGTCATCAGATCACGCGACTCCTCCCACCCACCTGGCAAAACCGCAGAGCCCCGTCTCGCCTCCACGGTGTATAAACCCCCGTCTCCTGTCGCTGTCCGCAATCTCGTCTCCACCTGGCGGCCTCTTCCTCCGCGGTTCTCCCCTTCCCACCCCCAAAACCTCAAACCCCCCGACCAAAAAGCTCGCCTCGAACGACTCAAAACGCGAGGGCGCTCGACGTCTCCGCGGCCACCGCCCGACGACGCGGCGAACGGCGCCGCGCGCGTGGTGGCCGGAGAGCGCCGTGGCGTCGTCCGCTGCGGGCTGCGCCGGCGATGGCGTTCGACCTCACCGCCAGTGGCTCGGCCTCCCGGAAGGCCGAGCCCCGAGCCCCGGTCCGCATGGCGCCCATGGGCCCTCCACCTCCCCCGCCGATCCCCCCGACTCCGGGGATGTATCTCCGGGGGCCTTCGCCGCCCCCGCCGGGGCTCTTGCATTACCCGATCATCCAAAGGCTCCATCTCGCTGTCGCCAGGCAGGTGGACATACGCCGGAGCTGCTCTCTCCTCGAGGTGAGCACCGGAGCGTTAAGCTTGTACGATTCATCGTGTGGTTGTTTCGTGCTGATTTCGTGGCTAATTTTGGGGATTTTTTACGAGACCAGTTCATTTCGTGTTCCGGGGTTGTGCCCTCGCCGTACGAGGAGAGGAAGAGAACAATGGTGGTGCGCGATCTCGACAAGGTAATGGTCGTTCGGGTTTCGGTCTTAAAGGTTAAAGTTTGCAATGTTGGTTGGCATGGGAGCTTTGATCCGGTGGTGGGTTTTGCAGATAGTGAAGGATTGGGCCAAGAGGGTGGCCTGCGACCAGAGGGGACAATATTGGAAGACAACAGCCACGGTGTTGACCTTTGGCTCGTATGCTTTAGGGGTAAGAAAGAGATGTCCGATTTGTGCACGATTTCATGGATTTTTTTATGTTGATGCAATGTCCGGTTTATTTGATAGTTTAATAGTTTATGGTGTTGGAGTGGTATATTTTTTTATTTCTGTGATGAATTAAGTCAACTATCATATGGTGTGCTCATTTTGAACCTTTAAAGTGTCCTCATCAATTTATCAATTGCCCAGTCATTTTCAGCAATGGGTCTTGGGATCAGTATTTCTAAGTTACTACCGGAGTCTGGAGAGAGCGAGTTAGATTTAGCTCGTTACAAGCCATTGAATTACAATGTCTCATGTTAAGATTAGTAATAAGCATGTTTATTTATGACCTGCAACAGTTTTCAATAATTTTTAAGCTGAAACAGTTTACCAATCACTGCTACTTTGCTATATGTATGCCAAAGCAAAATGACCAGAACCTTTGAAAGAAGGAGCACCATGGTTCTTTGTCTTGCTCCTTCGTTGTTCTTTTCTCAGCCTCTTTGTGAGTTGATGATTTTTTTGGAGCGATACAATATTTGATTGCATTGCTATCGCAATTGATGTAATGCCAGTGATTGATGAGGCAGCCAGAATATGTGATAGTGATGACTGATGACCAGTGATGTAAGTGATTAAGTGAAGAAAATTTCTGAGAAGAGATTGTAGATTCTTAGTCGTGCATACTCAACTTTTTTTTATGCGGGGATGTGCATACTCAACTTAATATGATGTTTGTTGACATGACATGAGGAAACCAATCTTGTTATATGGTCAAGGAGTACAGAAAAGAGATTAAATTTTGACATCTGTTCCTATGGGAAATAGCTTGCATGTAAACACCATGTAAGATGTTTAATTCTATACTTGACTTGAAAGACCACCACCACCACCATAACAACAACAACAACAAAGCCTTTCAAACCCAAGCAAGTTGGGGTAGGCTAGACGTTAGAGTTGAAACCCGGTAGGAGTCATTAATCACGGTTCAGGCACATGAATAGCTTCTCTCCATGCACTCCTATTCAAGGCCAAATCTTTAGGAGTATTCCATTCTTTCAAATCTCTTTTTATTGTCTTCCCATGTCAATTTCGGTCTTCCCCTATCTCTCCTCACACTATTGTCATGCCTCACGATTCCACTATGCACCAGTGTCTTTCTTCAATTGGTGCTACCCTAGCTTGTGTGCCCACAAATCCAACACAACATACGTATTTTTGCAACACTTAACTGTTGAACATGTCGTCTTTTTGTAGGCCAACATTCTGCACCATACAACATTGCATGTCTAATCGTCGTTCTATAAAACTTGTCTTTTAGCTTTTATGGTACCCTTTTGTCACAAAGAATATCAAATGCTTGTTGCCACTTCATCCACCCGGCTTTAATTCTATAACTAATATATTCATCAATATCCTCGACTCTTTGAAGCATAGATCCCAAATATCGAAAGGTATTCTTCTTGGACACTACTTGACCTTCCAAACTAACATCTCCCTCATGTGTAGTAGTACCAAAGTCACATCACATATATTCAGTTTTAGTGGTATGATTCAAAATCTTGGTTTGGTTAGTCTCTTATTACATGTACACTAGCTACACGGGTTAATGGTATGATTGTAGCTTGCCTTTGCTTGTTTGTAGCGTTGCCTCTCTACTAGGCGATACCCTTTGAGATTTGTGGTTTATCTTTCCATGACAGTCCTTGCCTAATTTTTTCTACCTTGAAGGCATATGGACCTGAATCTGATATTGATGCTGTCTGTGTCGGCCCTTGTATTGCATCACTACAGGTAAGTATCTCTTCCTGTTTTCCTTTTGTGCACTAGCTTGGGGCCTTTGAAATTATCTGACAATTTGTATATGTGTTAATGTATAGCACCATTTTTTTGTTGTCTTGCGACAAATGCTTGAAGAGAGGCCAGAAGTATCAGACCTGCATTCTATTGAAAGTGCTAAGGTTCCGTTGATGCGCTTTAAATTCAACAGAATGTTAGTTGATTTTCTATATGTTCAACTCCCGGTCATCAATGCTGCAGAGGCAAGTTTCTTAGAATTTGTTATGCTTGCATGACTATAGTTACATGGTATCTTAATTAGTGTTTCATACAATCTTATATTATTATGTGTTACAATTGTTCATTCCATGATTAATTGTTGGTTCAAACTCATGTTTTCTTAAAACGACACCTTTCACTGCGGTAGCCATATAGAACCTGCTGGTGATGTCCTGCGTTAATTTGCAGGCTTTATATTTAATTTCCTTCAGTATCTTACCTTTTTTAGAACAAGTATTTACCGCATTATGGTTTCACTTTTTGTGATATTTCATTCAACTATGCGTAGTATTTTACGAAACCAATGCATGTTACCTGTTACATACCTATCAGTGGATTAGACCCCCCACATATTCTTTGAGCCTGTGTATTATTGTGGGGCCCCAATATCGCCTCCTTGGTTTGGCATGACACTGGAGTCCACCATTGCTGTCGCTAGCTCGGTTTTGGCGGCAATATTTGAGCCCCACCATAACACCATGCCTCCATTTCAATAACTCAGTGAGTTTAACTTGCTCTCTGCGCTGGTTAAAATGGCATAACATTTGTAAAGAAAGATACATTCAGTCCTTTACTTTCTTATTGTGTATATTATAGTTATAGATGTATATATTTCACTGGACCATGTGCTTTGTGAAAGCAACAGATGCTATGTATCTATTAATAAATTAGGTTTGCCCCCTGTTTTTTTCAGGCAGTAGTTTTAGTTAAAAACAGTTAAAATATGATACTGTATGTGAAGAATGTTATCTTTACCATATGTGTGCGTGATACAACCAGTCCATTCTGAGCTCTACCTTGTTTGATATGTGTCAAGGACGTCGGCACCTAGGGTAGGAGGCCCTTGACTGCGTAGATCGTAGTGGTAGGATAGGTTGGCGCAGGATTGATCCCCTTGCCGAGCTATGTTAGAGAACGGGGGAGACTTTAGAGAACTGAGATAGGGTTTGTAGATTGATCTTTATTCCTTGCTTGTCTAATTATACGCTATGGATTCCTTTATATAGAGCAAGGATTCCCTTTATTTTTAACCGACTCTAATTACAATTGAAGAAGTAAACTAACAAGACTCTAATCCTAGACTAACCTAAACTCTATGCGCCATGGCCTAGCCTGCCGCGCGGTTACTGTTACCGCATGGGCCTGGTGGCCCTGGCCCATGACAACATGTGTTTTTCATTATCATTTAAGGAATTCAGCTCTAAATCAGTTAATCAGACAGAGACCATTAATTGCGATAATGAGGTGGTTAATTCAAGTTCTCACAAGTTGTACGGTGCTGCAGGCTATACATTCATTTGACCCTCACTTGCTAGCGGCAGTTGATGGGCCAAGCTGGAGATGTCTATCTGGAGTTCGTGTTAATAGACAAATCATTCAATTACTTCCAAATATGAAGGTCAATAATCTCACTTGATTAATTACATTCCATTCTTCTTATTTTCTTTCATCTCACTGTTCACTTAATCATATTTTATTTCATATTCTCACCTTTGTTTTACTTTCTTCCTTGTTTACACTTGTTCACGTGGCTGGGCCTGGGCTGGCAGCCCTGGCCCACAGCCAGCCTAGGCCCAGCCACGTGACAACACTTTATGGGCTTGTCTTTGTTAATGCAATAAAACTAATGTGCTATGGCTTGTTCTACCTATGTTGAATCATCTATCTGCTGAGTTCTTTAAACCTTTCTTGCTAATATTCCTATTCCTTTTTCTCCTAACCAATTCCTTTTTATGGCATTCTGATGCAGAAGTTTCAAATTCTGTTGCGGTGCCTTAAACTATGGGCAAGAAAAAGAGGGCTTCATTGCCATGTATGTGATTTACTTCTTTATCGACATCAGCTGATGGATTTTCTCTCGCCATTATTTGTCTTGCAGTGTCGTCCTTAATTGTATGGTGCTGTTTTTCAGCTACTTGGCTTCTTTGCTGGGATTCATTTGGCGATTCTTGCAGCATTTGTTTGTAGCAGACATCCAAATGCTAGTGTCAACACTTTGTTCTCTTTGTTCTTTGATACATTTTCTCACTGGCCATGGCCTCTTCCAGTGAATTTGCTTGATGAGCCAGCTCCTTGGAACCCTGATCAGTGCTCTCTCATGCCCATAGTGATGCCCTGTTCTCCACCAGAATTTTGTGCCTCCAGTATAACAAAAAGTACCTTCAACAAAATCAAAGAAGAACTTCAGCGTGGTTTTGCTTTGACCAATGTATGTTTATTCTTTATCAGGTCCTATTTAGTTAATATCCTGTTTTTACTCTCAATAAGCTAATTGTCCTGTTCTAATATCATTTTCCCTAGAGTATACATTGTTGCAAATTTGAAAGAGTTATTAGCTCTAATGTAACTAGTTTCAATCCTTCCATTTTTATT
>KE371141.1:279650-299845 GCA_000418225.1 Zizania latifolia | reverse complement strand
ACAAACCTATGGATGCAGGTTAAAACGAATGCCCAAATTGTAACAGCGATTCACATTCAATGTGAAATTCAAGTACTGCAACGCCATTCTAAGATTTAATAACACCCTGCAAGCAAGCACAACAGGGGGTAACTCAAATTCCAGTGGAGCAATATTACAATACCTTATAAGCCAAAATACCCCACTTCTTCATCTTCTCCATCATCATCATCGTCATCCTCAGAAATCCTGAAATCCTCTAATGCCTCCTCCTCTTCCTCCTCGTCAGCGTCATCCATCATTTCTGAAGCTAGATGTTTGTCCTTCAAGCCAGTGCTGAGCACAACAGTTTGTCCTTTGGACTTTTCCATGTCTCTTTGCAATCTTTCCATGTTCTCCTTCCTTCGCTCAGCCTCTAACCTCTCTTTTTCAGCAATCCTCTTGTCAAGATCAGCCCTGAAAAGTTTTTTGTTGACAATTAGTTATAGATTTCTTACTATGCATAGAACATTCAGAAACTGCAGCAGAACATCGTTAAGATAAAACACCTGTAACTCTCCATATATTCCTTGGCACTTGCTTCTATAGCTTCAAAAAATGCATTGACTCCAGCACCAGATACTGCAGATACTCCAACTGAACGCAGATTTTTGTAAAACTCATCCAGGACAAGAGAGAGGCTTCGGGTAAACGTAGAGGTGTATGACGAGTCAGAATCCAAGGCTGTCTGAAATGCCTCAAAGTCTTCCATCCACTGATCAAATAAACAACATAACTTCTGGTTATGGAAGCCATGGGACAAAACTAATATAGTAATATGACAATTAACACACCCATTTTTTTAGCAAATATCAATCATGTACATGGATCATGGATGATCACAGTTTTAACTTTCAACTTGATTGACCGATAACAGTAAATACCAAAGAGAGACATTGCATGTGGCTGATAGATACTGCATTACTGGAGTCCAAAATGCAATACTATACTACTGTGAGTAATCAACAACAGAGGAATTGAAGTATTCATCAATGGCACACATACCTCCAGAGCAAACTCATGCTTGGCAACATCAACCTTATTAAATGTTAGAACCAGAGGTAAGCGGGTCTTGTACAAAATGCTGCAGGCATAAAGCATGTTGCTCATGAAAGTTACAGGGCTTGTTGATCTGGGAGTGTCAATAACATATGCAACAACTGTTGGAAATGTTGATGCAAAAGCTTCAGTTATGATAGCCCCTGAAGCCGACCAAGTGAAGATTTCAATCTGCCCTGGAGTGTCCACAAGCACATAATCTAGCTGGTCAGCACGTCTTTCAATAACAGATATAACCTGTAAGGACAATTATCAGGTGTTACACAACCTCAATAGTTGAAAGCATCACGGTGTCAACCAAATTTATGTACTCTGCAGTAAGCAAACCTCAGAACAATTTCTGCAGTACTTTACATGGAATTATGGAAAATTTATCCCATCAACATATTAGCCAGATAGCATTCTTTTAACAATTTTACTAGATAGGGAAAGTGTGCTTCTTAAAATATATCCATCATCTAAAATATAAGATCACTCTTAAGCCTTGTACGAAACACTGGAATTTGTAGAATTCTCGAGCAAATTGTACTGGTTCCTGCAAAATCTCAGCATCCAAAATAGGCACTTACTGTGTAATTCACTTTTGGTTCGGAAATTTACGGAAAGGAACAAAAAGTTTTAATACTACCCTAGAGTAGATATGACGTCCTGAACTAATTAGAAGCTATTAGTGAAATCAAACAACCTGCAACTCCTCGCTGAACTCTTCACTGCCCATTTTCTGTCGCTCCTTTACTAAATTGGTGCATATAAATCACATATTACTCATTGAAGCATACTATAAAAAAACAGATCGGACCACAGCTTAACCAAAAAAACAGAACCGGCTGTTAGTAGCTGCACTCTTACTCTCATTGAGAGGATGACACTAGGAAGAGTTAGGAAAATTTTCTGGTTTATTTCTCACACAATGCCATGCCAACCCAAGGGTTGGGGATACATTTTATAGGCTAGCCATGCAGCCCATTAGTCCAAGATGCTAGTCCAAGATGCTAGTCCAAGATGCCAAAGTGAAAAAGGATGCTGGTCTAAGATGCTTAGTCCAAGATGCTAAAGTGAAAAAAAGGATAAAGCGCACTAGACTTATTCCATCACCGGCAACATCAACAGTTTGGTTTGCTTCAAGGACCGTTCAGGCAGTTGGCCATGCACGAACCAGCCCCATCCTGAGACGAATGGCTCATGCACTAAGACATGGACTGAAGGCACAACTGGTAGCATAGCCTAACATGGGCCATTAAAGGTCCAACTTGTGGTGCACTTCAATTAAACATGAGAAAGGGGAGCAGGTGGGGGATCAATCCCTGGTGGATTATCCAGAATAACCCTTTGGTGACCATTCAACTAGGTTCCACCTTGTAGAAAGGTGGAAATATTAAATTTAACTAAATCGTGGTCTAACCACCAGATTGATTGTTGTGGGTCCAGACTATAACAATGTAGATTGATCAATATAGTTGTACACAAAATACAATTGTATTTATGGAAACAGAAGCAAGACTGCAAGAGTTGTATTTTGAATCTACTACTTTTAAAATCTAGCTCCACACAGAATTGCAGGGGGATCAGAAACTCAGAAAACTGCATGGGAAAATCATTAGATTACTTTTAATCTAGTGATTAAATAGCCTAACTTGGTACCGAAGTTGGTAGTACTTCCTGTTTTTATTGACTAAAAAATTAAGAAATTCAGAATATGATAATGTGCATTCCAATACAGTAATGCAATCCACACGACCACCTGATCCAAACACATATGGACATGACATAAATGTTGGTCCGAAAGCACACCTCGTCAAACTTGGTGGAGAAGAGGTTAAGAGAGGTGAGGATGCCACCATTGGGGCCAAGACCATACTCCTTCATCACCTCCTTGTACCGCACAGTATCACGAATATCTATGTTGGCCCCAAACGGCAGCGTCATCACTGCAGGGTCAAGGTTGAGCACGTAACCCCTCATGTTTGAGGCCTGGGTGTGGCACACCAGTCGGTGCATAAAGGTTGTCTTCCCAGTCCCTACATCGTAATAGAAAAACAAAACCCTAAGCTTCCAATCCCAAAATTACTCAACAAGAGCTCGAAGTATGGCAGGTTGGTCGGTCCATCCGTACTAAAACATCAACAATGAACTGAAGCAAAACGAATCGACGCACCGGCCATGCCGATGACGAGGATGATCACAGGCTTCTTCTTAAAGTTGGGGCGCTCCGGGCCGATGGAGAGGCTCCCGATGGAGTCCGCGAGCTCCTCGCCCTTCCCCTTCCCCTTCCCCTTCGCGTCCGTCTGCAAAAGCCCGGCAATAACCGCACCAAACAGTCACAGACCAAAACCGAGAAAAGGAAAAAATCCCAGTGGGCACGAGTCGGGGCGGCGGCGATGGCGTGCCTGGTCCTCGAGTTCCATCTGGGTGGGCTTGACCTCTGCGGCAGCGCCGGAGTCCACGTCCATCAGCCGGCACGGGGTGACTGCGGCGGCGGCCACGCGGCAACCGAACGCTAAAACCCTAGACCGGGCGGGGAGAGGAGAGCTGGACAGGAGGGAATGGCCGAATGGGGATGGTAAAGGAGGGAGGGGAGGGTGAGGTGGTTTTCGTTGGACTCACCGACTTTGGAGTTTGGAGCCGAGTTGCGGATTCCGCTCCAGGTAGAGTGGGCCTAAGCCCATTGACTCAAATGGTATACTATGTTCGGAATGATGGTTCACTGGATCACTGGGCCGAGCGGCTTGGGCTGCCGAACCGTTTATGGTTTTGGATTTTGATTTCTTATTCTTCTTAAAAGTGATTTATGTTAAATTGGATTTAGTTGTAAAATCTATTTTTTAAGAAATGATAGTTGTGTAAAATAAACATTATACCCTTATTTTTTGGTTGTATTATATATATGATGACTTGTATTATATGATTTGAAACATATAAACATGAATACAAAAATAATATAAACTATAAATAGTATTATTTATATTGTATGATATGATAATATAGTTCAATCAGGTATAAATATTTTCATGAATTTCTTTGAGTATTTTTATTTTTTGTTAGTCTGATTCGTGGGAATCAAGGTATCACGTAATTTTCTTTCATATTACGAAAATGAGAATTAATTCTCCGAATTTATAGTAATAAATCATTCATATTTTATATAGACTCTTTGAATTGGCTCCAAAAATCTGTACAAAACGAGACCTTATGTTATTTGGTGATTTGTTTAGATCATATAAATGATTTACACACGTTTCTCAAGTTATTAATATATTTTGAAATAAAATTTTAAATATTCAATTTTCATAAACTCAGTTCTACATATTATCCGTCGGCCATCAGCATTTTTAGAAAAGAGTTGGGTCTGATTAATTAATTCATGCTATATATCTCATCACTTTGAGAGAGAGGAGCCAGTTGGAGATCTTGACGGAGGTGCTGATGACCGGCGTGGATTTGTTGGGGACCACGGGTCGGCGCAGCGGAGGCTAAACCGAAGCATGTGGGGTCGCGACGGGAGCACGCAGACTTCTTCGTGTATCGTCCGTCTTCCACGGGCCGGGAGCACGCAGCGGAGTTTGCAAACTTTTGAGCACGCAGACTTCTTCGTGTATCGTCCGTCTTCGACGGGCCGGGAGCACGCAGCGAAGTTTGCAAACTTGCGTACTCATGCTTCGGATAGTAGCATGCTGGCATGCGCATGTCCACGCTTCCATCGGTGCATGGACATAGCTTAGTTTGCCCACAGTCTCGATGCCTCACAGCTGCGTGCAACCAATTAAACAGTCAAAAAACGGCTGCACGGCTGCAAGCAAATCTCTCCTTCTCATCCAATCCTCATCTTTATAAGCTCCAACCATTCCTCCCGAGTGATCACCCAAGCACTCACATTGCAGATTAGAAGTAGTTAGAGTAAGCAAAAGCAAGCCTGGCTGGCGCCATGGCATTCTGCACAAGAGCGTGCTGTTGCTTGTTACTTGTCTCCTTGGCCTTGCTCCAATTAGGCATGGCCATGGATCCCGTTGGCAGCATTTGCAGCGGGGGCATTTACCCGAAAGGCAGCAAGGCCCTGGCCAACATCAACTCCACCGTCCACGAGCTCGCCGCCAAGGCCTCCACCAGTGGCTTCGCCACGTCCTCCATCGGCAAGGGCAGCACTGCCATCTACGGCCTCGCGCAATGCCGCGGCGACGTCTCCGCATGCCGCTGCAAGGCCTGCCTCGCCGCCGCCGCCGGCCAGATCCTCAAAATCTGCAACGATGCATACGAGTTGAAAATATGGTATCCCGGCTCAAGTCCCAACTCCCGAGTACTTCACATGGCAAGGACATTTTTGAAACAAACGAATAATTTGCTTCATATTACGTTTGTTCGTGCGAATATATGTGTACGTGCAGGTTCGATTACTGCTTCATGCGGTACAAGAACGCCAACTTCATTGGGCAGATGGACGCGGGCGACAGCGTGAACCTGGCGAGCGCGCTGACGATGGACAACCCCAGGACGTTCCAGAAGGCGGTGGGGAAGGTGATGGGCAAGGCGACGGTGCAGGCGGTGGCGGCGGGCAGCGGCGGGCTGGGCAGGGCGAAGCAGCAGTACACGCCGTTCGTCAGCATCTACGGTCTGGCGGAGTGCTCGCGGGACCTGCCGACGCTGGCGTGCGCGCAGTGCCTCTCGACGGCCGTGTCGACATTCAACGACTCGTGCGGCGCCGCGCAGGGCTGCCAGATCAACTACGCGAGCTGCAGGGTGCACTACGAGATCAAACCTTTCTACTTCCCTCTCGCCGACGGCAGCGGCGCCACCACCGACATGACGAAGTACGACACTAAGACGACCGTCGGACACCCCTGAGCTTGTAGAGTTTTCGCGCTGATGTGCTTGCATGAATGCCTCCATAATCCGCGCGTGCATCGGCATGGATACAGTACCGTGTGTGTCAGAGATCTCCGGATCAAACAAATAATTGTGTTGACGTTAGCTTCAGTATGTAGTAAATGAATAATATAAGGCTGTTTGCTCTTTGTCGGCTAGACCGACTGGCATCGAAAAAGAAACCTGTTATGGTGTGGCTGTTAGCTTGGGTGACTTGGACCATTTAGCTACAGCGTAACAATTTTGTCTTTAAGAATGAATTTCCCACTGATACTATAAGTTATGTTTACAAAATTCTCTTCTTTTTGTCCCAGTAGCACAATCTGGTGCCCAGGCATCTAAGGGAAGAAACTTCCAGCTTGATCGGCTTGCTTCATATCTGTATTCAAGATGCGTCAAGAATCTGAAGGGCAGCGACTTTTGAAGCTGGTGGTTGGTTTGATGATTGACATGGCTGTTCCCTTTTGTTATGGTTGATGGTTTAGTCTATGGTATCTGTGGGTTGACCTAATATCTTTTGGTTCTCTAGATATCTAGTAACTAGAGCTAGATTTCGGACAGCTGTAGTTGATCTCAGTCCTGATGGGTTTCACACACTGTCTGTGGGTGTTTTGTTGCTAGCTGAGAAATTGTAAATCTTCTGTAGTCTGCTTGCAATGCGTTCCTGCTGGGCATGTTTCTTAGTTTTTGAGTGGCTCTGATCTTAGTAGTGGAGGCCTAGTGTAGAAGGTTTTTTGACATGTCTTTTGAGTTGTTTTATGCTTATCTTGTAAGCTGAAAGCTACCTTTGTTCCCTGTTTTGGGCTTTCAAATAAAGCCGGAAAGGCTGTTATATTTAAGCTGCATCCTTAATTAGCATTCTGCAAATGGGAATAAAGATGAATACTAAGCAATATAACGTGCGCATGTTCAAGGTGAACTAATCTATCTGTCTGTGTGTCTGTTTATCTAGTCACCTCGAGAAAATTAATAATAACGGTTTCGCTAGGTTAAAAAAGAGTACACATACATGTTAATTTCGAATTTTAAAATAAAATGCTAAAATTAAAAGTTCTAGGCAATACAACTCCGTATTTATTATTTAAAAAACAAATCACATTAGCTATAACTTCATACGTACTAGAATACCAACTGTTAATATCAACTTTCAAAAATATTTTAAAAAAAATAAAACTAAGACTCCACGTATCGGTGATACAGATACGGAGGTATGCTAAAATCCTCCTAATCTGGACATAACTTTGATTCAACCTGTATTTGGCCCATGGGCGGAATAATTCATGTAGTTTTTGGCCTTCAATAGGATGCCCAACTATACAACCGTTTCTTCTTCCCAAAATTGAGTCATTGGCATGCTAGGTTCATAATGATGTATGAGGCGAGCAGGTGTATTATATCTCTTCTCTACCAGCTAAGTAGTATATAAAAGTATCTCACTCTCTATAATGGGCAAGTGATCCGAACTGACCCAACAAAGCCAACAGGGGACCCAATGTTGAGTACAACTGAGACCACAAGATCCTGACAATCTTATCTAGGAAGCACAAGTCCATCTCAGGATTCTCAGCTCATCCCGGTAAGAAACTTGGGCACTCAAAGACGTGTGTGTGTATATATATATATACGTACAACTTCATTCTTCGGAAGACCTAAATACGAGTAAGTCCTCATTTTTGGAGTGTGTAACACTACGATTATCGCACTCATCCTCCCGTTCTTTGCATTTCTGGCTCAACAACTCTGCTGTAGATTATAGGCCCATGAACTCTGTTTTGTCCAGAGAATACATCTCTTGCACCCAAAACAAAAATGGCTAATCACGTTCGCCAACAGGAGGGCCACGAGCCACGGCCCACGGGTGCACCAACGCTGTGGAGGTGCCTAATCCGAAGCGTTCAGAGCTTGATGGTAGCAGAGTTTGCAAAGTTGAATACTCATGCGGTCTTGGCGTTTTTTTCTGCTGGCAATGCATAATTGGGTACTCTATTTGCTGCATATTGTTTGCTTCAACAGAGATGGACTAATTAATTTGAAGAAAAAGTCCTGGGTCAAAGATGTCAACTAGTCGTACTAAGCAGCCAACGGCAGCTAGCTCGAGGTTATCTGCAAGATGCAACTTACGCTAGCTAGGATGCGCCCACTGCAGTGCATGGACATGCAAAGTGCCCACGGTCTCATTGCGTGCAACCAATTAAACAGTCAAAAAGCGGCTGCAAGCACGTCTCTCCTCCTCGTCCAACCCTCATCTTTATAAACTCCAATTCATGACCATTAATTCCTCCCGAGCACGATCACGCAAACCACACACATATTTTCGTACTATATAGCTAGTACTGTGTGATATTCCATAGCAGCAGTACTGAGAGTAGTAAGAGTGATTGGCACCATGGCATTCAGCAGAAGAGCACTGTTACGTTGCTTGGTACTCGTCTCATTGGCCTTGCTCCCACTGGGCATGGCCACGGATCCCATTGGCATCTACTGCACCGGAGCCAGCTATGCCAAAGGCAGCAAAGGCTTCGCCAACATCAACTCCGTCGTCTCAGACCTCGCCGCCAAGGGCTCCACCACTGGCTTCGCTACTTCCTCCGTCGGCAAGGGCAACAACGTCATCTACGGTCTCGCGCAATGCCGCGGCGATGTCCCCGACAGCGACTGCGCGGCCTGCCTCGCCGGCGCCGCCAGCCAGATCGCCACCTCCTGCAACTACCCATCCGACGCCAGAATATGGTATGTACATGCCAGTTTCTAATTAAGAACGAACTTTTGAAATCGATCAAGCCAGCTTATTTTACGTGATCAATGCGTGCGACCTACGTGTGCAGGTACGACTACTGCTTCATGCGGTACAAAAACGAAGACTTCATCGGGCAGACGGACGCGGACACCGGCGCCAGCGTGATCTTTCAGACGAACGTGCAGGAGCTGGACAACCCCAAGAAGTTCCAGAAGGCGGTGGGGAAGGCGATGGGCAAGGCGGTGGCGGCGACGGGCAGCGGCGGCGGGCTGGGCAGGGCGAAGGAGCAGTACACGCCGTTCGTGAGCATCTACGCGCTGGCGCAGTGCACGCGGGACCTGCCAACGCTTTCGTGCGCGCAGTGCCTGTCGACGGCGGTGTCGAACATCGGCGGCTACTGCGGCGCCGCGGAGGGATGCCAAATCAACTTCAGCAGCTGCAGGGTGCGCTACGAGATTAACCCCTTCTACTTCCCGCTCGCCGGCGGCCGAGCCACCACCGACATGACCAAGTACACCAAGGTTGTCGTCGCGCACCCCTAAGCATACGTACAGAGCATGGTGTGTTAGCGAGATCTGTGGAAAACAAGTTGTTGTTGACGTTTAATTTCATTATGCAGTGGATGAATAATATTATAAGGCCTCCTGCAACTGGGAATAAAAAGAATCCTTATAGCATTAGTGCTATTCTTCCCTGCTATGATTTATTTATGACGTGGAAATATATCTGTCAATGGATAAAGCAAACAGAAAAACTATATGGTCAAGATTTATTGTTAGCTCTTACCACTTTATAGGTAAATTAGATGCAACACCCTAAAAGAGTTCTTATTATAATCTACTAACTCAGCACTTGCGGGTGGAGCTAGCTGGAGATCACATCGACCGAGGTGGAGAAAAAAGGGTTGCCGGCATGGACTTGGGGCTACGGGTCCACGCACTCAACAGAAATTGGGCTCGGCGGTATATTGTTTGCTTCAACAGAAATTGACCCATTTGCAGAGAAAGATAGCTAGCTCTAGTCCCAACGGATCGTCAAAGATGTCAACTAGTCGTAACAAGCAGACAGCCAGCTAGTTCGCGATATCGGCAAGATGCAACACGACTACAAGAGTATCCTCACACTGCAGTGCATGGGTTAGCGTTGCCTTCTGCATGCCCACAGTTTCATCCCGTGCAACCGTTAAACAGTCAAAAAACGGCTGCCAGGTGCAATCACATCTCTCTGTCCCATCCAATATCTAGTCATCTAGGCAATGCCCATCTTTATAAGCTCCGAACCATTCCTCCCAAGGACTCAACCAAGCCACGCACATCTCTACTATAACAGCAGTAAGAGGGTAAGAGCGATTGGCGCCATGGCATTTGGCGGCAGAAGAGCGTGCCGTAGCTTGGTACTTTTCTCCTTGGCCTTGCTTCCACTGGGCCTGGCCATGGAATCCATTGGGAGCTACTGCGCCGGGACCAGCTACGCTTTCAACAACGAGGCCTCGGCCAGCATAAGCACCCTCAGCTACGATCTCGCCGTACAGTGCTCCACCGCTGGTGGCTTCGTCACGTCCTCCGTCGGCAAGGGCAAGAACGTCTTCTACGGCCTCGCGCAATGCCGCGGCGACGTCTCAGCCGGTGACTGCAAGTCCTGCCTCGGCATCGCCGTCAAACACCTTGCCGCCGACTGCAACTTCCTGGCCGACGCCAGAATATGGTATATATGCTAATTAAGTAATTCGCATGGCACAAGCATTTGAAACAAACAAACAAAAACTTATATTACGTGAGTGCGTGCGACGTTCGTGCACAGGTACGACTACTGCTCCATGCGGTACAGGAACGCCGACTTCGTCGGGCAGTTGGACACGGATGCCGGCGTGATCCTGGTGAGCGTGGTGACCATGGACAACCCCAAGAAGTTCCAGGAGGCGGTGAGGAAGGCGATGGGCAAGGCGATGGCGCAGGTGGCGGAGGCGTTCCCCGACGGGATGGGCAGGGTGAAGGAGAAGTACACGTCGTCCGTGAACATCTACGGGCTAGCGGAGTGCTCGCCGGACCTGGAGTCGGCGGCGTGCGCGCAGTGCCTGTCGACCGCGGTGTCGAGGTTCAACGAAACCTGTGGCGCCGCGCAGGGGTGTCAGATCAACTACAGTAGCTGCAGGGTGCGCTACGAGATCTATCCCTTCTACTTCTCGCTCGACGGCGGCCGTGCCTTCACCGACTTGGCGAAGTACACCAAGGTCGTCGTGCACCGCTAAGCATGCAGTCTACACGTACATGCTGTTGTATTAATCGACTTTTAAGGCTGTAATTAAGCTGTATCCTTAGCATCCTGTAACTCGGAATAAAGATGTGTAGTGCTAAGCAACATTTTTGAAAGTGTGTAATAAACAATTAATGTAAGCACATTTGAGTGGAGTAATAATATTGAAATGTTTAACTTGCACATGTATCATGTATGTGCGCTACAACAAGGCTAAACCGGGCCATCAGAGACGTTTCAAAAACGTTATCAAATAGCGGTTCTTTGACCATATCTGAAAACCTTGAGCCGCCTCTGATAGTTGATCCAGAGGAAAAAAAATTCTGTCTGAATGTTTGTTAGATTTTCAGATTGCTCCAACAATCTGCAATATCCGAAACATGTTAGAGGCCCAACACCTTCGATTCGACGTGTTGTTATACGTGTGAGGCTGTGGTCCAGTTGAGAAATTTGTCACAATTCACAAGAGGCCCAGAAATTGAGTCTGGCTGTTACCCAACTGCATGTGCTCTGAGCCCAGACAGGCCTCACACCTGTTACGTGAGGAATCAATAACTGTTGTATTCAAGGCAAGTATTGCCGCCGTTCAAAGTTGTTACTGTTTTATTATAATTCTATTGCAATATAATGTAGATACACATAAGTGAAGGAAATAATGAAGTAAATACACATGGACATGGTTCGAAAAAATATAAATGAATCACATAGAATCATGAAAAACATAAAAATAGCACAATTTCATACTATGAAAATCTGGTAGAGATGAATTGGACGGCACTATAATATATGTTCCTGCAGGCCAGCAAGTCGGTTCATGCATGGATTGGACAGAACTGACACGCATTTTACTGTCGTGGAAACCCGGCCGGCTAGTTCATTCACTCCTCGGAGAGCTTCTCGAGCAGCATTCGCATGAGCTTCACCTGCACCTTCAGGTCCTCGATATGGCTGGCCGCGTCCTGGAACAGCTCGCCGAACTCGCACGGCTCGCGGCGGCTTGGCACCAGCCTCCTCAGCTCCCGCACCTGCTTGACCAGCCTAGGATCCTCCACGACGCCGCCGATCATCTCGCTCGTGCCGGCCATGGACCGTGCCGCCGCCGCCTTGCCGCTACGCCGTCCTTTCATCCTCCTCCCCAGCTTTGCTCAGCTCACAGCTATCTAGCTTCTTCTCTTCGGCCAAAAGGAAGAGCAGGAGGTAGGAGCGAGGACAGAAGAAGGCCGCATCACTTGCGTGGGGGCAATGCATGAGTGCGCCCATATATAGCCGCAATCTTTGTTGCTTGCTGCTACTTGGCCTTGAATATTTGGATGATATATGCATTGATTGGTGGGGAGAAGAACGTGCAGGCCGGCTGGTCGACATGCTCATATACTGCATGCACGCAGCTGATTCTAATGGCGTGCGTTGCGCCTCCATATGCGCATGTCCGGGCCGTCATCGCGAACCACCTACAAAGGGATACGACCGCGATTTATTCTAATGGCGCCGTTGCTGCGGTTGGCGAGACACTGCCGGTCATAGCTAGCTAAAAACGTACGCTAGCTAGCGCGCGCGAGGCATGCAGCTTATGCAACACTCTATTCTATATTGCGCCGAGCCGCGCACTCGTGATCGATCCGTCGGCCGCCGGGCGCCGGCGCCTTCGCGGAAGCTAAGCATGCAGCCGTGGCTGGCTGGCTTCCACTGCGTACTACGCTAGCTATATGCCTCGGTGGCTGGCTGATATATAGATCAATCAACGGATGCACCCCCCGGGTGTAGCTAGAGCTACGCTTGTAGCGTAGCGTACGTATAGGCAGCCAAGCCGGTCAGTTTTAATTCGCAACGAGAGAGCGCGCACATGCACCCACATGACGATCATTCGGCGTACGTACGCCGGCCGGCCGGCCAACAGACCGAACATTTACCAACTCAGGCGTGTATCAATGCAGGCGTTCACTCATTCATTCATGCCTGCATGCATGCATGGCTGGGGTCAATCACTTGCGCGCCTTTGTGCCTAGCTAGCGTCCGTACGTGGCGCCCTTTTGTCATTAGGAACACCCTGGATTATTCGCTCGCCTACACCTTTCTGTTCCTTGCCCCGATCGATCGGGCGTATATTTTAGCACGTTAGCTAGGAAGGCTTGGGATAGACTCCTAATCAGACTGACACCGCCATTCCAGCTCAGTATGAATGTACATGGTCATGTGTAGTGCAGGGCATTTTATGCTAGTTAGGTCTCTCGTTAGCTGTTGCACCGAGAAGGAGAGAGAGAGAGGAAGGTGGTTAGCTGGCCAATTAGCTTTGTTCTGCATTATTGGGGAGATCCATGCTCGATCACTTTCCGACAAACTCTAAACATACTGATCTATAAGTAGAGTTTTGGAATCATCTTATTATGTTTGGAAAATGTAAACGGTTGTTGGCTTAGCTAGAAATCAAATAATTGGGCCCTGATTTTTTTGGCTAATTTCATATATCAATAACCCGGGGGGAGTTTACAAAAATGTTTATTAGGGGTGAGCATACTCCCAAAATAAGCAGTTGTTCAATGCATATTAGCTTTCAAGCTATAGTATATATCATTATCCTTGTACCACAGATGGCTCTTGTGCTTCCCTACAAGAAACCATGATCAAGTAGCTTATCATCATGCTCCAATGATGCCCCCTTACATATTCATGCGCGTGCGAGCTTGTCAATGTATACGTAAACAAAAGCTAAAGATTACACAATACCTAGATTTTCATTGCTAGGATAAGGCTGTGGGTGGGTGATCATCTGGTTGAAACGAAAGTATAGTTTAATTAGAGTTCAAGAGGCCGAATCAAACAAGCTAGGTGCAGCTTTTGCATCATACACCACGTGCATCCATGGCGGCAAACTGTAAACTGTGCACTGGAGTGGCCCGCACGTATCATCTTCCAGCTCTATTAAGTTGATTAAAAGAGGAACTAGGGGGGCATTAGGCCGGCCTAACCATCATTAGCTCTCAGTCTCATTATTGGAGGGATCAATGAGTGGCTCTAAACACACGCCTAACCTACATAGTCTCTGTTTGTTCTTTGAAGTCTGAAGCAGTCTGAACTAGTACTGTTCTGTATCGTCATTTTTCTTCGTAGTGATACTCTGTATATGTGCTATTCCTAACTTGGAGGTCTTGTGATTATCGTGCATGCGTGGCTAGCACGTGAGATGAGGTGGAGCTTAGATAATTAATCAGGCGTTTTACGGATAATGATCTGATTGATAGGGGCCCAAGAAAGTACTACTGTTGCGAGTCATCGGCAGGTAGAGCGTGTCAGTGTTAACTTAGAATTAGGGATCGATGAGGCTAGGAAAAGCTAGGGTTACCTTCGGGTTTCGCCGAAGAAGAGGACGCCATGGCTCAGACTGTGGTATTGATCGGTCCGACGAGGTTGTGGTGAGCTCGACATGGAGGCGACGGAGGATTCCCGCCGCTGCAACGTCTTAGAGCAGATCGGGTGGCTTAGGTATTTTGGGACAGAGAGTCGACGCGCAAGGAACCAGAACCTTACGCGCTCTGGTCTCTTCCCCTTTTATATGGCGCTGCGCGACAGGAGCCCCTCAACCATATTCGGTTGGGGCGTCCCTGATCAGGCGCGTTAGACTAGGGCGCGAGGGCGGGAAGGAGAGGGACTCGGTCTTTCTCTCCTCCCGGAGACCTTAACTAATATTCTCCTTCTAGATCTCTACTTAATACTTAATCTAAACTTAACCAAATACCTGTTCCATTACAGTCAATGTATAGAGTATGTTTCATCACAATAGTCAATTACGTACTACATGACTCAATAACTACAATGCACCTTTCCATTCCGAAATAGATTCTTAACTTATTTTAGGCCTCTTAGAATCCAAAAAATCATAGGCTTTCCCTTAAATCCATGCCAGCTAAGTGTTCTCTGAACACATCGGGTGATAAGCCTTTTATGAGCAGATCCGCAAGCATTCGCTTGATACTTATATGCTCTAGATCTTTGATTTTCTTCTTAACAACATAGTACTTAATATTGATGTGTTTAGCAGCAACACTCTTCTTGTTGTTATGGGAGTATAATACTGCTGGCTCATTGTCGCAGTATAACTTAAGTGGCTTTTCAATACTGTCGACCACTTTAAGACCGAGAACAAACTTCTTAAACCATAGCGCCTGTCCGGTTGCCTCATAACAAGCTACAAACTCGGCATACATCGTCGAAGATGCAGTCACAGTTTGTTTGGAGCTTTTTCACGACACACTCCATTTGCGAGTGTGAATATATAACCTGACGTGGACTTCTTAGTATCCACACATTCCACAAAGTCTAAATCTGAATAACCCACTATCTCGAGGGTATCTGATCTTTCATACATTAGCATGAGGCCTTTTGTGCCTTGTATATATCTTAAGGCTTTCTTAACTCCTTTCTAGTGATCTATGTCTAGATTTTTCTGATATCTGTCAAGCATTCCAGTAGCAAAAGCTAAGTCAGGGCGAGTGTAAACTTGAGCATACATCAAGCTTCCGACAGCAGAAGCATATGGAACCGACTTCATTTGATCGATCTCATATTGATTCCTGGGACATTGAAAATTCATAAACTTATCACCTTTGACTATCGGAGCAGGCGAAGGTTTACACGCATGCATACTGTATTTTCTTAGAATCTTTTCTAAGTATGTCTTCTGCGATAACCCTAATAACCACTTATTTCTATTTCGGAGAATCTCAATTCCTAATACATAGGAAGCTTCATCAAGATCCTTCATGTCAAAATATGAGGACAATAACTTCTTAGTTTCTAATAGCAGACCGACATCGCTACTTGCAAGTAGAATGTCATCTACATACAAAACTAGAAAAATAAATTTTCTATTCTTAAACTTAGCATAAATGCAATTGTCCTCCTTATTTTCCTTAAACCCAAATTTTCTTATGGTCTCATCAAATTTGAGGTACCATTGCCTAGAAGCCTGTTTCAATCCATAAATGGACTTAGTTAAATAGCATCCCAAATTTTCTTTCCCTTCTATGACAAAACCCTTGGGTTATGCCATATAGACATTCTCATATAGATCCCCATTGAGAAATGCCGTCTTTATATCCATCTGATGTAATTCTAAGTCATATTGTGCCACTAATGCCATAATAATTCTGAATAAATCTTTAGACGAGATAGGTGAAACTGTCTCATTATAATCTATTCCTTCTCTTTAAGTGAAGCCTTATCGATATTCCCTTGGGAGTCACGTTTAATCTTGTAGACCTATTTGTAGCCTACTGTTTTGGCTCCTTTAGGAATTTCTTCTAATTTCTAGACCTTGTTGGTACTCATAGACCTCATCTCATCTTCAATATATCTTCAAGCCATTTAGATGAATGTGGACTTCTCATGGCTTCTTCAAAAGAGGCTGGATCGCTCTCCATTTGAATTTCTCCACTCATATAAACCTCATAATCACTACGAATAGCTGATATTCTTACTCTTTTTGATCTTCTGATGTTCTCTTGGTTTGGCACATCATATTCTAAGTGTAGGGGCTGTTCTTCTTCTTCTTCATTAGCAACATCTGGAACTTCAGGTTCCTAAATAATAGGAGCCTCATGAACAATAGGTGCTGCTAATGGAGATCCAACAACAGATACTGGACAGACTGGTTCTACCACAGGCACATGAAAGATTGGCTCTTGAATTATAGGAGTGGGTACATAGACCCGCTTCTCTTCAAGGCTAATCTCTCGAAGCATCGTGATCTTCCTAATCATAGCGTCTTCTAAAAAGACTGCATGTCTCGTTTCTACAAACGTAGTATGTCGATCTGGACAGTAAAAACAGAAACCCTTAGACTTATCTGGATAGCTAATAAAATGGCAACTCATAGTCTTATAATCTAACTTACCAATATTTAGGTTAAATATTTTAGCCTCAGCAGGACAGCCCCACACTCTTAAATAATTAAGAGAAGGCTTTCGTCCAATCCACAGTTCATACGGTGTTTTAGGCATCGACTTAGTAGGGACCCGATTAAGAATATGAATGGCGGTTTTTAACGCTTCTATCCACAAGTTAATCGGCAGAGTGGAATAACTTAGCATACTTCTTACCATATCCATTAAGGTGCGATTGTGCCTTTCTACCACTCCGTTTTACTGAGGTTCGCCCGGTGTAGAATACTGGGCAACTATGTCATTCTCCTGCAGAAACCTTGCAAAAGATCCAAGTATTTGGCTATAAGGGGTATGACGACCGTAGTACTCTCCCTACGATCAGATCTTACTATTTTAATCTTTAGATCATGCTGATTTTCTACTTTAGCCTTAAATATCTTAAATTTATCCAAAGCTTCTGATCGCTCTTTAATTGGATAAATATAGCCATAACGCGATAGTCATCTATAAACGTTATGAATGAATCATAAACATCCACATATGTCACAGGAAATAGACCACAAATATCCGTGTGAATTATTTCTAAAACTCATACGCTTCGCTTTGCGTCTTTCTTAATTTGTTTAACGTATTTGCCCTTAATGCAATCGATACATTGCTTAAAGTCTAAAAATTCTAAAGGCGGAAGAATTGATTATTTGACTAAACGTTCAATTCTCCTCCTCGAAATGTGGCCTAAACGACAGTGCCATAATTTCGAAGATACGTCATTAATTCTTTTGCGCTTATTCTTATTCAACGACGAGGAAACATTTTCAACACTTATGACATTCACAGAGTCATTCAGAGAAAGTAAATAAAGCTTGTCATGCTCGAAGACAAGACCAACGACTTTATTATCAAAAATAATGGAACATCGTTTGTCACCAAAATGACAATCATAACCATCATTAACTAAACATGACACTGAAATTAAATTTCTTCACATGGAAGGCACAAAAAGTACATCATGTAGAAGAATAGTAAAGCTATTTCTAAGTTATAATGGAAGTTCTCCAATGACTTCAACTTCTGCCTCAATGCCGTTCGTTACTCTAATTATTCTTTCTCTTCTTGCTAATGTTCTCGTCGTAGTGAATCCCTGTAAAGAATTAGCAACATGAACAGTTGCACCTAAGTCAATCCACCAAGTAGTAGTAGAATATTCTAAGTACAGAGATTCATCTATTGATATAATTTCATCATTACCATTATTGTTCATCTATTTTAGGAACTCCACACAGTCCTTCATGTGGTGCCTCTCCTTCTTACAATGTCTGCATATGCCATTCAGGACGTAATGTTCCTTCATAGGAGTCTTTCCTTTTTACTTAGAAGAGAAGTCCTTAGCATTATTAGAATAACTCTTATAATGTTTCTTAGGGAAATAATGTTTCTTCCCCTTATTATGTTACACATGGTAAACTGAATCACCGCGTGCCTCCTTGATTCTTTCCTCTTTTTGCACACAGTTTGAAATCAGCTTCTCCAAACTCCAGCGTTCTAGCTACGAGTTATAGTTGATCACAAAATGCTCAAAATCCTTAGAGAGAGACGTCATAATCAAATAGACGACAAAATCGTCCTTGAGCTCCATGTCCATTGGTTTCAGCTTCGAAGCCATGTTGCTCATTCTAAGTATGTGCTCTTTAACTCCCCCACCACGGTATTTCTTCGTGACGAGCTTCTTAATTAGCGTGCTAGCATGTCTTGAAAGAGCCAGTGTACTGACTCTCCACATTCTTAAGATACTCCTTGACAGTATCACAATGTGGGATAGAACCCCCGATAGCCTCCATAATGGAGCTCTTAATCACCATGAGACATTTGCGATTCGACTGATTCTATTTAGTACGATCAATGTCATACTTCATCCTGATCTCAACAAAATCCCGTGTTCTAGCGACGAAAGCCTCCTGGCTCTCACCATCCTGAATCACAGGCTCAGTAGGCTCAGTGGAACAATCATGCGTTAATGCAAGATCTATGTCCCATAGCGCAAGCGCTATCTCAATGTTTTCTCTCTATGAACTATAGTTCTCACCATTGAGAGGCTCAATGGCGGAGAGCTAATTTAGCATGTTGCCTGATAAGGAACAACTATCAAATATTGTTAAAACAACAGACATAATATAGTACGTGAAAAATTTAACGTTGACCAAAATTTAACATGTGACATACTTAAAAGGGAAATTAATTTTATATCACCGTTGGATAGAAATAGAACTAATTCAACTTAGTCATAATAACTTTATCACCAACGTTGGTCAGGAGATAAAATTACTATATTAACAAAAAAATATTCATCGTACTAATTAAATCTTCTTATTGATTCCAATTTAATCAGCAAAATAAATAATGCTAAAATAATTAGGATGAACATGAATAAATTTTAATAGTGTAAACACAGTGGAAGACTTAGACATAATTATTACACTGCTAAAACAGTAATAAAATTCTGAATTTTAAACTTAATCAAAATTCTAAATGAACTATTTTCCAATTAAATATCGTTGTTAGACTAAATTTAATCAAAAAATTACACAAAAATTCTCAAAAATTCAGAATATTGCCACTGAGTGAATACTAATTTAACCAAAATTTTACCTGCAGCCTAAACTTATTTTCTCTTAATTTTGGGCTAATTTCTCATTTTCCAGAAAATAGAAAAACAGAAAAAAAACAATTACAGAAATTCTGAAAAATAGAAAACCAAATTTAGCCCATACTGTTCAAAAAATCCAGCCCAACGATGAAATCAGCGCCGGCCCAGGGCGCCGCGCACTCACGCAGGCCACACCCTTGGCCCGAGCTGGAATTTCGCTCTCCCGCCTGGGCCTTACTCAGCCCGAGCAGCGCTGGCCATCGATCTTGATCGACGGCCGCACGCCGTTCTCGGTGGGTTAAAACGTCGGCGCCGCGTCCGCAACCCTAACCCTAGGTCACTTTCCCCGAGCGCAGTGCGAGCGAGCGAGCTGAGTGGAGAGCGAC
This sequence comes from Zizania latifolia, assembly GCA_000418225.1. Lineage (NCBI taxonomy): Eukaryota > Viridiplantae > Streptophyta > Magnoliopsida > Poales > Poaceae > Zizania > Zizania latifolia. Next base: position 280,012 of record KE371141.1, on the reverse strand, counting down.
GGTGAGCGCGCGACAACGGAGGCGGAGGGCCACCCGTGGGTCAGCTCGTCGGAGCACCCGCTCACCCGAGGGTGAGCGAGCCTCTGTCAAGCTGGTCCACGGCGGCCTAAGCTCAGCCGGATCCGGGGTGGCTGAAGGCATCGGCAAGGGAAAGCGAGCGGTGGCGAGCCTCGGCGACCTCTTCCCGGGGTCCGCTGGCGGTGGGTCCGGTGCGGCGGCGAGGTGAGTACCCCGGCGCCCTTAGACTTAGGGTTGGTAGGGTTAGGGTTAAGGTTTCGCCCTAACCCCTTTCTGATTTTTTATCTATTCTTCGACCAAGCCTAGGGTTTCTTGCAGTGGGTTATGGTGCGGTGGTGGCGTCG
>KE371141.1:221106-235324 GCA_000418225.1 Zizania latifolia | reverse complement strand
CTGGACAACCACAATGACAAACTCCGTGAGTGCTAGCTCCTGGTGGCTCTTTGGAATCAAACACACATAACCAGCGTGATAACAAGAGAGCAGCTGCAACTGATTGCTTAGTTCCAGAGCTAGCATCGTCATACCTATCTAGGAGGCTTCCTAGAAAGATGGAATGTTAGGGCGTCTAAGTCGGAGCGTTGTCAGCAATCTTTAGTCTCACCTCGTCTACGAAATAGAGCTATGAGCAGCTTATAAGGGAGAGTGGTCATTCTCTCTTGAACCGGTCTTTTGAGATGTGAGAGAGCTCTCCGCTTATAATTGGTATCAGAGCTAGCAGTCACCATACCTATCTAGGAGGCAAGCTCTCCGCTTATAAGCTGTGTCGGATACGCATAAATGTTCGGACATAGACCGAGATCAAAGAACCAAGGCCCGAAACACTGACACAGGCATCTAATCATCTCACGAAAAATATATGCAGCCAATTCACACCACACCACATACACGTAGATGTGCATGTAATAACACACTATTACTTTATTAGCGCAGTAACCTTGTGGGGATTACTAGACTATTCTGGACAACCACAATGACAAACTCCGTGAGTGCTAGCTTCTGGTGGCTCTTTGGAATCAAACACACATCACCAGCGTGATAACAAGAGTGCAGCTGCAACTGATTGCTTAGTTACAAGCCACAACATCAGAAACGAATCAAAGCAATGACACACTTGAGGCAATATATATAGAGAGAGAATTTGTTATGAATAGAAGAAATTAAAATCAATTTTTTTAGGAACCACAAAAAAGAACGAGAAGATGCCGAGACAAAAAAAAATACGAGAGACACAGGAGCCGAGTAGAATAAAAAGATTACTGTGTATTATTATTATTTGATTTGGCCTATTATATATATGTATAATATATATATGTGTGTATGCATATAATTTGGATGTCGATTTTATGGTTTTGAGTTGATCCCTCCTCTCGATCTATCTCGGAAACAACCTTGGTTTTTGTAGCTGCCAGACAACAGTAAGTCGTTGGTAATTGATTTGATTTTCAGTAAGTCAGTAACCGTACACTACGGTTAGCCAAGCATTCGTTTCCCCCTCTGTTAAAAAAACCTCACGAGCTCACGGAGAACAATGTGAGAGTCGAAATCAAATGTCCTGACGAGAATTGATCGAGCAGAGTCCATCGAGGAATCCTTTTTCCACTACACGCGCATATCCGTAGTCAAGACATTAAAGCTCGTCTTCCCGCAACAAACAACACTACTTCTTCCTTAAGCCGTAAAAGCTACTACAAGGGAATGATGGATCATGGACTCATGGACGATTGGATGGGATCAGCTCGCTGATCAGCTGGCGCACGTTGATCGGGTAGATGTCCGCCGGGTCGCCGTCGATGATGCGGCTGGCGATGAGCTTGTTCGCGGCGTCGCTTGGATGGTAGGGGTCCCAGAACACGTACTTGGACCTGTCCGCGCAGTACATCGACGTCGGCCCGCACGGCAGCAGCCCGCCGAACCGCCCGCTCACGTAGCAGCACGCCGAGTCAGCCACCTCGAACCCTGCAGCCAGAAGAAACACCGGAGAAATCAACGCGCCAACCTTCTCGGCCACGGAAGAACGGAATCAAAACCTACCGTGCGATTTGTAGTTGGCGATGATGTCGGAGAAGATGCGGTAGACGTCGGCGTAGACGAAGCGGGAGCCGGTGAGGTTGGCGGCCAGCTCGTCGACGAGGCCGCGGAGCTTGCGGTTGAAGGAGCGGGCCAGCTGGTTCGGGAACTCGGCGCACGCCGTTCCGGCGGACGGCGTCGTGTCCCTCAGGTACGGGATGCACCCGATCGGCCCCACGTTCACCACCACGATCTTCCGGGCGTCGAGCATGTACAGCCTCTGCAGTGCCGCATTGATTGCACGTCACAGGCCAATTAATCAGCTAGCTACCCCTCTTGAATTTACTCTTTCCAAGAAAAAATGGTGCAGCCGGCCGGCCTCGAGCCAAACACACGGCGTATTGTTCGTGCAACTGGCAACGACACTAACTTACCACGAGCTATAAAAATATCACTTATTTTTCCCCTTACTTATGATACTACAATACTATCTTATAGTTAATAAGAAAATAATTTTGTTTTATTTTTACCACTAATTTGTTAAGTTCATTCTAAAAGTGAGTTCTTTAATGATGTGAGGGAGTACACTTACTACGAGCTGCTGCCTGTACTTGGCTATCACGGAGTCGACGAAGGCCTCCGGCGGCGTGACTGCGCGTTGCGGCACGGAGAAGATGGGGGTGAGGTAGTTGTTGATGAAGTCGTTGGAGCCCATGGTAACCGAGAAGAGCGCGCCACGGAGCAGGCTCACCGCCGCCACCTCGCCGTGCCGCGTGATCAGGTCGTGCCGGTTGTTGGCGTAGTTGTCGATCTGGGCGTCCAGGTTTATGCGCCCGCCCTATCAAAAAAACAGTTCTCACACATCAACACCAGTACATTACCAGCCTGCAAATCGATTAAAAACGTTACTAACAAGTTATCCCGAGGCGCACACACAAAAAGCAGATGAAACAGTGAGATGCTACGGCAGCAAAGTGTGCTGCAATGCAGCTCGCAATATTCTGATATGTTACTGTTAGCTGCGTACCCACGCAAAAGAGAGGCTACAGGAGAAGCGCCTCACGCAGAAGCAGTGATCACCTCGCTTCTCAACTTACGCGGGAACAAGCGTATTGAAAACGAAAACAGGCAAGTATTTCACACGAAAAAATGACGAGTTTTTAGTGTACTGACGAAGATGCTCCCGGTTTGGTTCAGGATGCCTCCGCCGCCGGACGCGTAGTTGACGCCTCTGAGCAGCGCGTCGCCGGCGGTCTCCGGCGCCAAGTAAGGCGGCACAAATCCGCCCAGCCCCATCTCCTGCCCTGAAATATCAAAGTGTGTAAGCCCAATTAATTATTGTGAGAATTAGCAACTTCTCACAATAATTTGATCCGGTGGGAGCAGGTCTTTTCCGTATTAAACCAGAGGCAATGGAATAGTGCAGTCGAGGTAAAAGAAACCAAATGTATTCACCTAGTATGTCGACGATGGTGCGGCCGTTGGTGTACCGGCCGGTGGGCTGGTGTCCGTCGAAGTCGATGCCGTTGGGCGGGTAGTTGGCCTTCGACAGTGAGACGATGTAGTTGTTGTTGCCGGCGTCGACGAGCGAGTCACCGAAGACGAAGGTCGCCGGCAAAACAGCACCGGCGACAACACCAAGGCAAGTGCCGGCATGCAAGACGGCGAGGAAGACCAGCAGAGCAAGACGAACTGGTACCATCTTGGATTGCCGCTCGTGTGATGGGCTCAGTGACGAGAGATGTCACAGCCAGGTGATACCAAGCGAGAGGACGAGAGAATAACTTTTCTGCCTAGAAGCAGATGGATATCTCACTTCACCCTACTGATTACTGGAATGAAGTTTTTGGTGGAAAAGAGGGAGGTGGAGAGGGATGAGCAGCTCTGCGTACATATATAGTAGTAGCATGGGAGACTGAATCTAAGGCCTCGTTTGGTAGGGATTCTGGAAGCTGATTCTCTACGGAATCAGCTAAATCCCTACCAAACGTTTTTTTCTAGAGAACTTCTGAGATGAATCACTTCGAATCAATTCTCAATTTAACACGCAGGAGGAGAAGCGGGCAAAACGTCGCTTCTCTCGTGAATCAGGCAAACCATTTGTGACATTCTTTTCTGAGGGTAGGTCATAACCTTCATTTTTTATTTGATCGGATGTATGATCAGAGCTCGATTGTATTGGCACTTGGAAATTGTACCATTGAACAAACAGATATATTTCATTCTTTGTTACAATCAAAGCCAGTTTATTTCTCAGCTCTCGGTTATTTCAGAGCTCTTCGTTATCAGTAGATAGTTTCTGTTGCTAGATCAGACGTTGTATGAATACATTATCTTCTGCTTGGGTAGACCTATGCATGTAAAATCGAAGTGATGTATTTCATTAATTATTGCAAAGTTTAGCCACTTGAATAGACTTTTAGCTTTCTAGAAGTCATTTAATTATGTGTTATAAACATTCTCAGTGCATGTTTATAATAAATACAATATACAATATACAATATAATTTCTTGAAGATACATATATGTACAAGTCATTTCTACATGTTTAAAACAACATATGACATAACTTTTCTTGTTGAAAGCTAAAAAGTTACTAGAGAACCCTAAAAGGACAGAGGTAAACCAGTCAATTCATATCAATATACTCTCTTACATGATTCAGAATCTAGTTATCAAGCCAAACGATTTTACAACTGATTCTGATTCACTATAGAATTACTTCTCTAAAGAATCAAAATCAGAATCAGTAGAATCAGAATCTGAAGCCATACCAAACGCACCCTAAGTGAGTACAAAAAATGTTATATGATAATACTGGTGAAATTTAAATGCATGAAAAGACGAAACAAAATTGCTTGATTGATTCTACGAACGCTAACTAGCTAACTATTCGGTGGGCCTTGTCAGATTTAATAGTCTTGGTTGAGAAATATAAGACATATATATTATTAACTAAATTGTTAATAAAAAATAAATATTAACTTTTCTAAGTATATGCGTGATTTATATTTTCTAGTGAAGGAAGTAAGACGTAGAGAGACAAGATAATAGGCACAAAATTAACAACAGTGTCCTTGTGGCTGGCCAACTAGTTCACTGAGTAAGTCTGAAACTCTGAATTAACAAAGATCGGAAGCGATGGAGGGGCAAACAAAGCGGTCAAGAAGCAAGATTAACGAGGAGAAAAGATTGTGTGATCTGTGAAGGTCGTTGAGGAGCTAGATACATATAAAAACTCACATGGCATTGTTTCTACATGAACCTGTTACACACTTTTGCACTTAGCATTCAATGGTTACTCATTCTTCGAGCCTTCATCAACTACCCGTGAACTTTGGCACTGGAAAGGTGATATAATTTCACGTTTACGACAAGACAGATCCGTGCCACCAGTTGCCCCATTTTTGTGCCGAAACCGATCTGCGTATATATTGCATATCACATTATCACCAGATGTCCGGATTTGATTTTTGCCATGGAGTGACTTCAATTTTCTGGGCTTCTATTCTCTTCGTGGGACACTGGACAGTGGACACGTACCGTGCAGTAACAGTAAATCACAGCAGGAAACGTCACCTGCGGCCTCAGCATCATCTGAAGGAACTGCTGGGTATAGGCGTCTCTTCACAGATCTGATGAAGACTGCGATTCCATTTACTGCTGTCCTTGGAAATGGAACAAGCACTGGTACAGTGCGATGAATCTTGCAGAGATGACATTTAGTGCTCACGGTATTTACGGCCCCGGTCCACAATGCATTGACCCATCTTACAAGTCAAGTCGGTAGGGGAAAATTTTGGTTCTGTAAGCATCAAAAGCCAATTTTTGATTTGTAGTGTAGCATATACCAGTAAAAAAACCTATGGTTCGCTTTAATACTCCCTCCGTGAAGTTATCCTATAGTCAAATCTAGAAATCACAGCACCCTCTCGGCACAATATTACACATATTGCCAATACCACAGGTGCCATGCAAACATGGAATCAGGGATTAACTCGGAAGGGCAACAAAGTAAAATCCACCTGCAAGGAGAGAAAAATGGTACAACCTCCCAAGTTTAAAAGCCATGCTCATTTAGTAGTAGAGAAAAGCGTCTCTGTCTCTATAGATACGAAGCCACGGAGGTTTCATCTTCCTTGGAAGCTGGAAAGGGTGGAGGAGCAGCCGAGCAGATTCATGGCAGTCGGAATCGCGTGCTCAAATAGTAATATGTTACAGTACTTACTACATTATTTTTTTATTCTATATAGTATATTACTTAATACTAGAAAAAAATATAATTAAAATATTACTTGATAAGGCGAGCAGATTCACAGGTGGACTTGCGTCGTTGCAGGCACTTCAATTCCGATGACAGTGGTTTGGTTGCAATGGATCAACGTTTTGCTGTTGTTGCCTGCGCTACTGACCCTACTGTACGTGGCGTTCGAAATCAGAGGCCAGCGAGTGCGCTTGTCGGGCCTCCTTAAAACGCATAAAAAAACATACAAATAGAAATAATACAGAAGAAATATGATATCCTGTATTGTTAGATTTTATAGGGTTTCAAAAACAGAAAGATAAAAGTGGTGTCTTTTGGATAGTTAGTAGCAAATAAAACATAATTCTTGAATAAATTTAGTTCGTAAAAGAGAGAGAAAAAGGAGAGGTTACATTGGACTAATGGGAAAAATGAAAAAATGAGGTAAGAACTCATATTTATTTTCCTATAGAATGAGAACATAGGAAGATAACATATAGAATTTTTTGTAATCATATCATTTATTCCAAATAGTTCATTGGATAAATTTTTAAGGCTTTCAATCATCTTTAAATTCTATGAAATTCCTTCAATTAAAGAGCCCGTCAAGTGCATCATTTTTTCTAACTTTTTTGAAGAACACGGTTAGGAAAGATATAATGAGATTAATTTGGATGGTTTTATAGCATTAATTAGTATGTTGTATAAAAATAATGTGACAATAGAGATAAGGAGAGAGGGAATATTTCTCATTCATGAAACCAACTGTTGACGTAATTAACAATTACACGACAGGTTCAATGAGTCTCGAAGGGCTCAAACTATGCGAAGTGATTCGAGTTTTGGTTTAGGCCTCCGAATCGAATAACAGACTTATGTCCAGTGAGTTGTATTAACTATGATTATAACAGTTCGATCCCCCTCACCCTTGCAAGGGGGGTATTTATAGGTACAGCGTAAACAGGGTAATACTGAATTACTCTCTACTTACAACCGATTATAACAGTAATGTATAATGGATTACATAGGGATAATTTAATAATATTCTACATGAACACTGTAAAGCATATATCTTATCGGAGAGGACGGGGGAGCCTCTGGTTTCAGCCGTCACTTCGAAGTGGTTTCGAGCTTCCGAGTCCATCAACGAAGGAGCCTTCGAAATCTGTGGGCGAGGTTAAGCCGCAGTTCTGAGGGGCCTTCGCTCATGCCGTACGTCAAACGTCGTTTCTGGAGGAGTGTGATAAAAGTATTTTACCCCAACACCAACTATATGCGAAAAAAGAAGAGTGATTGGCCGAGGAAAGGGGAGAGAAAAAAGTGATTGGATTAGAATTTATTTTAAAGAAATCATCTATTTGAGATATAATTTATGCATAATGTTTATATGATATACTCTCTCTCTGTCCCAAAATATAACACATTTTAGCGTTTAAAATTTGTCCTAAATATAATAACCTAGTACCGATAAAAATTAACTTTTATCTATAAAATATATATACTACTCTCGGTTCTACACTGAGATACATATGTACAGTATTTAGAAGTATCTACGTTCGACTTGACCCTGTATAGTTTGGTCCACTGGCCTATTTCTCCCCTAAATTTATTGGTCGGTATGCCATAGCTGTAGATCCTCAGTACTACGATACAGTCAGTTAACGAAATGTGTACAAAGTAGCTGTTTGTCCTTCCTTTTATGACTACCGCTGTACTCCATCGGATTCCAGTAGCTAGGCTCCGGTTGGATTGCTGGAATGCAATTTTTTTTCTACGGTGAGTAAATTACTTCCTGTAAAAAAAAAAATCCTTCTTTGAAACGGGACCTCAGCGTTTAGTAGTTCCTCAAATTGCAACACATCGCAAGAGGAACTTCAATAGTCTATAAAAAGTAGACTCCTATAACTTCTTTTAGAGAGTTATTTCTAATAATTTATCACTAAAAATATTTATTGCTTTAATTAGAATCTAAAAACTTCAATCCTTAGGGCTCCTTTGGAATAAATAAAATTTAAAAGATTTATTTAGATTCTTAGGAAAATTTTCATATGACATCATTTGGAATAATGGGTTTGGATTGTAAAATTATTTGGATTAGATTCCTAAAGACTTGTTCCAAAGAAAATGAGCATGTGCTCATACCTTTTTTCTTTTCCTATGAGAAGTCACAAAAGATGACAATAGAAGGGTGTTGGGCATAAGTTGCTCTAAGTCTTCGTTATGTGTAGCATGAGATAACAGTAGAAAAGGCCTCAAATCAAAGAATTGTAGTCGCGGGAGTAATCGAGCACAAGAAAAATAGTACTACGGCACATTTCGAGCACATGAATGCCACGGTTTTTTTGTACAGGTTTTATGGAAATCGGTTCATTTCTAGATATTATTGGGAAAAATTCCAGCATTCCAAATGGGCCTGAACACAGCGATCTGAATTTAGCCCAAGGGACGATAGGCCTGGCCAAGCCAAAAATGCATTTCCTCCAAACCGAATTGCTCGTTTCAGCAGCCGCAACCAAGCTGGCTGCTTCCAAACCAAAACGGAAACACACCTGGTCCGCCATTCCCTCCGGTCCTCCGGCTGAGCCGAGCCAGCGAGTGGCCAGAAATGGAGTGCCACGGTTAAGAGTGCCCCGTTAAGAGTCCCCCCTCCCCTGCATTGCAGTAGGAGCTAACGAGCGGCTAGCCATTCTCGCATGGAAGAACCCCACGTCGCAGCCATGGCCCGGCCGCGCCTCCTCCTCCCTTTCATCCTCGCTGCCGCCGCGGCGGTGCTATTGTCGCCGTTCGGCGACGCGCACTCCAAGGCGGCCAAGAAGAGCGACGACATCGTCAACGGGCCCCTGCTCACCTCCAAGCTCAACGCCAAGCGCACGCTGATCGTCGGCCCGGAGGACGAGTTCAAGACCGTGCAGGCCGCCATCGACGCCGTGCCCGTCGGGAACGCCGAATGGGTCATCGTCCACCTCCGCTCCGGCGTCTACAGGTAGGCGCCAAATAAGGACGCGTGGACGCTTGCGCGCGGCTGCGTACGTAGTAGCCCGTCCACCCTCGCTGAAAGAAAGCCTCTGCATGCGCGTTCTGCAGGGAGAAAGTCCTGATCCCGGAGACCAAGCCGTTCATCTTCGTGAGGGGCAACGGCAAGGGCCGGACCTCCATCACCCACGAATCCGTCTCCTCCCACAATTCCGAGTCCGCCGCCTTCACCGTTCACGCGGACAACGTCATCGTCTTTGGCATCACCTTCAGAGTCCGTCTCTCTCTCTGTCTTTGTCTCGTTATCTCTGAATCTTGACACGATCCATGCGTCGATCGGCTGAATGACCACAGAACAGCGCGCGCGCTGGGCTGCCAAACATCCCGGAGGTGCGCACGGTGGCGGCTATGGTCGGCGGCGACAAGGTGGCCTTCTACCACTGCGCGTTCTACAGCCCCCACCACACCCTCTTCGACCACGCCGGCCGGCACTACTACGAGAGCTGCTACATCCAGGGCAACATCGACTTCATCTTTGGCGGCGGCCAGTCCATCTTCCAGGTAGCTAACTGAAGCCCATGAGACATGCAGACATTTTCTAATCTCGACAGCTACTAATGACCGACGAACGCGCGTGCATGCAGTGCCCGGAGATCTTCGTGAAGCCTGACCGGCGGACGGAGATCCAGGGGTCCATCACTGCGCAGAACCGCAAGGAGGAGGATAGTGGGGGCTTCGTGTTCATCAAGGGCAAGGTGTACGGCGTCGGCCAGGTGTACCTGGGCCGCGCCAACGAGGCCTACTCGCGCGTCATCTTCGCCGACACCTACCTCTCCAAGACCGTCAAGCCGGCCGGCTGGACCAGCTACGGCTACGACGGCGCCACCGAGTAAGCTAGTCGCACACCACAACCGATGCAATGGTCAATTATCGGTGCATGGCAATGATGCGTTCGTTCTTGTGTTTGTTGCGTTCGTTGCAGCCATGTGATGCTCGGGGAGTTCAACTGCACGGGGCCGGGCGCCGACGTGTCGGAGCGGGTGCCGTGGGCGCGGCAGTTCACCAAGGAGGAGGCAGACAAGTTCCTCACCGTCGACTTCATCAACGGCAGGGATTGGCTCCCGGCGTTCTACTACTGATCAAACTAACCGAAAAGACATGTGTGCATGTCAATTGAGTTCTAATCGAGACTGATCGAAGCTCACTAAATGTTCGGTGTCTTGTGTAGGAACTTAATTGTCAGGTTTAATTTGTTGACTGTGAGCTCGAACGGAACGCATTTTATTGCTTACATGTTGGTAGAATTGAGGCATGAGGCATGTCAATTCCAGGGGTGGCAATGCACCCAACAGGGCTAGGAACCTATCGGGACCTGTCCCTACGGGACTGAGGCTAGGGCTGATTTTTAATTCATGGGTCTGTCAGGTCGGCCCCCCACATCGAAGCAGGTCCAGGTCTAGATATATTATTTGACCTACGGGTTCCCACGAGTCCTCGGCTTAGTAGAAAAAAAAGGACAATCAAAGAGGGTTAAAATACAAAAACCCTAGCCTCCAGAAACAAAACCCCAGCCCTTGCCCTCGTGCCCATAGCTTCCTGGCTCCTGCCCCCTAGCTCCGTGCGCAGGACCCTACCCTCGTGCCACGTGCTCGTCAGACCATACTGCCTGCCCGTCACCGCTGGAGATACGGATCATGCCGTCTGCCCCCATTCGCCGCCGGAGTGCCAGACCCCGACACCGCACCTGCTCAGGCGTCATGCGGTCAGATCTGCCACCGCCGTCGGATCTAACCTGCTCGAGCACCGCACGGCCGGATCTGCCACCGCTGCACCTCCGTCGCCAGCCGCAGCACAAATCTAGTCGCCCCTTGCCACCTGCCCGTCCAAACCATGGGGTTTGTGGGAGATCTATCGTGTTTGCAAGGACCCAACAGGTATGGGTTCGGGGTGGGATTTCATCCCGCGAGGGCATGAGGGTCATGTCCAAATAGGGATGGGTTTCGGTTCGGTATTAGCCAACTCGGACCTGATCTGATTCTTTGCCACCCCTAGTCAATTCTAGGGTCGGCACGCGTACCTTTTGTGTATTTTTAGAGATAAAAGTTTTAAGTACTAGGTTATTAATTTTGGAATAAATCTTGACAAGTAAAACTTGTTATATTCTAGTACGAATAAAGTATGTATCTTCCTACACAACTATTTTAAGTAGATATAAATTATTTTTTAATAAAGTTAACATACTAAAATCAAAATATATTTTTTCGCTGGAAAAATCAAAATATTCTTCGAAGAAGTGATTTTTAACGCAAGCTCTCTTCTGTTCCCTTGAATCAAGGTCTCAACTCTCAAGGAGCACACAGCTGCAAAACTTGTTGTGATTGGTGCAAGGCTGCAAGCTTTATAGGAAGCCTGCGCTGCTGCGCTCAAGAGCTAGCGCTGGTTTCTCTCTCTCCTGCCTTATCTCTCGTGCAGTCTTCCAGGCCCGTATCCTCCGAGGCTCCGATTTTGGGCTGCAACGGTAAAGTTTGCCTTTCTCAAGCCCAGACGTCCATATTATTAGAACGGCCAGATTTCATTGACATTCTAATCAGAAAAAACTGCCTTTATTCCCCAACGTGAGCCCCTTTGCATTCAACCATTGTCGCTTCCTCCAGTTTACTCGTGAATAGAAATTCTATTAGAATCATATATGTTCTCAATTTTATATCCGCCACCCTGCCGTTCTGTCACCACTCACCACCAAGCACAACACCACCCAAACTCCGGTTCTCCGAGAGCCGCGCGTCGGCGGTCACCACAATGCCACCACCAAGGCCAACCCGGCCAGCGCCAGGCTCCACGCACCCTTCGGCACCTTCCTCATGGCTCCCAGACTAGCTATCTAGCCGAGAGTTTACTTGCTCCCTGAAGTGAAGTAGTCACGTTAAGCTGCTGTGCTGATATAGTGGAGCAGATTGGCACCTAGCTAATGCAGGTGGTTGCGCGCGCGCCTCACAACGGCGTCATTTGCTTTCTGGCCAGCCAGGTGGTGAAGAGGAGGGCACACTGTGTGGGGATCAGAGGCTGGGCCAGCCGCTGGCGATGATGATTTGACCCGTGCAACTCTACTCTCGCCGTCTCGCGCGCGCGGCAATGGCGGGGGCTCGTCCTGCCTGCACCGCGCGCGCACGTCGACGGATGGAGCTCGGCGGCTAGGCCGATCGGCTGCACGCCGCGCATTTATGTCCACGCGCTCTGGCGGCGACGGCGCAACCAACCGCGCACATGCCGCGGCGACTTGGGCCGGATCACAGGGAGAGGATCGCCTGCATGACAGCACGATAGAGCTACATTAATCTAGATGCGTGCTCTCTTCCGTCGGAAAATATCGATGATCCAAATTAGAGGTGAAGAAGAAAGTTAAGTTGAAATGGCGCCGGTGTTAATTGCGGCTTAATTACGAGAAGTTGTCGTTATCCGCGCATGCACGAGGAACCACAGTTTCACGTCCGGAACGGAGGGAAAAGAAAAAGGTTAGAGCTGATGATCGTCCTTGCAATTGACAAGTAGCAATTTAACCATGGAATAGTACACTGGTATATATACGTTCGAAAAAAAAAGTAAAATACAAGGGATCAACATGAAAACGACGAGCGCACAGCCAAGAAATATGTAAAGACAAACTTGACCATCAATCAAGGGGCAACATGCATATACTAGTAGTTCTACTACAATTTTAATTTACTATGTGTATGTTTATGTTTGAAATTAGCGAAATGTTAGCTATATATTATTGAAACAGTTTGCCATAGTGGATTTCACCACCACCTCTCGACAACATTGATGATCAAGTACAAGTTCCGCGATCTAGTCACGAAGGTCGGCCGCCGAGTGATTTTCTAATCTGATGTGCAAGCTGTTAAGTCAGGAACGACCTGAAAGCTAGCATACAGGCATGTGAGATGCTCCGAGACATGCACGTACGTTGTACATAAGTACATATAGAACTCCTGTTTGTGTGTAGTACAGGGACTACATGGAAAAGTACTCAGTAGTGTACACCGACGGCGAGGACGACGAATTGACGGTTCCGCCCCAACATGATCGATCCGAGCAGCGTGCGTGGACTGCGCCGAGCGGAGGGGTGATGTGATGACCGAGACGGACCGCCGTCTCTGCTACCTACCTGAGCCGCTAGAGACGGAGGACTAATTTAGTTAGCTGAGTAAAAATTTAACTATGTATTTCTATCATGCTAATTAAATTTTAGTAGTAATCAAACCTGTTCAAGCTTTGGTCCTATCAAATTTGACAGGGCTTCAATCCAAACCCGATCCACAATGACGCTGGCGCTCAGCCTCAACGTCAGATTTAGTTAACAGCCGCGGGCTTTGTGGCTTTTCGTTCGATCCATCGTAGCATGACAGAGATAGAACAATGCCACGAAAAAGAAAACGTCCGTTCTTCTAAGTGATCGTTGACTTGTTGTGAGATGCCTATTGTTTAGGGATGCATGCATGTGCTTCGCTCATCCTGCTAAGTGCTAACTGATTGATCTTTTTGTTGTCACATATATTGCTACTGTGAGTCTGTGATCGAACGAACGACTGGTACGTTCATGTTAACTGGTTAGTGGTTACCCAGACTGCCGACACGGTGGGCATAAATGCTACTAACAGTGCTGTTTCTTGTCTATAATCTCTCCACGTATAAATGAAAGTTGTACTCCAGTAAAGTACCCACATCACTACATACAGCCTGGTCACGGATTGGCCGAGATAACAGTTGTAACAGTAGTACGTACCTACTATAAAGACACCAGCTATAGACCTATAGTCGAGCACTGAAGCCCTCAAGAAGAGTAAACATATAAAAGGAATTGAACGAAGCAAGTGTTACATATATATAAACCACTTCATTTATTCCTTTACGAAGATGATGAATAAGTAATTATAAACACAATTAACAAGAACGTCAGAGCTTAAACGAAGTACAAGCTCAAACTTACTCAACCATACATTAGCACGTCTATAAACACCGCACACGTAGCTAAGTACTTATGTGAGGAATGCTTATATAATTCTTAGTGCCCACCATCAAAACCACCGCCGGCTCCTCCACCAAAACCGCCGCCGGCTCCAGCGCCACCGCCAAGACCACCCCCAGCCTCACCACCTGCACCAAGTCCACCTCCAGCTCCACCACCAAATCCGCCTCCAGCACCACCACCTAGACCGCCACCTCCACCAGCACCACCACCGAATCCGCCTCCAGCACCACCACCTAGACCGCCACCTCCACCAGCGCCACCACCGAATCCGCCTCCAGCTCCGCCACCAAGGCCTCCTCCTGCACCACCACCAAGACCTCCTCCTCCTCCTGCACCACCACCAAGGCCGCCGCCTCC
>KE371141.1:184750-199364 GCA_000418225.1 Zizania latifolia | reverse complement strand
CGGCCGCGTGCTCGCCGAGTTCCGCCCCGGGGAGGTGACCGTGGACGGGCACCCCACAGACTGGGACGGCGTTGAGGCGTCGGAGTTCGCGCTGCTGCCGGCTCTCGACCCCGACGAGGACAAAGCCTACGCCGGTGGCAAGGTCTCCGTCAAGGTGCGCCGCGCTGTCACTATTTATGCTTCGATCACCTACCGTAGTGGAGCATATGGATCTCGAGAAATCAGGTGGATCGTGGTGTCTGCTATGTTGGTTGTTGAAGTGGTGATAAGTAAGCTCGATGTCATTCTGTAGCGTCCGGCAAACTAAATCTTAGATTTGTCAGAAAGCATCGAACGTCAGTAGCTGTCTGAAGTGTGAAGTTGGTTTGCAATGGAATAGGCGATATATGTGTTGACGCATCGTAAATGGTGGCTTCTTTTAATTTTTTGGATTGGCTTGTGCAGGCTGTGCATGATGGCGTCGACGTTTTCTTCATGCTTAAAGTTGACGGAGATTACACCTACACTAAAGGGTACTTTTCGCCTTCTTTTGTGCTACACATCTATATTAGCGTGGATAGAGGCTATTGGTCTGCATGGCAGACTGGTAGTGGAAGTTGTAGTGCTCTTTATGTTCACTCTTTTAGTTGTGATGTTACATTGGATTGGAGATATTGGACAGCCATATTGATTTGTTCACTAGTTCCCCATCAAAGTGCCAAAGTGCTAAGCTGTCTCTCTCTCTAAATTCAAAATATCTACTTTTTCTATTTGGTCTACTAAAGCTGTAACTACAAAGCACGGCAGTTTCTCTTATTGCCTTGGTCTTCTCTATGGCCTGATGGTATTTTATTTGACTGAGATTCATGATCACTTTTATGGAGAAAATAATCCGGGGTGTTAGCCATGTAATGCTACTTCTTAAGATGTGTGGTTCTGACTTCTGAGCAAGTAACTTGTGCTTTTGATTGGTTTGTTGAACATTGCAGCGAAAATACCAAGTGCCCTTCTGTTGCTTTGATGTTCCAAATTGGAGAGAAAGCCACATACTACAATGTAAGTTTGCACTTCCCTGATTATTCCCAACTCTCGAGTCATAGTGTTCTTGCTGAGTGCTAACCATCATACATGTCAGTTGGCACTAGTGTAATATCACAAGTACTTAGATATATTTCTTACAGTGTGCTTGCTGCTGGGCATCCTTTTCGGTATATATGGATAATGCCATGTGACTTTTATTGCTCTGTTATTACACCATGTATCTCAAATATGGGGTGACCCTTTAGATGGGAGGGTGCAAAGATATGCCTGGTTCTTGCACAAGCAAAAGTTGCCGAGGTTATGAGGTTGACATTATGCACTTTTCTGTTGGAAATGCTATCCCTGGACGTCTTTATGGTGGCAATCACATAGATAATGCTGCTGGAAATGGAGGTGATAGGTAATTTCAACTATGCCTTGTTGATGGTGTTTGTGTAGTTGTATATGATAGCACTCTAAAACTCGCTGTTGATCTTTGTTTATGCAGTTTTGGTCATCTTGTTGATATATATGCATGGAATCCACATTGCCGATACCTCGATGGGGTAGGCCCTAAAGGTACTTCTACTTCTAAAAATGCTGAAACCATCATCTTATTTTATTTGACATTTCCACTTGCGTCAGAATATAAAATATATTTTCATTATTTCTGCGTCAACCTTCTGTGAATGTTGAGTCATGATTTATTGATTTGTTTCAGAGAACAATTCAAATGCTCAGAATGATTGGCATGGGGCGTGGTGGCATAGTTCACTGACTGTCCACTCAGGTAAGTCATGTAGGTTTCTGTCCTTCAGGCTATTAAGTGTTGAACATTCTCACCAGATTCGCCATTACAGCGTAGTAGCGTACCTTAAATTTTGGAGACGTTTTACGGTGCTTGGAAGGTACTACAGGTCCCTATTTTAAGTGATAATAGCTGAATATTTCTTTAAAGTGGAGGTACCTCTAGTACCTTCTGATCACCTGTAAAACATCTCAGCTGTTGATATTTCTTAAAGTGAAGGTACCTATAACTCTATAAGCACCATAAATCATCTTTAATTTCTATAGTTCTTGTCTCTCATATGATATGTAAACCTGCACACATGCCCACATGGTATCTAGAGGAGTTGAGACATATAGAATCAAACATCATTTGAAGGATTTCTTGATTCCCCTCTTTTTTCCTGCTATTGAATATAGCACATTAGTGTTTAATGGACATTCACTGCCAGCATATGAAAACTTTATCTCTAAGACCATTCAGACAGTCAGCAAATAACATTTTTTGTCATTGCATATGCTTTGATGAAAAAGGCAAATCTACCCAAATAAAATTATATCGTCTGACTATCATGTGTACTTCTCCAGGCTTTGTGGATGACGACAGTCCTTATGGAAAACAAGATGAGAAGGGTACATATTATTTTGAATTTTCAAGGCCCCTAAGAACAATGGATCGATTTCAGCAGGTAGTTATATATTATTGTTTCGATTCTTCTTCACTACTTCATGAGCACCAGCATGCCTAGGGACATGTGCATGACTGCATGTTTGAAGTTACTGAGTCAATGAGCATTTGCACATCATATTTTTGGTGCTACAACAACTAGGTCTGGAATTGACAGTATTGCAATTTGCAAGTGCAATTGTGTACACCTCCATAGTTGGGTTGGGTGATTATCCTACTTAACCTTTTTATTAAGATGCATGCACCTTGTTATCACCTGTTAACAAAGTTCTAAATACTGTTCTACTTGACCTAACATGTCACCTCCTTGCTTACAAGTATGTAAAACTGAGCAGTAAACATGTTTAATAGTTTTAACCATGTGATTACTCGGTTTGTGCAATTAGGCATTTACAAGATGGTTAGATAATGATGATTCATGCCAATTTTTCTTGTGACACATGACAGTTGGCTAGTGATCTAATTGATTACTCGGCATTTATAGGCTTGAATTTAGTCATATGATATCTAAAAGCTTTTCATTCAGCAATAATATAGCTTTTTGGAATGGATGAATGATTTCTAATTTGCTAGACAGACGGCAGCTAGGGAACTAAACATTTGGTGGGAATATGCTTCCAGGGGGGATTAATTTGTGAAGGGGTTAATGACAATGTGCATATATAAATCCAAAATTTGAATACAAAACCTGGTTAGAAGGCTGATTACCATATACCCATTACAATGTGATGTGACCTAGGGAGCACTTCCTGAGTTTTAAAGTTTTGCTTGTTATTGCCATATTATTTTTAAGGCACGCAACCCTTCAAAAACATATTTGTGACTTTTAAAAACAAAGAGTGCCCAGATGCTTGGATAATGTTTGCAATGCCATAACACACGGATGCTTTCTACTCAAATTCAGGATGATCTGTTTCTATGGTATCAATTTTGTGGGCTACTTTGAACATGCAATACCACGTTTGTTCTACTGGATTTGACACAACTGTTTCTTTGGCCATGCAGGATGCACAGTTCACAATAGGTGAGGGCAATAATATGGCCGTAGCTTTCTGGTACCCAGACGACGGGAAACCATGGAGCAAGTCCCAGCATTATTCAGCCAGCTGCGACTGGTTGGTTCTAGATATTCAACCGTCCTTTGAAGCTGCTCATTACCGCCCAGCTCCAAATCGTTCATGGGATGCTGCAACTGCCTTTGCCTTGCTGCTTTCAGTAGTAGCCGTTTGCGTGTCCGCCTTTGTGGGCTACTCGGCTTCTAAGAACAATAGCAGCGTCAAATTTACACCACTCGAGCAGATCTAGCTTGCTGGAGAAAAGAATTTGATCGGCCTCAAGTTTCATTATTTGTGATGCAACAAGTATGTGTTGGTGATGCACTTCTAAGATCCTCAACGACACTTCGACGTCGAGGGATTTCTGCGTTGAAGCTTGAACTGGGGATTGCTGCAATCTATCGTAGGACACTGAAAATACATACGATTCAGACTGCCGTTTTTGGTTGTATACTTGTATGGAATATTTTTTGTAAATGATGTATGTCACCTCTGTTTTAGCGGTATTATCTATACCATGCTACATGTACATCTAGGTTATTTCACTGTTGCAATCTTAATTTTGAATATAGATGGATTTCGTACAAATGTTGAAGTGTTTGATCGTGTGATGGTTGATGCGCCTATATTTAACTTCTTCGCAGCAGAGTTGTTCTTTTAAAGGCAGAACGAATTTTGTTTGTTTGTTTTTCCCTTCGGGAAACTAAGGTTTTTTATCAACAGTTTCTTTTGCTATTAACAAATGAAAATTTTGATTTTATTTAATTGATGATTTACTTTTCTGACTCATTGAGAGATGAATTCGTATATTGGTGAGATGTATCCTCAATTTTCTATCAAAAGAAAAAATAGTAATAGTGATGGTATATGATAATCTCCCTTAACAAATAAGTTCTTCGGTTAATTTTTTACTTGTTCTAACTGTATTTGCAAGTGGCTTCTCTAGCACTTGTCAGCGCGAGAGGCCCAAACGAAGAACCATTTCGGCGGCTGCGGCCCGTGAGAAGAGGGGTGACCAGGTAAGCTACAGCTTGCAAGTCCCATCACCGTCGTCTCCACCATTAACTAACCTGGGCTTAGGGTTTTAGGTTCTGTAGCGGTTGCGGGTCAAGGTTTTTCGCGGCAGTCTGCATCACCAATGGCTTAGCAGCCCAGCGCTCGCTCGTTTTCGCTCCACTCCCCCATGGACATGACCGACCCGGTGGGCGCCGCCGCCGCCGCCGCCGCGAATGACGACGACGTCGAGGACCTGTACGCCGACCTCGACGACCACGTGGCCGCCGCGCTTGCCGCCGTTGGGGAGAGCGGCGGCTCCATCGGCAGGGACTCCGACCCGGCTAACGACGGCGATGCAGAGGTGTCGGGTGACCACACGGAGGCGGACGCGAACGAGGCGGTGGATTTGGGCGACGGGTCCATGGGCTACATCAGCAGCGACGAGGAGAGCGACGATGACATCCACATCGTGCTCAACGAGGATGGCAGCGCACCGCCTCCTCCCCCTGCTGGCCGATGCGAGGAGCGGTGGGTGGAGTGTGAGGAGGGGGAGGTTTCGGGTAGCTGTGTGAAGGGTCCATCTATTAACGATGTCGGCCGGGGCAAGGTATGCTCCACGAATCGGTGAAATATTCCTAGTGCAAATTTCGTAGAAATTGTGGACAACTTTGAAATTGGAAGTGCAGGGAAGTTCCAGAATTGTCTGTACTAGCCTGCGACACAGTGCATATAATAGAAATGCATTTTCATCGCATTATTTGCAAACCTCTTTTGTGCTCTAACTTTTGTTGTTCTGACATCTGATACGATGGCACTATGCTATTTAGCTTGGCGCTATGGTTTGAAAGTTATCTGTTCTGTAACTAATTTGTGAATGGCATAGTGCATGGAGTTATCTATTATTTTTTGCTGTAAGCAACTCTATTGACATGTGTTTCTTTGTGTTGCTCCAGATTGGTGGGCTTCACTCGAAGGGACTTCTTGAGAAAACAATAATGTCGACCACAGGACAAGGTGATCGAGGTCACCATCATGCATTTCAAAGGGAATGCAGTTTTTTCTTACCAAGAAATATGTGAGATTCCTTCTTTGACCTGAACACAAAAATAACTAATCCTTGTAGTTTTTGTATTTATTCATTTTTTAAGTCATGACAACTGTGATGTGAGTAGTTACGATCTTAATTTGGTTATTAAGAATTTAAATATATTCATGCTAATTTTAGAGTTATTCGTTATACCTACTAGCTGCATAAGTTGTCCTGCCTGTCAATATACCTATCATAATTAGGATGTGCAATTGCATGTGATTGGTGGTTCTGACATTATGGTATGTTACTTCAGGACAGTTTTTGACTTAGACATTGAAGCATTTCAACATAAGCCTTGGAGACAGCATGGCGTGGATCTCACTGACTACTTTAATTTTGGCCTGGATGAAGAAGGCTGGAGAAGATATTGTGTTGGCATGGTAGCCTTTGCTGTGATATTGATTTGTTGTTTTGTTCACATTTATGTTAGGATTTTTGAAACCAAGAGATGATAATATAGTCAATTTACCTTTTTCTTCTGTAGGAACACTACAGACATGGAGACAGAACACTTGCAAAGGAATCATCGGGATTGGAACAGGTGAGATAAATTGGAGATTTAACAATTTTGTTTGTCAAGAAAGGAATTTTACATATCTCTCTGCATTCAGGGGTCACATTACAATCTTGGATCAAGTAAGTTAGTGCTAAAGTCAGTGACTTATCCTGGATTGAAAGAAAGTAATGAGCTTGCTAAGGTATTATGAAGTTAATTTTGGAGTGAATGAATTAATGTATGCTTTATGTACAGTCTGACATAGCTCACTTGTACTGTTCATAGCCAAAGGGTAGAGCAATCCATGTTGAAGGTGGCATGCATGAACGTCTTCCATCAGCAGATATGTGGCCTCCAAGACAAAGGGATTCTGATGTGATACAAGTATGCAGTACCAAGTTCTTTGATATGCTGCAGCAATATATCTTCTAAAAATTGATCTTGTTGTGCAGGTAAATGTGATGCTTTCACCATCAAATCACTCCACTTCAGATGACAGCTCAACAGTAAATCACAAGTGTGAGACTACCAACAGGTATGAATAGTTGAGGCCACATTCTGGTGTTGTTTTGAGGAATGCTACATGTGTATTTTGTAAAATGATCAATAAGCTGATTGTTTTCTCAATCACAAATTCACAATGTATGCAGACTATCCAGTAACCATCCTGGTGTTGACAAATGTTTGAAGGAAACTAGCTTTGTGATGGACAGGGTGATTGGTAAAGAAGTGCACAAGAGAGGTTCCGCAGAGTGTACCAGGAACAAACCGGTTTTAGGAGATTCTGTTTGTGCAAGGGTCCAATCTTCTAGTTCTGATTATTCTGACATGCCTTCTGAAGAATCAACAGAAGATTGCTGTTTTAAGAGGACCCGTAGAAATTCAAATTCCAATGCTTTTTATGTGGAAATGAACCATAAGGATGAGCATGCCTTATCAGATTTTTGTCACCGTTCAAGTAAATCCGACCAGGAAAGTAGCAAGGGTGAGAGTCATAGATACACCCCTTCTCCTGCTGATGACAGATATCACAAGATAACTAAACGCCGGAGGACGGATGAAGCTGGAGGAGGCATGTCTAGTCGATTTCTTAATAACTGTCGAAGTGAACGCCATCTCCTTAAATATGGACATAAAGCAACAAAAGAACTGAAGAAGCAAAGTTTATCTGGTGGATCGCGTGCCCTGTTTCTGTTTGAGAAAGAAGAAAACACAAAAGATAACTACTCCAGTAGGTATGCTGGAAAGTATAAGCGTAAAATATCTAGCTCAGCTTCCCTTGGTAATAACTATCGAGTTCACAACCAGTTGTGTCAAAAGCAAGAATATTTACCTCTGGAAAGAGTAGCTTTCAGAAATTATGAGCAATGCAGCAATGATTCCAACCACGGACATAAGCGATCTTGGCATGAAATCAATGATGATGAAGACATTGTGGATTGCTTCTCTTCTACCAAGCACTGGCAGGAAGGCCGTGATCATGTACATGGATGCCACTCAATGCTAAAAGCTGAGCTTTATGATGACATTGATGAACGGATGTACAGAGAAAGGCTATACCAGGAAGCAAGAGAAGTCAGATTTGACCATAATGGGGATGATGATTTTTTCCATCACACTGATTACAGATTTGGCAAGTTACTGCGTCCTGAGGTTAGGCGCAGATACAGAACGCA
The DNA here is from genome assembly GCA_000418225.1 of Zizania latifolia. Taxonomy (NCBI): domain Eukaryota; kingdom Viridiplantae; phylum Streptophyta; class Magnoliopsida; order Poales; family Poaceae; genus Zizania; species Zizania latifolia. The sequence continues at coordinate 191,578 of KE371141.1, read as the reverse complement.
ATCTGCAGAAATCAGTGATGAGCATTTCAGACATCCTGACCATCTTATGTTGTCTAGTCAGGCAAATGACAACCTCAAGAAATATGAGAAAGATCGGCCTCCTGCTGGTTTAAACTTTATGAGTTCAAGAAACAGATTCATCGATGACAGAAAATTCCAACATTCTAAAATGAAATATGATTGTGATGGATATTATAAAAATAAAACACACAATTATTCAGCATTTGGTGTTGACAACATCCAACGATCTGCTCTGTACACTGGCTCTATTGCTGAGACTGGCCAATGTATTCAACCAATGAAGAGGAAGGCTTATGCTGATCTGGGTTCCATGAACCGTAAAGATCTTTTCAGTTCATCGTATTCAAAAGGAAGGAGATTGACGCATAACCAATCCATGATCAGTGATAGGAAGCTTTATGCTGCTGAGATTCACAATCCTCCAAAGGAGATTGATGTAGAAGCTATCTGTAGTCTCAATGATACGAGAAATAGTAATATAGTTCCAAACATTTATGATGAGAGAAGGCATGAATTCATGAATTTACAGCCCAGGGATGCAGATAGCTTCCTCTTGAACCATAGGGAAAAAAAGGTAAACTTTGAGGAGACAAAGTCAGTATTGTTGTATACGTATATAATTTTTAATATATCTGCTCTTTTACATATTTTGTTAAATTGTTCTTGTGTGTTGTGGTCATTTCAACCAACACATGCACATAAAAAGGGAAAACAGAGTAGTTCTTCAATGCTCTCCTGAAACTTCATAACTGAATCACACAGATTAGAAAGCTGCAGTAGTAATAATTGCAAGTCATGCCCTCAATTTGCTTTGCAAATTATATTGTCCACTTTATAGACTTATAGTGAAGTATGTATCCCTCTTTTTGTAAGCACTACAGTTTTTAGATCTAGTGAGATCCTACATGGTTTGGTCGAGCCAGATTATAGTTATAATTCTGCCACTGGATTCTGGACATATATGTCATCCTTTATCCATATAAGTCCTATCTATTCACATCTTGAACTGCCATGTGCTATGTCATTCCTTTAGCTATTCTCTTGCTGTGCTGTTTAATAGCCGTTCTCACTTTCATGATCCCAAGTCGCAAAACCTTCTTTTCCATTGAGATTATAGCTTGCACCTTTCTTCAAAAAGGGGATGATATAGCCTGCTCGATGAATCCATGTTGCAGCATTGGCGTACTCCTGTTCAGTGAGTAATTGAATTGATGTGTATCTTACTCATTTGAATGTAATAAGTGAGGTGCTAGTTTCTCTTTTTCTCCCTCCATTTCATATGTTTGTAGTTTGTACATTTAGGAAGAATGTAGTAATTGCATCCACTCCTGCACTTAGTTTAATGCAGTACAAGGGATTAAATAGTACTTGTGTGTCATTTAATAGAGGTGTTATGGTGGGCACGGCTAAATATTGTGACATGGAGGTAGTAGTATAATATTTCGGACATGTATTTAGCAAGGAAGTCTCTTGTTGTGACAACAAGGCATTGTATGGGTACGGAGATATGCCATTTTGCAGCGTGCCAACATTGTGCCATAAGCCCATGGTTATTAAAATTTAATAACCATTATTTAAACTTTCTTGGTGTTAGTAAAGTAAATGTGTTTAGCTAGAATTTTTTCACATGTGAAATACGTTATGTTCTAAGTGTTTGTCCATTTATACAACTAAACACTAGGTTGCCTATCAGTTCATATAGTATTAAAAGGTTGAATTTTATTTTCATTTTAATACAGCTGTATGCCTGTATCAAACAATTTGTGCTATGCACTTTCACTATTTTGTGTGACACTCTATGTGTTTGTGTTTGTGTTTGTTGGTTACCTTCAATAATAACACTATCAACTTGTGATGCAATGAGGCTCCAATGCTTCATGAAGTGTTTGGTACTCTGGTGTCCAATGTGTGTCAAAAACCTAACTACTTGTTAGCATGCCGGCATATCTGCATTTCAGTCATCTCCTTCAATCCATCAATTAATGTGCATGTGCCACCATGTTGTCCACACAGCTTGACAACCTACCCTCTCTCCCTCATTCTGCTTGTTTGTCTAAAAATGCTCATGTGTGCAGGTCTTGTTCATGTTAGATTTTTGCTTCATTACCTATGTTGGTGTCTCTTTGACAAATGATTAAATCGTATAGATGCAAGCTTAAGAAAGGACACAAATTAAACCCCCCTGATTTGTTATTTTATCATCAGGGTACTGCACCTGTTTTGTGCGTGCTGGCCATTGATGAGCTCAGCAGACATTAACACAGTCCAGATTTGGACCCAAACAAATATAAGGACTGAACTGAGCCCAGACTCACTTCTTCAAAGGGATCGACTATTATATTGTTTTTTTATTTTTATTTTTACATTCAATCAGCCAATCAGGGTATGTTTGGATATAGGATACAGGTTGGAATAGGAACTGGGTTATGAGTTGTGCTAACCCTTGATAAGAAAAGATTGAGGGTGAGTATTAGTCCACTTCATTTCCCTATTCCTATCCCACCTTTCCCCTAAATCTGAATAAACCTGAGTCTCTACATATAAGTAAATATTTTAAAATTTTAACCATCAGTGCAATTGACAACATGGGAATAGTGCTATTGGATTTGTCTCCCAAAATACTAACACAATATATGTTATTGCTGGTATATTATTATTACAAACCATAGTTAAAGTCTTGCAGGTGAAGACCATGAAAACTAAAATCAAATTATATTTGAGTACAGGGAGTATATCACACTAAATTTTCTGGGAGAAACAATACTTCTTTTTGCTCACACCAGGAGATTGATATAGATTTATTATTTAGAAATCTCTGAAATCCTAAGAACTAAGCGATGTTGTTTAATATAATGATAGTCAGCTTGCTTGAAATGTGGAGAACTGGGGATTATTCTGGTTTAAACTTACCTTGTTCTCTGCTGAGTGTGTATTCATATTGAAGAACTATGTTGAATAGCCTTTTGAATTTTTGTGTTGTTTTCTCCATTCACATAATCCCTTTAAAATGAACAATACTGCCTAGTTGACACATCCCCTGCTAATTTGTCTATTCACCAGTTTCCCCTTCTTGGTGACTTGGTTTTTTGCTATGTAATACATCTCTCAAAGGTTCATATAGTGCAAGAAATGTGAGTTAGAATATGTTCTAAAGTTGCAAATAGCATAAGGAGAAGGTCCCGTTACAAAATTGGAATTTAATCCATTTTTATAATTTATTGTAAAAACACTGGTTTACCTTGTAAAAAATATTGACAAGGTTCATATTAACATACACTTTGCGCTGGTCTAAATCTTCATGGTTCCGTTCTCAATAATTTGCACGTATTCGCTTACAAGTTTCACAAATTGGGGACTTGTCCCGTTTCAAAGTGTTATGGTACATTTCATCAGTGCATGACAGGTTCAGTTGCATACAATTTACTGGCTGGTATAGTTCCATGATGTTTCAATTTGATTGCATCAAATTTGCAGTTAAACTAATAAACTTTGCTATAGGAAGAACAACTATCTGAAATCTATGAAGTATGTGGGAAATGCGTATAATAACTTAGGTTGTTAACAATTGACTTGCTAACACAAAATGGCTTTATTGTGAATCTTATGATGGTTGAGTTCCTTTAGTTTTTCCTTTAAAACTGTTATAGGTTAAATTCTCGATGAGATGTGCTAATTAGTTTTGAGAAATATCATTATCGGTTTATCTGTTTTGCTATATGTTTCAACACATTCAATGCAAGCCGTTCTCTGCGTCTTTTTCGATGTTGAATGTAATTGATAATAATTTTCTTTCCTGCCCTTGTCCAGGGATTTTTAACGGTTTCAAAGAAGCTCTATATTTTGCTAGCCTGATTTATTTGCAATATTTTGTTTACATATTTTCCCCACAAATCTTGCAAACCTGGTTCTTGTGAAGTGCTAGAAATGCATTAGAATAATTAGGCCTAGAATGGGAAATGGCTATATTTAGTTCAATTGCTATTCCTTTAACCAATAGGGAAAACATTTCTACAGTTGGACTAGAAAGCAACATATCATGCATAATTTAGTCATCAATTTGTTGTTTGAATTTTACATTTATGTTCAAAGTACTATTTCACATTTTCAATGCAGGTCAATGTGTTCCTGTTCAACAAAAAAAATATAGATAGTTATATCTAGTTGGATCTTAACATAGTCAGTTACTATCAGAAAATGTAAGCCTTACTGTGCCTGCATATTTTTTGGTTGGCACATTTAATGTTTCTTGTTTGAAGAGCAATACTGTATCACCACATATTGAACAACCTCCAAGCGACCCTATTGAACATGATGATGAAATGTTTATTGTGCCTTCACCAAGTTTTGAGTGTAACTCTCATCTAGCGTTTTCCTGATCTATTCACCTGATTTTAGGGGGGTTAATGCTAAGTACAGAAAGAGTGCCAACTATTGTTGGATACTGGCACTATGGTAAAACTGTATCACTCCACAATGATTTGATGTGCAAGACATTATCTTTTATATTTATCTTGTGTTATGATCTTTGCTTGTGCCATAGCCTTCTATGTTAATTAGGAATAACTTGAAATGCTTTCAAGAACAAATGTTTTTCAGCCATGGAACACAAATATCTTAGTTTCTTCTGTTACTATTTGGTTTCATTTTCTATTCATGACAAGAGGTGCATTTTACCATATCACTACATGTGTTTTCTCGCCATCTGCTGAACTTTTGTTCCTCAGTGCTATATTGTCATCTTATTGCAGGTTAAGCGACAAGGCATTAAGATGAGGCGTGAGGTTGAAAATGACAGTGAGGGATGTCTTCCTGAAGACAGGGATTTGCACGGATCCAAACATAACAATGTACATAAAAAAGTGTGTAAGCCAACAAGAAGCTACCATACCTCAGCCAATCAGGTTTTGGAGAAATCAACACAACAAAAACAGCAATATATGAGCATCAATGAAGAATATGTAGAGATTGAGGAGGGAGAACTGATCGAACATGACCATCAGAATACTGTTTCCAAAAGCAAGGTTGACCAACCAAGAAAAGTTGTACTGAAATCAGTGATAGAAGCATGCTCAGCAAGTCAGGGAGGGGTGATTAATGCAACATCAAAAGACGCTGTTTGCAGCAACGGAGCTACAAGGGAATGTGATAATAAACATATACTTGAGGTGATGAAAAAGATGCAGAAAAGAAGCGAAAGGTTCAAAGAGCCTATTGCACCCCAAAAAGAGGATGGACACAGGAAAGAATTGTTGGCTGTCTCATGTAACGCAGATATCAAGAATCAGCGACCTGCAAGGAAACAGCGTTGGGGTTGTAGTCGTTAAGATGGTAGAGTAGAATCTTGAACCAGCTCAAACAAACCTTGTGTCAGGCATAGTGTATCTCAGACTATCACCATTGCTTGAACCAGGATGTCTTGTAAGCGTCTCTAAACAGGTTTGATCAAGCCGCTGCCGCTGCCGCTGCCGCTACCAAAGGTATTCAAGTTCAGAAACTGTAGATTTAATTCATTGTGATGGTTGGAATACAAGGAAAACATGCAAAGCATTCAAATGTTGCCTATGTAATACATCTATAATCTACCTTATCTGACATAGTTTTTCATAGTAATATGATAGACAATGAGAAAAAAACTGGAAATAAATGCATGTGCCTGTAATGGATTTTTGTTCTCGTCCAACAGAGCATTGGCTTCTGTATAAGAATTCTAGCCTCTAATGCCCTGGTTTGTATACATGAATTCTCAAGTTCCTGTGGGAATTGAACTATTCCATGTGTATTAATACAAAATTTTGGTTTTAGGCTCTAAGGTTACATTTCTGCTTCTCGTACGGTTTTGATGTGTTTACTCTCGAAGTACTGGAGTGAAGGTAACTTATTTATATCTTTTATGTCTCGCAGTTATACCTGTGCCCTTGTGGTCTTCGAATGATATTTTCTGTTGATATCGTTAGCTTTGGAGATGTTGATCATTGAGCAACCGTGCTTCATGTTTTTTCAATAGTTTTATCTCTCGATTCCTATATGAAATATGCTCATGCACATGTCTCGAGTTGACATTGTCAGCTTTGACACTGGGTTCAGGGTTTGTTTAATGTAATTCAGTTACAGAAAAAAATATTTTCAGATAGTGCTGCACTATTTGTTTAGGGCCTGCCATATTTCCTGATGTGTAGTACAGTTGCTGCTGTCTTAATATATCTGCAGGGTCACCATCACATGTACAAATATGAGCTACTTCTATTTTTATATTATAAGTCATGTAACTTTTTATAACCTTTTGTGGTTAAATTTTAACTTTGATCAAGTGAAATAAAAATATATTAATATTTATAATATCTAATAAATATATTATTGATATATATTTTATAGTGAATTTAATAAAAGCTAATTTAATATTATAATTATTGATATATTTTTCTATAAATTTGGTTAAAGTTAAAGAAGTTTAACATATAAAAAATAACAACTTATATGTGACAAGTGGTAGTTTCTATCCCCTTGCCATAATTTTTTTTGTCTAAAACACGAGACTGGCATTTGGCCTCGTCTCCCTCAGACGATCACACACAGTCACATAGTCAGAGACATAAAAGAAATTCTCAAACAGAAAAGGCGACAAAAAAACGTCTTCCGGAACAGACGCCACGCGTACCGATAGAAAATATCGTAGCTAGTAACAAGTAAACGCCTGTCAGCGAAGGCAATTCGAACGGGTGCCGCCTCCGCCGACGTGGCGCGCCGTGCGCCTCCAACCCGCCCGCGCCCTATCCCCGCATCCCGCCTCTACCCCTGCAGCCGCGGCCG
>KE371141.1:157511-174480 GCA_000418225.1 Zizania latifolia | reverse complement strand
CCGATCCGGTGAATATGCATATCCATTTCTTTTGCAATATCGAAATTAACAACTGTTTTAATCGACTTAATGTCCAGGCCACGTGCAGCGACATCAGTTGCCACAAGAACATGATAAACCCCAGATTTGAATTTCTGCAGTGTCTCCATGCGAGAAGCTTGATCCTTGTCACCATGAAGTGCTGCAATTCTGAAACCTCTCTGATTCAACTGGCTATCAATCTCGTCCACTCTGGCCTTCTTAGCTGCAAATACAAGAACATCTCCATCATCAATCATCCCAGGCAATTTTTCCAGAAGCCAAGGCATCTTCTCAGCATCAGAAGGGAGTACATTCACAACTTGTTTAATGTCTTCATTTGCACTTCCAACCTGACCAACTGTGACTCTAACAGGGTCAGTCAAAATTTCTCTAGCCAAACGTTCCACTTTGTATGGCATTGTTGCTGAGAAAAGCAAGGTTTGTCGGTCTGGTCTAATTTGACCGACGATGGATCTTATCTGAGGCTCAAATCCAAGATCAAACATGCGGTCAGCTTCATCAAGAACCAGATAAGTTGCCCTAAACATCTTCAGTGCCTTCATCTTAAGCAAGTCTATTAGTCTCCCTGGGGTAGCAATGACTATTTCACAGCCTGCCTTCAGTTCTTTGAACTGATCAAATTTGGAAACCCCACCATATACAGCAGCAACTCGAAGATTGTAAGGCTTTGCAAACTTCTTAGCTTCAAGGTATATCTGATGTGCCAATTCTCTTGTTGGAGCACATACCACGCCTATTGGGCCATCTTCTTTCTCAAGCTCAGGCTGATCCATAATGTGAACAATCATAGGGAGTACAAAAGCTGCAGTTTTGCCAGAACCAGTTTTGGCAATAGCAATGATATCTCTGCCTGAAAGTACAATAGGTAAAGCCTGGCACTGAATCGTAGTTGGTTTTTCATAACCCTGCTTGGCAATGGCATTCATTAATGGCACAGGAAACCCACAATCCACAAAGTTTTTAATTGGCCTTGGCACATCAAAGCCAGAAACTCGAATTGCCAGACTTTTCATATAATCAGCTACCTCCTGCTCACTCATCCCTACAAGAGTAGTAAGACTTCAGTACATGACAACTCATATCTCACAAAATGAAGAACATTAAACAATAAATGGCATGATCAATTGTGTCTCAAGATGTTATTACCACATCAAGCATGAACAAATATGTGCATAACTCCAACTTCATTGGCCTAATAATTTAGGAAGGTAGACAAAACAGGATGGACACAGATGACATACAACCAGCTGACTGCTCTTTCCTTTGGACAGGCAATTATGGTAAAGGTTTGCACTGGAACAAGGAAAGTAATATTTGGGCCTATGACTATTTGACTCAATCTTCCAGCTAGCGCTCTCCTTGAATGCAAAAATATAAAAAGATTCACAAAGTCCAAGTGGGAAGAGTTGACAGAAGATATATATAATTAGGGCACTAAAATTTCTGTAGGTTTTACGTGAGTGTAAATATTGAAAAAATGGTCACTTAGGTCATGTGATGTGTTGGTGTGTCATATACCCTCAGTGTTGGTGTGTCATATACCCTCACAGTGAGGGCATTTCTCTTTTTTATATATCTACAGTTGAGTAGGCCAGATCAATCTTGGTATTGAGTATTGAGATAGGCTACAGTTATATTTATCCATTTGAAACGCTAGAAAGTGCCTTCACAAACCAGTCCACAGCCATGCCAACTCCTGGAGTTGAATTAACAAACCTATTGAATTGCATGGCAATAATATGGTACACCAATTGAAAAAAAAGGAGTTATGAATAACGATGTACTGAAATTTTGCTTCATTGCCAAATGCATACACATCAAGCCATCAAAATTATAAAAAGTAAAAAGTGTGTGCCTTCTCAAAACAACAAAATAGTGGTATCTATCCTAATTTCCAGCACCAAACCGTAATCAAGGCATAGAAGAAATCCCAGAACTGCACATGGCTTCCATCCCATTCAAGACAAGGATTTTGCATTTTTGCCATTTAGATTCCAGTATCCGATTGGAATAGCTTAATCTCGGTTCATCACTTATTTCACAAAGCAGAGCAAATAGAGGGGTAATCAGATTTCCTAGTGACGAGTGAGACCTACTTAACCGCTGCACTATAAAAGCAATTCAACGTTGTCATAAGCAAAACGACGCATGCAATATGCCATTATGAAGAGTAAAGCACTTCACCTGAAACCGACGGCTTCTCCTCGTAGAAATCCTTGTTGAAGGGTTCATACTCGATGGTCGAATGGTCGAGCGGCGGAATGGGTTCAATCTTCTTCTTGTCCACCACAATGGGGTTGTCGTCGGAGTCGTACTCCATCATGCCGGCGTCCACGGCTTTGGCGGCAGCGTATACCTCCTCGTCTGAGTCGTACCCGGCGTGCATGGCGTCGGCGGCGAGCGCGAGCCCAGCATCCTTCTTGGCTCGGAGGAAGCTCTCTACCGGGTCGTACTCGTCGTCGGAGTCTGTGCGTCGGAGCGCCTCGGGCTTGGGGGCCGCCGGCGGCGCGCGAATCTCCTCCTGGATCTCGGCCATGAAGGCGTCGAGCGGGTCGATCTCCTCGTCCCCCGCCTCCCCACCCCCCGCTCCAGTCGCGGAGGGCGCATCCGACGGGTCCCCGGGGTCGTCAGAGAAAGCGATGTCGTCCAGGTCGGGGTCGTCGGCGGGGACGTAGAGGCGCTGAGCCGGCTGGGACCGCTCGAAGCTGTAGGAGGTGGGGCGAGGGATGCTGAATCCCTCGAGCTTGGGCCGCTTCGACATGGCCGGGCGGTAGGTGGAAGCAGAGGCAGCCGGCGGACGGGCGGGGGAGCACGCGAGCTAGGGTTTGCGACGCCGAGGGAGGGAGGAAGACGGTAGCAGCGGAGAGAGTTGGCGCCGAGCCGCCGACCGCTGGGTTGGGTCGTCGACTCGCGGCTCGCGGGTGGGGTGGGCCGTGGCTAGGTGGATTCACGACGGGTCGGTCCAGCGTCCGTCGCGGAGCCTCGAACCGGACATGTGATATGGGTTCATGATGGGTGGGTTGGGCCCCCGCGTAGCCGGTGCAGCGGTGGTGCTGTGTTGTTTCTCCTCCCAACAAAAATCTCTGCATCCTCAAAAAAATAATATAAATGGGTCTCTAAAACACTTGAAAACTATGTCGATGCAAATATATAAAGACAGACTTATAAATTGTTGTCCGTATGGTATATATTATCTTACTTAGCCTCCCTCGCTTTGTTCTATCTTCCAAATTTGTTTTGCAGTTGAGGATATTACGATATATACCTTTTTCAAGAAAATATCCGGTGGTTTGACACTCAAATATTGTCTGTTTGATCATTTAATATTTATGAAAATAATATATAGCATCGTATCTGAGTCTATAATTATGAATCCAAATATTAAATAATTAAAATTAGTTCTTTAATGTCCAATATCCAAATCTCACTTTTTTTAAGTGCAAGAGCCACCATCCTTCGGGCTAAGTTCATAGGATCTATTTGGGGAGTTTCTGACAGCTGCAGCTATTTCTTAAATCTGAAACTTCCAAATGATTCGGATTGTAGACCCAGCTAGATACACATCGGTTGTTTCTCAAAATCTTAAACTCGTTCAAACATGCATTTAGGCTTGATGCTAACTATTAACTAGTGGACACTGGCGTGTTGCAAGGTGCTCATGGCTCCGCCACTGTTTTTCTCCTAGACATAAAAGTAGAATATGACATATATAAACCTTTTAAAACTAAACAATGTGGTGAACAACCATCATGCATCCACTAGCAAAGGAATGTAGTGGAAGTCAGTGGTTGCATGCTTTCTTAGTCAAAACTTATCTTCCACAACTAGGGAGTGTATGTCATTGTTTATGTGTCAATGAGTACATACATCAAGCACAACAATCTTTACAGTCAAGTCTGTCATGCCAACATGTATGTTATATTTTTAGTTTCCTTCTCGCTTCAACAACGAGAAGAATGGGAAAAAAAAGGAGAATTGCCATTGTAAATATACATAGACTTGAAAATCTCATCTAACGTGAGAATGTCACGCTGAATCTGAACCCATACACTATACCACGGCATCTAAATCGACAGAAAATCTGTCGATGAATGCGCACGTCGAAAAAAATGTTGGCAAAGTGTTTTACCCATAGAAAATGTGTGTTGGGACAAAGCCTGTGGTTAAAAACCTATACCGACAGACTATACATTTGCCAACAGATGACCTGTCTAGAAATAGTTGAGTTTTAGCGACAGACAACGTGATTCTTGCAAAAAATAGATATAACAACAGACTGTCTGACAGCATGATGAATAACCTATTTAAAATTAAATGTATATATATATATATGCAAATAACAAAACAATATATTTAACATCAAATCAGAAACTCCATCCAACACTCAGATACTCCATTCAACATATATAGTTCAGAAACACAATATACTGATTCAAATCTTAGATAAAGTCATAGTATCCAAAGTACCACACTAAACATCAAGTTCAGTTCATCAACATTACATAAACATCAGTCCTGCGCTATCTAAAAGATCAAGTTCAATCTATCATCAGAGCTGTCCAAAAGATTAGCCCTACATTACATCAACATTACTTCTACGCTACAGTATGTCTAAAAGAGCAGCTATGCATAAGACATCAACACCTCCTATGCTGCAGTATATCCAAAAGAGCAGTTAAGCACAAAACATCTACACCTTTCATCGAGATTCAGTCCCATCAGTTCAACGTAACTCCTGTAAAAAAACATCATGAGCAGAATTGAATGTACAAAGGTGTTATCAATTCATATTACACTGGAAAGAAACATTATGAGCATAATTAAAAAAGAAATTCTGCCTGCACCAAAGCAGCATGGCAGACTACTCCAGGCAATAAACAAAAAAGAATTTCAGCAAATGACATAGTGAAGGACCCACTAAAACTGATTCATAGTATCTCAATTGACTGAAATATGAACTCAGAGATAATTTGGTGACCCAAACATAACATCATAGTTGTGGAGTTAACAATTGGCATGTGCAAACAAAGCAAATAAAGTGTAAGACAGCTATCCATCCAATAACAAACATACTCAAACAAAGTGTAAGGCAGCTAGGCAAGATTAAACAGCTTCAAACTTATTGTGATTCTCATCACTGCCACACATACAGCAGAAAATATTTTACACTTAGTCTGGGGAAGCAAAACATCAGTCCTTAATTTCAGAGATTGTGTTATTTGCTTGTGAGGATAAAAGTTACTACTGCATATAGAAAATACCTATAATTTCCAACAGTACACATGGCACTAGAATCTAAATAACTGAAGTAATATAATAATATTCAGATGCTAATACTTGTGCCAAAGTAGTGAAAATCAGTAAAATATAAGCATTAAAAAAAACTCTCCATAGTTTGCAATTTTGAGGACACAACAAAATGTTATATTAGGTATTGTGTATGGTGACCAATGAAGGAAACAACAACAGAATGTATGATTATTGTTCTAAATCTTCTTATTTCAGTCATATCTACAATAAGATTTTCTGCCATATATTTAAACATATCTAAACAGACTTTAAAATTAAAGCAGAAGTGGTTATAGGGTCTTGTATTCGGTAGCATCAACATGCTTCTCATCAAAGTAGAATGCCCCGTCATCTGAGAATACATAAGGTAAAAACAATACGGTCCTTTTTGCTCCACGAGCAAATCCATGGCATTATTAAACAAAACACAGCTACTGAAAAGGAACCCAGTGTCGTCCTGACAGTCACAGACCACTGAACAGCATAATTTAGCCATGCATGGTCGCGTCTGGAACGCAACAAGCCTGGCCGGCATCCTAATTAACAACCGCGTATGCCCTAGGATGCATCACAACGTCTTAATCTAATGACATGGTAGTAGCTGCCCCGGCGCGAGCTTTGGATACTAGTAGCGGAAAGGATCCTTTATTTTCAAATTGAAGGCCATACGTTTCGACTTTCGTGGTCGCATCAAGCCCTGCCCCGTAGCCCGTAGGTCAATCAACTAGCAATACTTAATGAGTAACCATCATTTAGTCGCAATTATCACGGCAGTTCGCTAATCCGTCGGCTCTTTTGTGAGTAGATGCTGATAATTTTACACCCTCCAAAAGGCAACAAAGGAATTATAAGAAAATCCAAATCCAAAATAGCAAAATAACAAATAAATCTAGTAATTTTACGATAAATTAGTAATTATAACGAATTTTATAGCACATATCACTGAACTTCACATGGAAGCAACAATTTTCTATTATTTTACAGGGTGTGATAATAATTGTCGCTAGACACATTAGTACGAATTTAGTTCACTGTCTTTCTAAACAAGCCCTTGAGCTGAGCTGTACTCAAAGCTGAAAAGCGAGTCGTTTGGGTAGCCTGGTGGTGTGTGGAAAGCGCGGGGCAAAGAAAGGCTGCTCCAATTGGCCCTGCCACCGAGGCACGTGGCCTCCTGTCCTTGCATAGTTGCATTCCGCCTCGCTCCCTCCCTCCCTCCCCAAATCTTTCCCCTCTTCTCTCTCTCATTCGTCGTCATTGGGTGATTCTCCGCGCGGAGTTCGGGGTTCCGGAGGACGGCGGCGGCGGCGGCGAGGCGGCGGGGTTTGGAAGGGTAAACTGATTGCTACCTCACTCTCCTGCTGGTTTTCTTTTCTTTGGTCGGATGCCTCGTTTGAAGAGGCATTTTTGGTTTCGTCGGCGAGGTGCCCAGACGAGGGTTTTTGGGTTGGTCTCGGGGTGGATTTCGTTTTCAGGTCGTCGTCAATTTATAGCTTGGGGCTTGGAGCGGCAAATGCAGCCACCTAGCTGTAGTTTTCGCGCGATGTATCTCTGACTCGGTCTGTGCAGATTCGGGACTATTACCTGTTGGCTGTTGCCTTGCGGTTCTAGGTTTGGTCTGGGGCTTAGGGATGCCATTCCTTGCTCAGCGCGCGGTGCTGTGTTGGTAGCTGCGGCTTCGATCTAGTGGCCGGTAGTTTGTTTTGCTGATTTCTGGCCTCATTACTACTTACTGTTGGTTTTTATCTGTTATTGGAGGTCGTCTCGGGCCTTTGTTGCTACCGTGAGTGGTATCTTCTGATCGCTGAGCCAATGTATTTAGGCGTTTTGCTTCCACATTGTTTAGGAATCAGGATGGTTTGCTTAGCACTCCTTGCTATTATTCTAAGTGTGGAACCTATTGGCATGTGCCACTCTGACCTAACCAAGACTTCTATCCCCTTCCTGTCTCCTTGTTCTTCTACTCCTAGACCTCTCTCTTCTTCTCAGATCCTCGTCAGTTTCTCTGTTGATTACCCCCTTGAAATCCACCTATACTGTGTCCAAAGTACCAAAATGCTAGCACAGTAGTGTTATTTGTGATTTAGCAGTGAAGATCCATATCACTCTCATGCCTTTACGCAGGTGTAGGGGTGAGAACCAGGGATCTGTTCCAACCTATCCCCCCCCCCCTGGCTCCTTGTTTGTCTACCCATCCTATACCTGTCTTCTTGATTCTTTCCATTTCTTACTTGATTGCCCCCTTACATCCACATATACCATATCCAAACTACCAAATGCTAGTGCGGCAGGTGCCATCGGTTTTCTAGTAGTGAAGATCCATAACATTTTCATGCCTTTGTGCAGGTGGAGGGGTGGGAATCAGGTGGCGGCTCTAACACCTTTGTGGTCCAGAGAAGATGGGTTTCATGTCGGCAAAGCTCTTACCTTCGTGTGAGAGCATGTGCGTGTGTTGCCCAGCTCTGCGCCCAAGCTCGCGGCGCCCTGTCAAGCGTTACAAGAAACTGCTTGCTGAGATATTCCCCAAGACGCCTGTATGTGTTTGCTTCTTGCTTTAAGTCATGTTTGAGTTTAGTTTAGCAAGTTCTGTTCTGACATTATTGTTGCAACTTTAATGCAATGTTCCTTTTTATCTGTAAGTGATTTACAGCCTTTGTTAACATGCTCTATGGAGTGTTGCCTATCAAATGGCTATCTTCTCCACCGGAAGCATAATTTTGTTGACAGTGCAACTTCATTGTCAACTGTAAATAACTAAATATCAACACTTCAGTAGTCAAGTGTAGCACTGCTGATTTTGCAGAATTTACTTGCAGGATGGCCCTTCAAATGAGAGGAAAATCATGAAGTTATGTGAATATGCTGTGAAGAATCCCCTGCGCATTCCAAAGGCACGTGTTGCTGTCATATTGCTACCTTTTGTTGTATTGATACAAAATATTCCTAAGTATGTGGACAATCATCGAATGTTTTCATTTACTCTTTACTTATCACAGATTGCCAAGTTTCTGGAACAGAGAAGTCACAAGGAGTTGCGCTCTGCTCATGTGAACTTTGTTAAAATTATTACCGAGGCATACAGCAAGCTACTCTTCATTTGCAAAGAGCAGATGTGAGTCTGTAAAATTATTGGCTGCTCCTTAGGTTTCCTATATCAAACTGTTACTTGTTTGCCATGAAGAATTCTTACACCATGTTACTGTGTGCATGCGATGCTATAGGGCATATTTTGCCATCAGCCTGGTGAACGTCCTTACGGAGCTTCTGGAAAGCAAGCAAGAGGACATTCATATTCTTGGATGCCAAACTTTAGCGAAGTTTATTTACAGCCAGGTGAGGCATTGTAAAGACTACCTCTCTTGGGTCATTTGTTTTCTTTGAGGTATGTATCAGATTCATTATTTTGGCACATGAACAGGTTGACAACACTTATGCCCGGAATATTGAAAGCTTGGTTCGCAAAGTCTGTACACTCTCACGGCAACAGGGAGTGGAGCACAGTCTTCTGCGGGCAGCAAGCCTTCAGTGTTTATCAGCAATGGTAATATATGCCTTTTCAGATCCTTTTCCCCTTGATACCTTACTTGCATTTTATTGTGTAATTTAGTTTTAAAGGCAATTCTGTTAACTAGTATCATACAATTTGTGCAGATCTGGTTCATGAAGGAGCATTCATACATATTTGCAGATTTCGATGAGGTAACAGCAGTTGGTTCTTTATATTGGCAACAATCCACTGGTCATTACTTGCGTAGAACCAATAGGAAATTAAACCTATTTACTTTGAGCTTAAGTAATTTTAGCCCACAAATTACAGCAGTTTTTTCTCTTGTCTGTGCAAAAACACAACCAAGTTTCTGTTATTTGCTATTTCAGTTTTTTCAGACCTCCACTTAATTTATTAGGCTATGATATTAACAGTCAAACGGTTGAGTTTAGTCTCTCTCTCCCTTTTAGAAGAGTTTAGGTTTCTTCTTGAACTGTTTTAATTTTGATTATTATCAATGAAGAACTCTACTTTCATTGGATGTGGCAGATTGTGCAGTCAGTCTTGGAAAATTATAGGGTGGAAGAATCTGTTAATGGCGATGAGGAGAGACATGCACCACAACATAACTGGGTTGATGAAATAGTAAGACGAGAAGGGAGAGCTGGCTTAGGTGGTGGTAATGATGTAAATTGCAACAACACAACTATTAGACTCCGATCTGCAAGGGATTCTTCAGCTCTGACCAGGTGAAGGATCTTTATTATATGCATGCTATATCTCATTTCCATGCTTGCTATATGACATTTCCTAAATTTTGTGCAGAAAATGTAGGCTTTGGTATATAATAAGTGTTGCTGTATGCCTGCATTCATTTTTCCTAATATTTGTGCAGAAAAGTATGCTTTTTTTTTTCTTTTGTGGCACTGCAGCCTTTCATTTTATTTGTTGTCAATGGCTCGTTGCAATAAATAATGCTTTTCTTTTCCTTTTTGGAGGATATATATGTTCTAGATTTGAAAAAAACAGATACTCTTTAAGCTGTGTACTTCAACTATAATATAGTGATATTTGTCTGATGTAATTACTGATGTATGAAGATGCATAAGAAAAGCATGTAAGAAGTTATCACAGTTAAGGTAGATAGGGGTATTGAAGGCATTTTCAATCCACAAAATTCCCCTCAGAAGAATAGCAGAGTTATCTTGCTGATTGATACATCACCAAGAAATGAATGGGGACTTGATATCATAAGTTCGTTGCCTTGTGATAGTTACCCAACCTATATTTTCTGACATACCTCTTCTAGTAATACTTTGATATGCCATATGCAGATGTTTGTGAAGCATCCTATCATACCCCTTTTCACTTAACCAATTGATGTCATCATGAATGCAGAGAGGAGCGTGAATCTCCAGAAGTATGGGCACACATTTGTGTTCAGAAGCTCGCAGAACTGGCCAAAGAGAGTACAACAATGCGACGCATCCTAGATCCAATGCTTTCTTATTTTGATAAAAAGAAGCAATGGGCTCCTCGACATGGATTAGCTTTGCTTGTTTTGTCAGATATGTCTTATCTAGAAAAGAGTTCAGGTAAAATTTTTTACACAAGATAATTTGAATTGTGAGAGGCTGAGAGCTACTTTTGTAATTAACATGAAGTTTCTATATGAAGTAATGAAGCTTCCTAATTCTTCCAGTACTAAAAACTGTGTACTACTACTAATGTTTACTTTTTTATAAAACGACAACAACGACAACAATAACAAAGCCTTTCAATCCTAAGCAAGTTAGGGTAGGCTAGAGTTGAAACCCAACAAGAGCCATTAATCAAGGTCTTGGCACACTAATAGCTTCTCTCCATGCACTCCTATTCTTTTTTATAAAACGACATTCTATTTAAATAACTTTAAACAAGTACATTCTTGTTATGAAGCTTGATGTCAGCTTCATTACTGAACACATTGCAGCCTGTGCTGCACTTTATTTTCTTCTCTGTATTTTTTCAGGGGATTTGTCCTTGTCTGCTAATTCAGCTTTTCCCTCACAGGCAATGAACAATTGATTTTGACTGCTGTCATCCGGCACCTAGACCACAAGAATGTTTTACATGATACTGAGATTAAATCTGATATGATCCAGACAGCCAGCTTCTTGGCACGGCAGCTGCGATCACGAGGAATTGCTCCTGAGCTTGTAGTAGCAGGCGACTTATGTAGACACCTGAGGAAAACACTAGAGGCCATGGTGTCAGCCAGTGTTGAAGATCTGAACTCGAATGGATCTCTTCAAAATTTCTTGGAGGACTGTCTTCTAGAAGTTGTCAGAGGAGTATGTTATGCACTATCCTAGTCACATGCTAGCATTTATCAACTGCCATAGATTACTTTGTGCATCTTTCTCAGCAGTGTTTAATTGCATGATCTTTCCTGCCAAAACTTCACACTAGTATGATGCCAGTTCATAATTATATTGCCATATATGCGTATAATTCCTCATTTTTGTTAATTGTGGGATTTCCTTCTAGATTAATGATGTGCGGCCACTCTATGACATGATGGCAATTACACTAGAGAATTTGCCTTCTATGCCTGTGGTTGCCAGAGCATCTATTGGAAGTTTGCTGATCCTTTCACACATAATCTCCTTGACATCAATGCCATCAAACACTCCTATGGTAAGTTCTGAATCTATACTGTCCATCCATTATTTGAGATAAGCATGAGAATAAAAAGGATTGCAATTAAGTTCAGGAACTGTGCATCTCATATGACATATATAAGGAAAATCAATAACTTCCGTGGCTACTATACTTCTCTATCTTTACAAAATACTATCCTTTGACCAATGCTATGCGGGTAGCTTCTGCAATTTTTTACTGATTCTCTTGTAACTCTTAGCAGCTGTTTCCAGAAGCACTCCTCCAGCAGATACTGAAGTCCATGATACATCCAGATGTTGACACTCGTGTGGGGGCACACCACATGTTTTCTGCTGTTATTGTTCGAGGGCCAAGCCGTCCGAAGAGTGAATCAGACTTCCTATATGAAACAAAAAAATGGCAGTCTCGGACTACATCAGTATTTGCTTCAGCTACTGCTCTACTTGAGAAGCTAAGGAGAGAAAAAGAATGTTTAGGTTCAGATAAGCCTGGAAACATGGTGCATGATGATGGGAAGGAAAGAAACATACGTGAAGAGGACAGCAAACATGTTTGGGCACGGAAAAATTCAGCTTATTTTTCAAAGTTGGTTTTCTCTTTCATTGATCGATATGCAACACTAACAAGTTCTGCAGAGGTATTTTCCCTTTTAGTAAGTTTTTTGCGAGCAGTTGTAATTTACTAGTAACTGATGCACACATCCTTTGCTATTTCTTGTTTTCCGATGATGATTCTGATTCTTTTTTTGTTGTTGTGGGGTAAAGGGGTGTGCATGTATATGTTTCTGATCTTTAATAGTTATCTTTATGTATTTCCAGGAGACCAATATTTTCATGCTAACTGAAGACCAAACAAATCAATTGCTATCCGCATTTTGGGTACAGGCAAATCAGACAGATAATACTCCTTTTAATTACGAGGCTATTGGTCACTCATACAGCCTAACCGTTCTTTCTACTCGCCTTAAGGTACGGTTACTTTAGAATTTCAACTATGTTTGGAAAGTGCTTATTTATCACAGGGTTGACATTTCTTTTCACATTTTTTTGATAGTGTTTTTCTCTTATATAGTTTCTTTTAGCAGTTTAGGTGGTCTCTTGTTTTGCACTACAATAGATTACTTGAATAAGCTATTTTCTTCTCATGGAAATAATTCTTGATGCTGCAGGATTCAAGCAACAGCAGTAACATCCAGTTTTTTCAGTTGCCACTGTCCCTCCGCAGTGTTTCTTTAACCCCAAATGGTAGGATCTTTATAATGGAATTTGCGATTTATCTTTTCTGAATTACAAATGACACATTCCTTTTATATGCTGTTTTTCCAGGAGTCCTGTCTCCTTCTTGCCAGCGGTCTATTTTTACCTTGGCAACAAGTTTGCTAGCTTTTGGTGGGAAAGTATGTCACATTACTGAATTGGTTGAGTTGCTGAGGTGTTTCACATCATCCAATGTAAGTACATAATTCTAATGCACAGACTAATAAAATGTTCTTTCACACAGAATTGTGCATGTTCATGGATGCGCTTCACTTTGACATTGGTTTTTTGTTGCTGTTTTTTCATGCTCATTGCCCAGTTGACTGTATGCCAACATTTTCTATTTTTAGTATTTAGCAAATAAAAATAGTTTATGCGCATAGCGGTTTAGTGAAAATGTTTCATGAATTATTGAATTCTTTTGCAGATTGACCCTTATCTAAGAATTGGTGAAGATTTGCAACTCTATGTAAGGTTGCAATCAGATCTAGGGAACTTTGGTTCTGACAGCGATCAAGAAATCGCTAGATCAGTAATTTCTGACTGCAGGACAAAAGTGGGGATTAATGATCAGCGAATACTTGATGTAATTGTGTGTGCCCTGTGTAATTTAACTGAGGTTAGTCCCCTGAGAATTTTTTTATTTTGTCATCTATTTGCTGTTGACACTTGACACTGCATGTTGTGGACTTATGGAGGTCACATGTTGCGGCAAAGGTTAATTATGATTATCTAATATTCTTGGAATTGCTTTGCCAGATGGGCAAGGATGTATTGGCAAAGGAGCTCACGGAAATGTTTACACCTGAAGAAGTGCCCTTGTTTGGGTCAAATTCAGCACTTGACTGGGCCAATTTTCATGTG
Organism: Zizania latifolia; assembly: GCA_000418225.1. NCBI lineage: Eukaryota > Viridiplantae > Streptophyta > Magnoliopsida > Poales > Poaceae > Zizania > Zizania latifolia. The sequence continues at coordinate 160,881 of KE371141.1, read as the reverse complement.
CAGGCGTTTTCTGATGAATCCCTTTCTTTTGATGAGGTAGGTTACCCTTCCTATATAAACTGGTGTCTTTAGTGATTCAACAGGTGGAGGCTCTTGCTTAAGTATTTGATGGTGCAATGTTCCTTTTGAACTGTACCTCACCATTATAAAAATATTATTACTTTATACTTTTGCATTTTCTCTGGTTGTTTGCATTGTAGGAGTGTTCAAGAACCTCTTCAGTAGATGGTGGATTGCATGAGTCACCAATTACCAATACTGGTAGCTCGATATCAAAGTTTACTCTACCACAATCTGTTCCTCATGTCTTAGGTGTTGGTCAATTGCTTGAATCGGTGAGTACTTATCAGCTGCCCTTGTTTGCTAGTTGCAACTCAGCCAACTCAAGTTTGCCCTAATCATGTTAATTGTTAGCACTGGTCGCTCGATACCAAGTTGTGTTTGTACCCTTTCTACGCTGCTGCCTTCATAGTACTTTATCATGTGGTTGATTTGGCTATAACCGCATCAAACATTTTAGTCTAAATTTCAATCTATGTGCCAGTTTCTCAAGTGTGAAATTTGTTTTTGTAACCAGGCGCTACATGTAGCTGGTCAAGTTGCAGGTGCATCTGTTTCAACCTCCCCTCTCCCATACGGCACGATGACTAGCCAATGCGAAGCCTTGGGATCAGGCACTAGGAAGAAGCTATCAAGCTGGCTTGTCAATGGCCATGACTCGACTCCAGACAATCCTGCACCAAGCCTTCCCTCCGCCCAGCATTTCATCATTCCTAAGGTACAAAGATTGCCATATCTCACATGTGATGTGTTCCATTCTGGACTGCAGTCTATTCTGTTTCTTCTGGCTTCACCTCACAATCAACCTCATCCAGGCAAATTCGTGCGGTTTCGAGAGCAGTATCCGCACATCATCAGAGCCGTGCTCCACAGTGAAGCTCCCACCTGCTAGCCCATTCGACAACTTCCTAAAGGCTGCGTATCGCCATGATATGCCTGTGGGTGGGATTACGCCTAACCATCTTTAGGAGTGCTAGAATGTAGCATGTAGTATCTGAGCATCAAAACTAGACATCTTTACAAGACTTGGTTGCGCTGGCTTATCCAGTCATCTGTAAGACTGTAACGCTGTTTTATAGTTGTAGTAGTGTGTGTACCAATGCATGCAAATGTCTTTTTCCCTCTGGTAAATGTCCGTAGCGTATGTATGACTATGTATCCGCTAGTGAATGTCTGTTGGGTATTTATGACGACGTGTATCTCGCATTGCTAAATGGATGTAACCTCGCTGGTGGTCGCTTATGTTTGTTAAGGCCTTAGATGTAGGATTCTACTCCTATTTCAGATTTAAGTATTCCATGTGTCGGCTCATGTTCGTCGATCACCCCGATGCTTTTCTGTAAATCCATATCGAGAACGAGTGGAAAGTGCAGTTTTGTAGACAAGAATTGAAATACCGCTCAAATAATCTGAAATTAAAAATAGTCAAAGTTAGAAAAAGTCAACTTGTAAAAAATCAAATTATTAAGAAAAAGAGCAATATGAAATTCGTACGGCTAAACATGCCGTTACTGAAATTCCCGTCCTTATTTTGTCAATCTTAGCGGGCCGCTACTAAAGCCCATGGCCTAACGTGCCAGGCCTATCAACAGCATCACCGAGACCAGCCTCGTCTCGTCTCGTTTCCTTGCTCCCTCATTTCTATTTCTTCTTGCCACTCTCCCGGATAAGAAGCGCCACCAAGGCCCCCCTTCGCCCAAAACCCACGCGAGCTCCCCTTCCCTTCCATGGCGACCACCACTAATCCCTCCTCCTCTCTCACCGCCCCTCTCCTCCGCCCTAGCTCGAACCCGAATCCCACCCCTAGATCTCTCCCGCTCCTCAGGTTTCCCTCCCTCCCTCCCTCCCTCCCTCCCTCACTCATTCATTCACTCTCCTTTGCCTCGTCTCTCCGGCTCCACCAATTCTACCCTAACCGTCTCAGTCTCGCAGGAACCGGAGGTGCGCGCGGGCAGTGGCGGCCGCCGCTGCCGGTGGAGTCGGCGTGGGAGCGCACGGAGCTGCTCAGAAGCGCGGGATTTGGTCGATCAGGTGGGGTTAATTTTGTGACGAACCATCTGTAGCTTCGCGCCGTATGGTTGGTGGGTTGGGGGGAGGTTTGGTTGGGAATGCAAGGGTGCTGACGATGCTCTCTCTGTCTGTCTGTCTGTGTGTGTGTGTGGTAGGGATGACTTGGTGGTGCCGAGGTCGCCCTACTTTCCTGTGGAGTATGCTGCTGGGCAGGAGCGCGGGCCGTCGCCGTTGGTGATGGAGCGGTTCCAGAGCGTCGTCAGCCAGCTCTTCCAGCACGTACGAGAGAATTGGATTGGATTGTGTACAAGTTTTTGGTCTCCCTTTTAGAGGGTTCTCTGGGTTATGTGATTTGTGTTTGTGACTATGTGTGTGTTTTGGTACAGAGGATTATCCGTTGCGGTGGCCCTGTGGAGGATGATATGGCGAACATCATTGTTGCGCAGCTGCTATATCTTGACGCCATCGATCCCAACAAGGTAACAATGAGAAGCAGAACTATATCTTACATATCCAAATCCTAATTCCTACACCAATGCTGAGAAAAGCTTTTCCATGACCTTTTGCTTACTCCAAATATGCCAAGCTAATGAAACATTTCGTGTCTTGTTTTACTGGATGATTGTTGCTAAAACCCAGATGCCAAACTTTTGCTCCTTTATCTGTTAATACTAGACACCGAAATACTTATTACTCCCTTTGGTTGTAGCTTATATGCTATGTTGGGTCGTTGGGGTACTATAGTACCCAGTATAGCCTCGATTGGCAGAAATTTCCCCGCCCTTGCCCTCGGCGACGTTTGCAGCGCGGAGCTGGAGGCTGGCGTTGGTGGTGTTCGCGGTGCGGAGCTAGAGGCCAGTGTCGGCGGCGTTCACAGCGTGGAGGGGCGTGACAGGGCTGGAGGCCGGCATCGGCGGCGTTCGCGACGTGGAGGGGCGGGGCGAGGTGTCACAGTCCGCCGGCGTCGACGCCCTCACCTGCGAAGAGGATGATGGGATCAAACGCAAGAACAAAGAGAAAGGGAAAGCAAGTTATCGATTTCTTCTTTTTCTTTCCTGTCCTTCACGCCTGTCTCCATTCAACAATATAGCAGAGCTCAAAATACGCTACCATTTACAAGTCTACGCTTTCCACATTACAAAACACCTATTACTCATTTTACGCTATTGGCCCATACTCTATTCTTTCCGCGCTGCCGTAGCTTTCTCTGTTGCTGCTCCATCGGAGTATGGCAGCTCGCCAGAGATGACATTGCCGCCCCCTTGAGTCAGCCCTTCCTTCCAAATTGCAGCCTCTGGAA
>KE371141.1:136281-157341 GCA_000418225.1 Zizania latifolia | reverse complement strand
GATCCAATTCAACCATGGTTGGCAAGCGAGAAAACACAGGAGAGTGTGAAGGAATAGCTTGCTTGAGCTGTGAAACATGGAATACCGGATGAATTTGACTCTCAACTGGCAGGGCAAGTTTATAAGCCACTGATCCCACTTTAGCTTCAATGACAAATGGGCCAAAATACTTAAATGCCAGCTTCGGATATGGACGATTTGCCACTGATGTTTGAGCATACAGTTGCAACTTAAGGTAAACTTGATCACCCACTTGAAAGGATCGAAAGGAACGATGAGCATCAGCTTGTTGTTTCATACGGTTCTGTGCCCTGGTCAGATAATGTTGTAGCATGTCTGAAAACAATCGACGGTCCTACAGCAATTTTTCAACATCTAGTACAGAAGAATCAGTTGAACCCAATGAATCAGACATAGCTGGTAAGAAGTGATAATCAGGATCCGATCCATAGAGAACTTTGTATGGTGAGCATTGGAGAGCTGTGTGGAAGCTTGTGTTGTACCAATACTGAGCCAGTGGTAGCCATTTTGCCCATAGTTTTGGAGTAGCCGCCGTCGCACAACGCAAGTACATTTCCATGCATTGATTGACCCTTTCTGTTTGCCCATCAGATTGATGGTGATAAGCTGTTGAAAGATGCAAGGGAACTTGGAGTTTATAAAAAAGATGCTGCCAAAAGTTGCTTGTAAACACTTTGTCTCTATCTGATACAATTGCCTTTGGAATACCATAAAGAGCTACCACCCGATCTAGAAAAATCTTAGCCACTTGAGGAGCTGTGAAAGGATGTCGAAGTGGTAAGAAATGGGCAAATTTAGAGAACCGGTCAACAACCACCAAAATGCAATTGAAGCTTTCAGACATCGATAAGCCTTCCACAAAGTCCATAGAGATTTCCTGCCAAGCACCCTTTGGAATTGGCAAGGGTTGAAGTAGGCCAGGAGATCTACACAGTTCGTGTTTAGCCTGTTGACAGATTGGACACTGCTGAATGAATTCTTGTACTGCAGTTTTTAACCCTGGCCAAGTAAATAGCTTGTGAATTCTTTGGTATGTTGCCTGAATGCCGGAGTGGCCTCCCACAGCTGATGAATGAAAAGCTGAAATGAGCTTGGTTTGAATAGCTGAATTCGCTCCAATCCAGATCTTTCCATTTTGTCTGATCACTCCATCCACCAATGTAAAACCTTGAGAATTTGTACCCACAATTGCTAACTCCTGTAATAAGGTTTGAGCATGAGTATCTACTGCATAGGAATTGATCACCTCTTGTAACCAAATTGGTTGAACAATTGACACAGCCTGTAACTGAAACAGATGGCCTACCCTTGATAGTGCATCTGCTGCTGTATTTTCAGTACCTCTTCTATACTGAAACCTGTATTGCAATCCAATGAGCTTCGTCATGGCTTTCTTCTGCATATCAGATTGCAGTGATTGAGTTTCCAATTGACATAGTGCTTTTTGATCCGTATAAATTGTAAACGGCCCTCGAATCAAATAGGATCTCCACTTATCAATAGCCATAAGAATGGCCATGAACTCTTTCTCATAAATCGATAATTTCTGGTTGTTAACCCCAAGGGCTTTACTATAGAATGCCACTGGATGACCTCCTTGAGTCAGAACAGCTCCAATGCCGGTCTCACAAGCATCTGTCTCGATGCTGAAGGGTTTGTCAAATGATGGTAGGGCTAACACCGGTGTTGTGCACATGGCATGTTTAACCTTGTCAAATGCTTGTTGAGCTTGAGATGACCAGGCAAATGTCTTTGACTTTTGAAGTAAAGTAGTAAGAGGTTTTGTCAATATGCCATAGTTCTTGACAAATTTCCTATAGTAGCCCGTAAGCCCCAGAAAGCCTCTTAATTCTGTCACGGTTCGGGGTGTTGGCCACTGCTGCATAACCTTGGTTTTCTCAGGATCAGCAGCTACCCCTTGTGCAGAAATGATATGTCCCAAATACTCCAATTGTTGCAATGCAAATGAACACTTGCTTCTTTTTGCATAGAGTTGATTGTTTTGCAAAATCTGTAATACTACAGTCAAATGTTGTGCATGATCCAATAGGGTCCGGCTGTACACTAATATATCATCCATGAAAACCAGTACGGATTTTCTCATATGAGCTGCAAATATAGAGTTCATCAGGCATTGGAAAGTAGCTGGCGCGTTGGTTAAGCCGAATGGCATTACTCGGAACTGAAAATGGCCATGGTGTGTCTTGAATGCTGTTTTCTGTTCATCTTCTTCTCGCATTCTGATTTGGTGGTAACCGCTCCTCAAGTCCAATTTAGAGAAATAAGAACCTCCTAGCTCATCCAACAGTTCATCTATTACCGGCAGTGGAAATTTATTCTTGACTGTAGCTGAATTCAGTTTCCGATAATCAATACACAACCTCCACGAATTGTCTTTCTTCTTAACTAACAACACTGGCGAAGCAAATGGACTGAAGCTAGGAATTACCAAACCTGAAGCCAGCATTTCTGAAATTTGCCTCTCTATCTCGTCTTTCTGGGCTGGTGAGTATCGGTATGGCCTTGTATTAATCGGAACTGTGCCTGGAGTCAATGATATATAATGATCAAAATCTCTATGAGGGGGTAATGCAGTAGGAGTTTGAAATACCATCTCAAACTGATCTAGCACACACTGCATTTCCAGTGGTATAACCCCTTGTGCTGTAGATTCCAGCTCTTGAATTACAGCAATTGCCCAAATCTCATTACCTTGATGATACTTGACCAACTGCTCAGCCGAAACTGACTGGATACAACCAGTTTCAGTTGGTAAAATCCCTTGTAACACAATCTGCTGGCCTTTGTATGGGAATTTCAGAGTTTTCTTGACCCAATCACACTGCATTGGGTTATATTTCACAAGCCAATCCATTCCGAGAATAGCATCATACCCACCCAACGGTAACACCTTCATGTCTTGACAAAATGTATACCCCTGTACCCACCACTCAAACATCGGCACTGTTTGAGTACATTGCAAAACTTTGCCATTAGCTACCTTCACCGCAAGAGCAGTTGTGTGCTCCACAGACAACTGCAATTTATCTAGCATGGTGGCATTAATGAAACTATGGGAACTCCCTGAATCTATTAGAACCAGTAGAGTTTGGCTTTGTGATAATACTTTCAGCTGAATTGTGTTAGATTCATTCATACCAGCTAGGGCGTGAACTGACAAATACATAGCACTATTCTCATCTAACATTGCTCCTCCTGAGACTACATCTAGTATGTCATCTGACAATACTTCTGTATGATCAATAAGCTCAGTAGCATGTACCTGAGCTGCTGGTGGAGCTGGGCACTGATGTGCAGGTGAGTACTTGTCGCCACATTTGAAACACAACCCATTAGCTCTACGATACTCCTTCAGTTGGCGTGCTTTCCAGATTTCCCCAGGAGCAAACTTAGGCTTTTCAATTCCTTTGTTTCCTGGTCCAAGTCTATTTGCCCATTTCTTTTTGACATCAACTATTTCTGTCAATTCTTCCTTAGCCAAAGCAAGGTGATATGCTTGGCAAACTGTTTTAGGCAGCTGGGCCTGTACATGTAGCCGAAGCTCATCTTTTAGTCCTGCCACAAATTGACCCTTCAACCACAATTCACCAATGTGTGCTTGCTCATACAGCCTAATCTGATACAAGAGAGTGTCAAACTGACTTTTATATTCATCTACAGTTCCTGTTTGCCTCAACCTCATCATCTCATCCATTTTAATGTGTTCTATGTTTGCTTCAAACTCCTGTTTAACAGCAACACTAAATTCTATCCAAGTATGTCTGCCCACCACTTGTCTCCAAGCCTTGTACCAGTGAGCTGCTTTGCCCACTAGATTCAAGGATGCAGCTGAAACCTTTAATCCCTCAGGTATTTGGTACATCTCAAAATATGTTAGACAATTATCAATCCATACTCGTGCATTGGTTCCATCAAACTTAGGGAAGTCCATTTTGGGCATCCAAGTTCTCCTTCCATTCTGCTCGGTACCCCCATGATCTCTGTCCAGCATCTCACCTTGAATTGAAGTTGAGGTATCCTCCACCACCTGAACTCCAGACACACCTCTGTTCCGACTTCCTTGCATGGCTGCACCTTGCTGTTTCATCACCTGGGCCATCAACTGCTGGTCCTGTTGAACTTGCCCGAGGGATTCCATGGATAACTCCATCCTTGTCTGCATTTGATCCATACGTTCCTGCTGCAGCCCTAACTTCAAATCAATTTGCATTAGCTTTTCCTGCATGACACTCATACCTTCAACTTTTGCAGTCAGCGCCGCCACAGCATCAAGCACCTTCTCCTCCATCTCTTGCAACGCGGCGATCACTTGTCTCACTTGAGCGGATTGACGAGCCAGGATCGCGGCACTTCCTCCGAATCAGCTGAACCCTGAAGGGATTTATGGCAGTCAAGCTGAAGCGACCGCCACCCAACTATGGGAATTTTTACCAGCCGATCAAGAGAGTAGCAAGCACACGCAGATCCGATTGCCTCGCTCTGATACCAGTTGTCACAGTCCGCCAGCGTCGACGCCCTCACCGGCGAAGAGGACGATGGGATCAAACGCAAGAACAGAGAGAAAGGGAAAGCAAGTTATCGATTTCTTCTTTTTCTTTCCTGCCCTTCACGCCTGTCTCCATTCAACAATATAACATAGCTCAAAATACGCCACCATTTACAAGTCTACGCTTTCCACATTACAAAACACCTATTACTCATTTTACGCTATTGACCCATACTCTATTCTTCCCGCGCTGCCGTAGTTTGCTCTGTTGCTGCTCCATCGGAGTATGGCAGCTCGCCAGAGATGACACGAGGCTAGAGCCTGGAGGCCGGCGTCGACGGCGTTCACGGCGCGGAGCGGCGGGGTGAGGCTAGAGCCTGGAGGCCGGCGTTTGCGGCGTCGAGGGGCATTGCATCCGCCAGAGGCTAGGGCGGAGGAGGGCCACCGGAGGCCGGGGCGGCGGTATTGCTGGATAGAAAATTGATATAAAAAATAAAAAAAGTGGCTGATAGGTGGGCCTCACGAGTTTACTGTTGCTAACGGCGTTAATTTTGATATCTATCCCTCTCTCTCAGTCCCTCCAACTAAACAGATCCATCCTATTCAACCAAACACGAGATCCCATTCAAAAAACTGGATCAGAACGGTTCCATCCCATCCCATGACCAAACTGAATCTAAGTTATGCTGGCTGGATGAAATCCTATACATATATTGAGGGCCTCGCGGGGAAATGGGAAGGGATCCCCACCTGGCCATACCCGACGGGGAATTCCCCGTCGGGGGATGAGGCCCTATTAGCATCCCTATTCCCTAGCAAAGCCTGCGAAAATGAGTCCTTGGCTCCGGTGACATCCACGACCACATCTGTTGGGGCAATAGCGCTTGTCACCTCATTAGGTGGGAAGGCAGGGATAGCCGCTATGTAGCACCAAAAAAGGCTGCAGCAGCTAGCAAAGTTGAGCTTTTTTCTTCTTCGTGTCTTCTAGCCTGGCTCACTGGCTGCCTGGCTGGGTTGCCGGCTGGAGAAGGCAGATATGAGTATATGGCAACCTAGGTGCATGCATGTATATTTTTTGTGTGGTTACGTAAGGCTCGGGACGACGCGCGACAACATAGAGGGTATATAAATATTAATGTGACACAATATACTCAATATATTTTGCTATGTGGTGTTCACCCAACAACCACAGTTTGTTAGTATGCAAACGATAGCTACGACCTATCATGTCTTGTCTCATAAAAGAGAGTTATATAAAGGTAAAAGGAGTTGTCTTCTAAAAAGTCGTGCGAAGGTGGCCTTAGTAAGGGCACAGTGTCATGTCCCACCTATATTTAGCAGAAGTAGATGTGACAGGACATGTGCATGGTAAAAGAAGTCTGGGTTTAGGGTTTAGTGGATTGAAAGATTCTGTTGTTGCTGCTTCTTGAGTTTCCAGCTGCCTAGCTTAGGTTATAATTCAGTTATATAGTTGTGACCTCAAACTTCTTTATGGCAAGGCTAGTGTACTGCCAGTTCATCTAGCAATGATCTCTGCCTCCATGGCATCATATATTCATGATTTTATACTTCCATTCATCACTTTATTCTTGACTTATTATCAACATTCTTGTAGGATATCATTATGTATGTGAATTCTCCAGGAGGATCAGTGACAGCTGGTAATAGCTCATATCCACTTTCTCATTGTCATAGCTGCAACTTTAATCTTTCAATAGTTGTTTCATAACAAAATGCATTTTATTTGTTTTTAGGGATGGCCATTTTTGATACAATGAAGCATATCAGACCTGATGTTTCCACAGTTTGTATCGGACTCGCGGCAAGGTATTGAGTAGTTTGGGTTAGCTGAGATCATAATTGTGTCCTCATATCTCCTTAATCAAGATCTAATTTCCAAACTTAATGTTCATAAGTCCATATATATGCCGATAATAGAGAGCTGCTTCAATTTGTGTACTTGCCTCTGTCGAGGTTTAGCCACAATATAAAATCAAGAGCACTAATCGATATTTCAGGCACATAATTTATTTATTGTTTTTAGAGAAAGGCACACAGTTTATTGTTAAAATGCGATTATTACTCGATTGAAATTTGTATAACCATTTCTCATTGTGCTTGTGGAATTCTCTACTTTAACTTCATATTTTGTTATGCGTTTATGCCTTGTGGCTTGTGCTATCCGTCTTGCATTAAGCAGCATTGGTTCTTATACATGCTTCACTGTTTTCTGTTTCCATTTGGCAGTATGGGAGCTTTTCTGCTTAGTGCTGGGACGAAAGGTAATAATAGTGATTGTTACTGCAGTATTACATTTATTCTACAACTAAACTGATCTTCATGCTTGTATATTCTATTGGTTAACGTGACACAGGAAAGCGATACAGCTTACCTAACTCAAGAATAATGATCCATCAACCTCTTGGAGGAGCCCAAGGACAAGAGACTGATCTCGAGATTCAGGTAAATCCCCAAAGTTAAAACTATGCCTCTTATTCTACACCAGGACATCATCTCAGTAGTGAAGATGTTTATTGTATCATTTCTTCTATCTTGCTGGTTTATGGTTGATCTACATGAAATATACTTAATTTCACAAACGAATAGCAACTCCATTGGCTAAGCTAAGAAATTCCAGTGGTTACTTATCATCAGAAGCTTTCTGTCCTTCTGATTTTTTCATTATTTCAGGCCAATGAGATGCTGCACCACAAGGCTAACCTGAACGGATACCTAGCATACCACACCGGGCAGCCCCTAGATAAGATCAACGTAGATACCGACCGCGATTACTTCATGAGCGCCAAAGAGGCAAAGGAATACGGTCTTATCGATGGAGTTATCATGAATCCCCTTAAAGCCCTTCAGCCGCTTCCTGCTTCTGGTTAGCCAATGGAATTCTCCACGGAGCTTTTTTTGGTGATCTTTTAGAACTGTGATTGTATCGCGCCCTTTTTAATTAGCCTAGCAAGATGGTTTTGTGATTCCACCACATCCTGAGGCATCAAAGATTTAAAACAGATGTACTAATAGAGGATATTTATCTTCTGCAATCAACAAGCCACACAAGTATAAACGCGCCGCTGGGCAGCGGCTGCCAGCTTCAAGTCTCAAACAACTCATTCCATATTGTACTGACTACTGCTCGAGCCTTGGTCCACTCCCAGATACAACAATTTATTTACCCGTACTCCTGATTGAACTACGTCAAAGCTTCTGCTGGGCCTGAAAAAACGAGTATACACAAGAGAAACTGGAAACTACAGATATCAGGAGAACCATAAATCCATAATGCTGAATTGCAAGAGGGCTTTCGTCCGTCATAGCAAACGGATGACTGGTCATTGCACATGTCCACATCATGTAAGATCTTATAACGACTTTCATCAGTGTACTACATATACAATAAGGCACCGGTAGTACCACCGTCCCAGTTTAACATCACCTATAACTAAAATAACCACCATTTACAATTCTTTGGGGCTTATAAATTATAGTAACCATAACAGCCGCACAGGCACCGAATGGGGTAGCTCTTATCCAATCTATGCACAAACCTACCTAAAATTTGTACTCAATAAAACCGGCCAGACCATTAGTTTTTAAGAACTTCTTGATCACAAGGGCCATAATGGCAAGAGTGAGCCCAAATGCGGCCAAGGTCAATAATTTGTCATGCTTTGGCTTCTGAATTGCAACAACAGGATTCTGTGGCGTCAGAGCAACTCTTGGAATGCTTTCTCTGTTTGGGTTAGCCATCGAATGGTTGGTAACCCCTTCTGACTGAGCTTCAACGTTTTGGGCGACTTCTGACTCAGAATCAGGCTTTGGAAGGTCAGTATTAACAGAGCCTGAACTGGACCCAGATGTGTTCACACCTTTAACTGCCTTGTTTGCATGCTCATCGGAAGCATCAGATGTGGGCGATTGGTCAGTCTCCTCATTAGCTCCGCTTGTCAGCAGCTGAGGAACAGGTGGAGCCTTACTGAGCATTTGCTCATGGATCTGTCATTGCAACAGTTGTAGGTCAAAGAAACAGACAGGGCATGTGCTTTGTAATTGTTCTTCAGCAAGTGCTAGAAATTTACCTCATCAATTACTTTTTGGCGTTCTGGGGAGCCAAATTTTGGTGGTGTTTCACGTGATTTGATAGCTAATGCCCGTCTATCTTCCTTTTTGTAGTCCAATGAACCCAACGCCCCACCAGGATTTGTTGGCATGAATGCAATCAAGGCTACTAGAGCTGTGCGCACTGCAACACAAACAATCAAGAAAAATGACTTGATATCTGCTGGAGGATAATTGAAAATAAATGGTTCCCAATTCTAAAATTAGCAATGTCACAATGAATAACAATACATTTTTTTGTGGATGTTGTGCAAAGATCCTCCCCAAAGAATAATAAACCCATTAGGTATATATATTGACTAATCATGTAATATACTCCCATCTACCAATAGATGGCCACAGGCAGGGCTGTAGGCTGTTCCACATCGAGGTTATGCCTTAAAATGCTAAAATATTACTTTTGATTCACAACAACAGAGTACACATGGTATAGATAAAAAGGAAAGTATGCGTTCCTCCTTTGTCTCAGTCATGGTGTTAAACACTTGCCACGTGACAATTCCTGGAAAAACCAAAAAACCATTTCCTTTTGCACCATGCTCGTATAGTATAGGGGTGAAAACAGATCGGATAGTTTCTGTCTGTAACACTTGAAAATGGATGCGATAGTATTGGATCGGATAATTTTCAGATACAGATACATAATTTTTTCCCAGATATAGATACAAATACATCATTGGTATCTAACGGATACGGATTTGAATTATCCAAAATAAAAGATCCATCAGGCCCTATTTTTAGAGATAGTCTGATTCCTCTAGGATTCACACTCCAGTTTGCCCTAGCGTCCACCACCTCTCCACGACTCCACCTATAGGCACATGCTCCAGTCTCTCCAACCAACCCTAACCTCTAAACACCCGTCCAACCCTCGCGCCACCCCCTGCCTCGCGTCGGCACACCGCCTCCTCGCACCATTGTCAGGCCGCATTGGCCGCCACCCCACCACCTTGCTCCGTCGCTAGGCCGCCCTGACGCCTTACCTCCTCGTGCTGTCGCCCCACCACGTGGTGCCGTTGCTAGGCCGCCCTAATGCCCTGGCCGCTGCCTCACCAGGCCTCAGCCGCCAACGGCCACGAACTATTGCTTGTATTTGTTACTTGTGACTTGTGATTTGTATTTGTGAACTATTGATATCCGTTTGTGAGTTACAACTTGTGAACTCTAAATTGTAGTTTTATGGTTTATGGGGTTTTCTTATTCCGATAAATATCTATAACCGTATTTGTTCTAATCCGTATTCGGTCCATATTCATATCCGTTAGTATTCGTTTACAAATCCAAATCAGAGAAAAAATATATGAAAACGAATATGATATCACTAATATCCGCCCATATCCGATCCGTTTTCACCCACATATAGTACACATGAAGAACATATGTATAATATGAAAAATTGTACCCAGCATATGAATGGATAGAAAATGTTGCGTGCTGTTCTAGTATTCCTTGGCTGTATTAGGAGATCAAATAGTTTTGGGGCACAAAGTTTAGCATGTAGCTCTTATAAGCAGCGAATAGTAACAATGGAACACAATGCACATGACTATTGTATCTTATAGGCACTAAAAAGGTCTGTTAAACACAAGTGATGCAGAGCAGCAGGATGAAGTGAATGTTTCTTTTGGCCTTAGGACAAGTAGTAGTTGCCCATGAAAATTGCAAAGACCAATTAAAAAGGAAGGTATTTACTTTTGGACCATGCTTGTGTAGCCCACAAGACCACATCTCTATGGACTATGAAATATGGTGCTACTCAATGAATTTGAGTACTCCTTCAAATTAAGAGGCTAAGAGCTTACTAGAACAAACATTTTACAAACAAAAGGCTACTCACCACTCCATGATGGTTGCCAATGCTCGGGATGGTAATTGGATATGCTCAAACATATCTTCTTCTGAACCTCGAATCTTCCACTTGGCTGCAGCATGCAAAGAAATATTTAGCAAGGGCTCACAGATAGCATGGTGAACTAACGCAGGAGAATTATCACATGGCAATTGCGGACCGTGAGCAGCATGAATGATGGTGGCTTAAATGGGTAGTCCGAGGGCAGCTGGATCCTTCCATGGTAGATTCCACCCTCAAACTCGCTGTCTCGTGGCCCCAGGATTGCAAATTGCCACTCAAAGATGTCCTCCTACTCAAACACATACATTTAAATCATAAAAAACTATCAGCTTCAATCAATCAGATTGCCACAACTAAATAAGTCGACGGCAAATATAATATCAAAACGCCCTAAGTAACAACGGAAACTCAGTTATTCACGCTCAGTTCATCAAAATGTCTGGAGACTACCCAATATCCAGAGCCATCCTGCATATCTACAGATACAAGGATCTAACAGCGACATTGATGTATCTACATAACATTATTCCACAAGCTGCACAATCAGATCAAGGTCAACGCATTAAATCAAGCATATAAATTTCCGCAACCTAGAAAACGCCATCAAAACCAGATCTCGCATACCAGCATCCGATTCAGACCTAAACAATATCAGATCGGGCAAGAAATACGAGGTAAATGTAGGAGACGGGGTTGGGATAAGGACCTCGAGGGGCAAGGCCATGAAGTCGGGTGACGGGTTGGACTGCATCTCCTTCACCTCCTGCAGGATCCGCTTCACCGCCGGGTTGCCCCGGTTGTACTTCGTCGTGGCCGCCATATCCGCCGCCGCCGCCACCGCCGAATGGAACCCTCCAACCTCGCCGCCGCTTACCGGTGCAGGCCTGGCCTCCGAATTGGGGGAATCGAACTTATCGAAGAGGAGGAGCGAGAAGGAATCGGAGCCCGGGGGGATAAATGAAGGGGCTGGTGGGACAGGTACTCTGTTGGGCCCACGTGTCGGCGACGGTAGAGCGGTGGTGATGTGGATGGGTTAACGTGGCGCGTTTTTATTGGCCGGTGGGTCGCAGGTGGGTGGGTTGGAACCTTCCGATTGGTTTGGTAGGGGTTGCCGGGTTGGGAACTTGGCATGATGGGCCTCTGCATTTTGGACCTGAAATTTGTGCTGAGCCTTTTCGTTTTCTCTCTTTGTAAAATAAGAAATATGTAAGTGATATTAAATAAATACGTAGTAAAACTTTTTAATTTTTGTATTAATAATAGATAAAGAGGTAAAATTAAAATATTTTTGAAATAAAATTGAATAACATATCTTTTTTACGGGGAGTAATAATGTTGGAAGCACCTGAGCCGCACGTGACTACGGGACGCCGAAACGCGGCAGCCATCAGGCCCTCCCATCAGGCCCATCACGGGCCACGTAACCGCACCGAAAAGCCCGCGCGCAAACCGGGCTCCACGTGTCGGAAGCCGCACTGTACTACTGACACGTGGGGCCTCTATTCGGTCCGCCCCACTTGTCACCGACACATACATAAATACACGCCGCCCTCGCAGACGGTGGAGAGTTGGAGACGCTTTTCATCCTTTTGGCTTGGCTGCCTTGCAAGGAGGAGCGAGGCCCGAGGACAGAAAAGCCTCCCCGCGACCCTGCGTCGGGGAGGGGAGGGAAGGAGAGGGTGGAGGCATCGGACCATGGCGGCGTCGTCGTCGTCCAAGGCCTTCGATTCCTCCTCCCACCGCCCCAAGGTGCGGCCTCCGCCTCGGTCTCGATCCCCCACGCCCGATCCCCCACCCCGATCTCGCCCAATCTGATCGGTTTCGATTTTTTTCTCTCTGCTTCTGGTTCTGTGCAGCGACCGGATGAAGGATCGGGCAAGGACGCGGCCGGCCTCGTCGCGCTGCATGGGAAGCTGACGCAGCTGAAGCGCCAGGTCCAATCATCCCGCCTCGCCTCGATCAAGGCAAGCGCCGATCGCACGTCTCTACAGTTTTTGCAGGGGAAGTGCCAGTGTTGGATTGGGTTGCTCAATCTGTCGGTGGGTCGGTTGGGTTTTTGTTTCTAAGCAGGAGAGGGTTGAGGCGAACAGGAAGGCGCTGCAGAGGCACACGTGCGCTCTGTTCGATGTCGCCGCGGCGGCGGAGGCGGCGTCGAGGGGCGCCGAGGGCGGCAACGCGCTGTCGCAGCGTGCGGCGGAGGGGCAGCGCAGGCTTGTGGGGTGGGACTCTGCGAGCGGGTCGGGAGAGAGGGAGTTGGTGCACGTGCAGGAGGAGAACCTGGCTGCCGGGACGCTCGTGCTCTCGAGCTCTGGTAGCAGCGGCTCGCACTCGCAGAGGACCGTCGTGCAGCTTGTGAAACTGCCGGTGGTTGAGAAGATTCCGCCCTACACCACGTGGATCTTCCTGGACAAGTATAGTGCTTCTACACGGTCATTGTTTCAATTGAATTACTTGCCACTAGGTTGCTTCGCAATTTTGGAGGAGTTAGTATGTCATGTAATGAAAGATGTAATGCACCGAGTGGATATGAGGTTGTGGAATACTCAAATTTGAAATTTGCATGTGTTTTTATGATGAATGAAGTGATTCTGAACAAATTTCCCATCCAGGCCATAGAAACTAGATAATTCGGGACGTACAGTTCAAACTTCACTACTTGGGTAACTGTATAAGCATTTGGAATAGATGTCTTGACTCAAAACATTACACCTCAGATACTGGTGTTCATGTGTTAGTATGTCTGCAGATGAGTGATAGAATTAGTTTGTTATGCTTATGGCTATGGGCATTTTGAAAAGATTCAACATCATGAATGATTGGCCATATGCTACTGGGCTTAAGTTTACATACATGATTAATTCCAAAATATTTATTTTTCTCATATAGACGCTGCGTTGGTGTAAGAACAAATAAAGGATCCCTGTTGTCTTTGATATTTTACTCTGGCTTAAACAACACAGCGCAGAAACCAAAGAATGACCGAAGATCAGTCAGTTGGTAGGAGGAGAATTTACTATGACCCAGTTGGCAATGAGGCTCTGATCTGCAGCGAAAGTGATGATGACATTTCAGAGCCAGAGGAAGAGAAACATGTCTTCACAGAAGGAGAAGACCAGCTAATATGGTAATAATACAGATATTCGATATCTCTTTTTTTTGTTTGAATTGGTTGTGTTTTCCCCCAATCAGGTGATCTTTCTATGGCTGCATATTTTTTGAGAACAATTTTTCAGATCTAATATAAACATGGCAGAAGACCCAGAACAATATACTTGCAATAACAGAACGAACTATCCATGCAAAATTAGTTGTGCTATGCTCTGCAGTTGTTTTGCTCTGTCTGCGTGATTAATCCACATGTTTTGTGCCTTAAGAATCGTGCATTACAGAGCTTCCAGCCTTCATGTACCCTGTTAATTCTGAAGTGTAGGTGGAAGGTAAATAATAAGTAATGCATTTTACCGAACTATTGCCAACTGCTATGCAATTATTATGTTGGGTTAAATCATTTTTTAAAGGATAGATCTACTTAGAGTATTTTCGTATTGGCAAAATGTGACTAGTTTGACTGTACACTTCCAACTGTGACAAGAATCTGTAACCTAAGGGCTTGAGTTTATTTACTTTTTACACAATTTAATAACAACCTGAATTTCTGTTAGAATTTTTTGGAAAACATCTGTAACCATCCATGCATTCTTCAGAATCAAAAAGAAATTATTATATGCAAATTTATGTCTATTTGATCTTGCCTAACTGTACAGGAAATCTACTCAAGAACTTGGGTCAAGTCGAGAGGTTTTTAATGTGCTCTGCCAGTTTATTGATTCAACTCCATCAGAAATCGAGGTTGTCCATTTCTTTTAGGAGCATTTGAGTCAGTGATATCGCTACTAAATTATACATACTTTTCACTCGAGAGTTGTTTATTGATTACCCTGAAATGTGATAATTAATGAGCCTGTTCTTTCTACCGAAATACCAGGAAAGATCAGAAGTTCTTTCTAATAAATATGAGAAGCAGTCTCAATCCTCTTACAAGACAGAGAGCCAACTTTCTCTTGACAAGACCATGGATGTGGTTTTAGATTCTTTTGATAATCTCTTCTGCCGCAGATGTTTGGTATATTATCCTTCAAGCATTCTGTTGCTTATTGTTCCTTTTTTGAAGTCCATATTTTGTTCTTTAGTTCAACTACACTCGTAAGAGTTTGAATTACTTGATAATATCTTTTTATTCAGGTTTTTGATTGCCGTCTCCATGGGTGCTCTCAGAAGTTAATATTCCCTGTAAGTCACAAGTTATTTCCTGTTGTACTGTTGTAAAGCTTTGATCTGTGTTCATTCTATCAATGAAAAAGAGGCAATTCTCCTGCCTTTTGGTTCAAAAAGAAAAAAATATGTTGGACTGTTCTACTATAATTTTGTACTGTAACTATTCAAATATTTTGCTTACCACTTTAGCAGAGCGAGAAGCAACCATATAGTTTTGAACTTGGTGAAAACAAGAGTCCATGCGGTGATCAGTGCTACCTCAGAGTATGTTTTCCGTTCAAGTTTTGCAGTCATATCAATTAATAAGTTTGTTTGTAATCCCCAAATATGCACAATTTCCCCATTTTTTCCCCGTGGAAATCGAAGGGAAGTTTTACTGGTGTGGAATATTGGCATCGTTTTTTGTCATGATGCTTAGTTTATATATTTTTTGCGATCCAGAGCAGTATTGTTCATAGGCCAGGCTTTGGATAGCCAGGCATTAGTCCTGACTGGACCTACATATACTTCTACATGAAAAGGAATAGTTTATATTATGAATAATGGAATTTATATTTAAAATGTAGATGTATTGTTGGTTCTATTGTCTGTCTTGTTGGACTTCAGGAATCAGGATTCAGAACTCGACAATACAAACAGTGTGATGATCTAAGGATCATACAAGGATTATCAGAGCCACACCATGGCTTATGTTGCTGTTACTGCCTTGTTCAAAACTTCAAATGTGCAATATGAAATTCTCAACAATGAAAGAAGATTTTTCTCTTAATCCAATCTTCTATGATGACTTTTTAAATGAGGATACATTTTCATCATTTCAATACAATAAGAATGAAAAATGTATTATCTATCAAAACGTTACAATTCATCTTAATCTATGGTCTTGTTTTTCTCCTAAACCCCTTGTCCCATTCGGCCATACCATCTGAATTATACTTATATTTTAGTTGATATTCTTATCAACATTTTTAATGCTTTTGATTTGATGATGCAACTTATTTAGTTCATTTGTCCCTTGAAGTGAGCCTATATTTTATCCCAAGAATTGCAGCAGTTGCTCTTTTGTTGCTGAGGCTAATTTTGAATTTTTCCCCTCAGAGGAGACAAGAATATCAAGATATGTGCAACGATGATCACGATGCTTGTACACCATATAATATGGAATCAAGATCTTCCTCACTCAAAGTTGGTACGGCTATGTTGTCTGAATCAGAAGATTTGAACCGAGAGGAAGATAATATTAAATCCACTAAAGTTGTTGAGGCCAGCAGATCAAACATTGCTAATTCTGCGTACGCTGACAAAAGTGCCACACTGCCTTCTGGAGATACATCTGATACTGAAAATGTATCACCTGACATGCTCCTAAGAAATTTAGGGAAGCACAAGATTTCAAACAATGCTTCTAGATATAACAATCATCCGCCTGATAAAAGGCAGAAGATGCATAGTTCACATTTTCCTTTTGCAACTAGTGTACTGAACAAGCGATCCATTCCAGAAATTGGTGAACGTCCAGATTCCAGAGAACCTGCAGTTGATCAACTAAGTCCGGATGACTCCAATAAGAAAACTTCAACCAAAGATATGTGTGGTGCAAGCACAACTAGTACCACTGAAGATGCATTACGAGATAGTAATAATTTGTTCATTTCCAACAAGGGGCACTCTATTTCTCATTGGAGTGCCTTAGAGAGAGATTTGTACTTGAAAGGAATTGAGATATTTGGGAAAAACAGGTAACTCTATTATGCGTGCAGTGAACCTCTCTCTCCTCTTTTTTTTTTTGAGAAATGTTATTTCCCCAGGGAATTTAAAAATATTGTTTTTTAAATAACGTAATTTAAATTCATAATGGTATCTGAAGCTTTGTGATAATTGGCCACAGTTGTCTCATAGCAAAAAACCTATTATCTGGCCTGAAGACTTGTATGGAAGTGGCCAGTTACATGTACAACAATGGTGCAGTGAAGGCAAAGAGACCTCTATCCAGTAAATCCATCTTAGGTGACTTTGAAGAGGCTGAACAAGGTTACATGGTACGTGTTGACTTGTTTTGTTAGATTATGCCCTTTTATCTGACAATATGATACGTATCCAGATCACAGAGGTTAAAATAATCTAGAGTTTTGGTAGTTCTTGTTCTCAACACTTTTTTAGTGACATTGTTCTGAATACTTTCTGCCAGTGCTGCATTAAGTATGTTGTTATGATTTCTTACAGAGCAGGAATTACAAACTTCTTTAAGTATTTATACTTTGGTTTGTTGCTTTTCCTCCTGGTATTTATGCTTTGCAGTCGTTCTATTGGATTAAGTTTTCTTCAGCACTTGAAGTGAAGTATCTTCTTGGACATTGTTCCTAAAATTGGCCATTGTTAGAACTCGTTGCTTGCTCCATGTTTTCAGTTATTATTTGGTTAGGAAAATAGTGTGTTTAATTGTGAACTATAGGCAGGTTTTGCTGATCCTGTTAGTTTGCCTATCTTTTTTGCTTCTCTCAGCACACCATTTGCAACATTGAGCAAAAAGGGAGAAAAACAAATGTATCAATAGTTTGCAACATGGATAGAAAACATGTTGAGCACTTGAGCCACGGCTACTATGAGAGTGCATTGCACTGTTCTCTGTTTGGGTTCAAGCCTGTGACATGTTACTACTGGTTACAATCCAAAAACCAGTTTTACTACCTTGTGCCTTCACAATGTAATCAAGATTGTTTTAGTGTTACTGCACAGTCAAAAGCCAAAACACAAACAGTTTTTGGCTTTGTTTTCAACTGTTATTATTACTCTTGTAAGTTGTAACCTGATTATTTTTCCATTTTAAATTGTTATTGTTACTCTAGTAACATAATTATTTGCCCATCTCTTTGTAGGAGCAAGATATGGTGGCAAGGACAAGAATCTATCATCGCAAGGGCCGAGCTCGAAAACTCAAATACACTTGGAAGTCTGCAGGGCATCCAACTGTTAGGAAAAGAATTGGTGATGGAAAGCAATGGTATACACAGTATAACCCATGTGGGTGTCAGCAAATGTGTGGCAAAGATTGCCGCTGTGTGGCAAATGGAACTTGCTGCGAGAAGTATTGCGGGTTTGATCCAAGACATCCTTAATTTCTCCTTTTTTATTTTGAAAAAAATATAATGTTCTTTTCAACTCTCTCTTTGAAATATGTGTATAAACCTGTATTAAGTTGCTTGATGAACAAATTAAATGAAAGATGGTATCAGTTGACTTGTGTATTCTGTTATATCATCATATTAATGTAAATGCAAAGAAAAACTTTACACTCATTTGTTTTATTTATTATTATCAACAGGTGTTCAAAGAGCTGCAAAAACAGGTTTAGAGGCTGTCATTGCGCAAAAAGTCAATGCAGAAGCAGGCAATGCCCATGTTTTGCTGCCAGTCGTGAATGTGATCCAGATGTTTGTAGAAACTGCTGGGTGAGGTAATCAGCACCTTTCGCACTGAAAGACTCTTTAGTCCTCTTGAATTTGAGGCAATGCCTATGCAATTGGGTTAAAACTTTTAACAGATACTTGCAAAATTGTTAAGCACTTATCATGTGCTACGGTTAAAATTATTCAGATTTCTTTTGCATATTAGTTTATTATGCATGACATGCATGGTGTTCATTCTCTTCAGCTGTGGAGATGGTTCACTAGGTGAGCCTCCAGCAAGAGGTGATGACTATCAGTGTGGAAACATGAAGCTCCTCTTAAAACAACAACAAAGGGTGACAACTGTAGTCTTGTTTTGTTGATTTGTTGTATTTCCGCATCGTGTGCTGTATCTATCTTAACTGCATTATTTGTTGACCATGGATCAGATTTTGCTTGGAAAATCTGATGTTGCAGGTTGGGGTGCATTCATTAAGGTTAGATCAATGAAGAAGCGCCTTTGGATTTGATGCATTTTGTCTTTTGTCTAATTTCCTTTTTTCCTTCTTGCAATATGTAGAACCCTGTAAGTAAAAATGATTACCTTGGTGAGTATACCGGTGAATTGATTTCTCACACAGAAGCAGACAAGCGTGGCAAAATATATGATCGAGCAAACTCGTCGTTCCTATTTGATTTAAATGAGGAGGTTCGAGTGCACCTATTCATTTTTGGCAGTTGGAACAATTTCTTGGGTTAGTTAAGTCAAACCGGTAAGCTAATTTCATTTGTTCGTGCAGTTTGTATTGGATGCTTGTCGCAAGGGAGACAAACTAAAGTTCGCAAATCACTCGTCTAATCCTAACTGCTATGCCAGGGTAAGGATTCGTTAATTACTGAATACCACATCATGCTTTATTACCCTTCTAATTCTGATTTCATCTGCTGGTCCAGGTTATGTTAGTGGCTGGAGATCATCGGGTTGGTATCTTTGCAAAGGAGCACATTGAGGCTAGCGAGGAACTCTTTTATGATTATCGTTATGGACCTGAACAGGCCCCAGCCTGGGCCAGGAGACCGGAAGGGTCAAAAAAGGATGAAGCATCTGTCTCTCACCATCGAGCGCACAAAGTTGCTAGATAGTTGAGAGCAACTCCATATGATACCATCTGCTGTAGTTATGTCATTGAAATACATAATTTAGTCCTAGTCCATTATAGAAGGGCCATTCGATGGCATGATAAGCATATTATAATTTCCTTTTTATTAGGTAAATAACCTCAGGTATTCGATGCGAATAAAGAAAATAAGCCTTTTGGCAATTTTATAATGTAGAGTTTGGAACTTATGCTATATATATTTTGTCTTTATTCTGAAATTCTACTACCAGGCATATGAATCCTTATTTTGAATGGACGTACCGTATTTCTCAGCTCTTACTGTAGTTTATCATATCAGTTCAAGCCAGGATTGTCATTGTAATGCAAATTATTACTTGTAATTGTTAGTGAGCATTCTGTCTTTGTGCGCACACACTAGACAAACAATCTTTTTAAAATAATATTTTTTTGCGATATTATACTTTTGGGTGGCTGTTTTAGAAAATCACAAAACTAACCTCATATCGACAATGTCAACGGGGAAAAGTGAATCCTGTCGAGGAAAAAAGTTCTCCTGTCATGGTCAGATCCGAACTCAATAGACCCCTGTCATACTTTTATGATTTTCTGAAATGGCCACCCAAAGTGTAATTTCACAAAAAATATTATTTAAAAAATTACTAGACAAACGAACGCATCTGCCGGGGAAGAGATGCAAAGAGTAGGAACATGATTGCGCGCTCTCTCTCTTCGCAATTACAGATTGGAGTTGTTAAAGACCCTATTCTCAAAGCTGTACATAGTCACTATCTTGTTACATCTTTTTGTTGTGAGGCTACTAGATGGTAGAACAACAGCTCATTCCATGTATCTGGCAATCCAGGAAGACACCAGTGGCTGCAGTCCTGGATGCTGGATGCTGTTAACCCTACTGCCTTCCTCCCATAGACAGATGGATGTCCATCTATCCTGAGCCCAGATAGATTGGTAATGTTCAGAATTGTCACAGGAGTCTTCATTTGCTTCACTACTTGTTCCAAGACCACGTTCATCTCAGGCACCGGCCTTACACGAGTGTCATTGAGAGGCAGTGTGCTCTCTCTGCAGTGTCCTCCAGAATTCCACTCTCCGCCACTGCACTCAGGGACAAATTACAATGTTGTGCAGCAAGTTAGAGCTTCTAGAGCTGACATTCAATAGCTGAGGAAGCAAACCTGAAATGTGACGGGGATGAGCTTCTGAAGAAAACTCGAGTTTTCTGTGGATTGATGAAACGGTCAATCCATGATGCCCATGTGGTTAGTGCTTTAACGAAAGCTGTGGATGCGTCAAGATGGGGGTAGACATGATTGCCCTCTTGATAGTAGTTCACTCTGAAAATCAAATGCAATTGTAAGATGGTATCATTAAGCTGCTACATCTATATAATAAATTAATACCATGGCGTAACTCCTGTTACTCTTAAGTTCCTAGTTTTAAGAACGAAGAATGTCAAACACAGAAACACTGCACTCATTGATCAATTAAACTGGGAATGATTCATTCACATTCGTGAACACCCACCCAGCTTTTGTTTTGTGATGCGACCACCAATGAGCAGTGTTGAACACAAGAACATCAGCACCTCTCCATTTTGAGGCGCTGCGATCAATAGTATCAATCCGTAGTGTCCTTGTGCGCTTCTGGCCAATTCTCGCCTTGCCTTCATGCACCAAGAAATGTGTCACATGGTACTCCACACTGCAATTGTAATCCTGCAAGCATCTTACCAAGATAAATCCTATGTACTGA
>KE371141.1:84038-104662 GCA_000418225.1 Zizania latifolia | reverse complement strand
TTTTCAAATTCTGTCCAAAGTTGGTTCAGTGGCATACAAGCTTTTACTTCCAGAAAACAGCAGCATCCATCCGGTGTTCCATGTATCCCAACTCAAAACTGCTCACTGGGATCAACAATCAGTACAAATGACTCAATCTGTTGATCAAGCTCAACCACTACCACTGCGTTTCCTGGATTTTCATTTGCATTCTGAAGGTACTGATCAAATTGTGCAGGTGCTAGTACAGTGGTCTAATGGCGAAGCAGCAGAGGCTACATGGAAGAACTTGGAGGACATACATGTTAAATTTCCTCAAACACTGGCTTGGGGACAAGCCAGTTTTCAAGGGAGAGCGATTGTCAACAGACCTCTGCAGCTGGCTGAAGATCCTGTAGCGTTACCGGATGAACTGGTACAGCACACTGAAGAAGCTCCTGCTGTTCGCGTGGTTAGGCAGAGAAGATCGAATGTGCGTTTGAGTGGGCCAGATGGGTCTGTTAATGTATTTTGGTGTTGTTAGGCTGTGTTTAGACGTGAGTACTTAAGGCAAACGTTGGCTGTAAGAACAATGAACTGGCTGGAGAAGAAATACCAAGGCGGTGGCTCGGTTGGAGAGAGCTCAATGCGTGAGAGGGTTCTGAGTTCCAAATTTCTGAGCGCATAGTTAACATCAACTTCATGAATTGGTTCAGAATTTGCGCATGTGAGATTGTTCATCACTAGATTGTGATGTAAAGGGCACGGTAGAGACAGATCAGAAACTGAGGAATGATCCTCCAACTCAAAGGGGCTTAAGGAGCGATATGAACTCAAACTTCATCTACTGCGCCTCAGAATACTTCACATCTTGACTCCTACCAGGTCAGGTCACCTTATCATTGCCAACGAAATTTTGCATGCGGCTCAAAATGGAGGGGAGGTTTCTGGTTGATCCAGCGGCCGCAGCCTCAGTCGCCAGATGGGAATTTTTCAGACAGAGCCTGTTTAGGATTATCCTGGGATTTTTCAGATATGCCCTTTCTGGTTAGAGTTGCAAAACGGCTCCGTGTTTCATTCAACATTTCCAACCAGATTCTGGTTAGAAAGTAAAAGCTGAATTAAATAAATATCGGATGAAACTAGTTTTTTCAACCATAATATTTGTTGTCTGTAAAGTAAAAATTGTTTATCATTGGATTCTATAACTTTATGATTTACGTTGTTCGATTACTTTGTCAGTCCGCATGAATTTATTATATTCATTGTTAATTAAAGTATAAAATGTTCGTTTATTGTTATTAAGTTTTATATAATCGCTTTATCGTAGACCCACAACTATTCTAATCAAATAATTTCATAATTTTTCTATACCTCACGGGTCAACAGTTTTTCAGAATCTATGACTAACCAAACTACTCGAGATGGTGTCTTCCACTTCAACAATGGCCACAAATCATATCTGCTGGATGAATGGATGAATTCAGAGTCAGCATGGGAAGATGACACGGTTTCTTTTAGTCTCAATAAGACTGAAGCTCCCTCTACTGTCTCACCAACATTGCAAGAGAGGCATCTCTATGTAATGTCTCCTTTCTCAAGTTCTGTGTGGCATGCACCACTTCAATTACTCGAGACTTGCGGACGGGGAGTTGCTGGAGACAAACATACAAGTACCTGCTTTTTGGAAGGCATGCTGATATGTATGCATGTTCAGGTGAACAGAATCAAAATTACACGCTCTCAACTCTTAAGGAAAAAAAGAAAGGTTCTTGACAAAAGGATCTGTCCAGAGTCCACCGGGTTATAACACGTATGCAGAAAGAACCTAAAGATGTCTTGCTGTATCTTGAAATCAAGGGAAAGTATGAATGCCTTTATCTTTTCTTTTCTTTTGTATCTATCCCTTGCTTTGTCCAAATGACACAAGAATTTTGCTTGGTTAAACTGTGTACTGCGTTTTTGGCTGGAGCATTCCAAAATTTTCAGTTATCCGACAAATCCTATTTCATAAGAGAATACACCCATAATCAAATATATAGCATAATCCAAAGTACAATGATTTGCTACAAAACGTTCAAATCAAATCATTACGCAACCAGCATCTCATAGCAAAGCCATCAGTGGTGATTGATTGACCCGAGAGAGTTGATAATTTACCACACAGTGCTATATAATCAAGGAGGTCACGTACTAACAAATAATCATTTTTTCGTTTTGGTTTTTAGAGGGGTTTCTTCTTTCCTTTTCTTTCTGCATTCTCATTCCCCAAGCGAAACCAGAAACCACCTGAGAAGAAAACACGCGCGCGCTTGGATATACAAATCAACCGCCGGCAAAAGGACCCGCCTTTCTCGTCGCTGCAATCGCCCTCAACCGCCGAAGCTATCGTCGTCACCGTCGCAATGCTGCGCGGCGCGGTCGCCACCTCCGGGCTCATCCCGGCGCGGCTGGCCGCCAAGATGGCGCCGGCGGTGAGGGTTGCGGTGGCGGGTGCCGAGGTGAGGTCGCCGCTTCTCAGGGCTCTAGGGATGCCGGGAGGCGGCATCGGATGCCCGGTGCCGGGGAGGAAGGCGTGCTTCTGCTCCGAGTCCTCCGGAAGCTCCGCCGGCAGCGACCCGGACACGCCGACGCCGTCTGCGGCTGGGGAGGAGAGCGAAGGCAGCCAGGCGTCCTCCGCTATCGCTCCCACCATCATACGACCCGAGGACTGCCACACGGTGTGCTTTCTCTTAAGATTTCATCAGCATTGTTTTGCTCCGGCGTCTGTTGGAATTATTTGCTGACGAGTCGTGATGTTTGAATTTAACCTAAGTCTGGAAATAGCTTACTGGGAGTTATAGTTAAATTCGATTATTCCTCGGAACTTGTCACGTCCTAGGAGTTCTGAAATTAAGTACTTAGGTTTTGCGTCATTTGAGCAAAGTGCATGACTTACCAAAAAGTGGTACCTTTTGTTTTGTCTTGGGATGGATCACTTCTATTTGTTTCGAGGTTGTTGCTGTGAACTTACCAAATTTGCATGGTGAGAACAGAGAGCTGGCAACATGACTCTTTAAAAGGCTCGCGAAGTTGAAGCTTTGCCTAGAACAAAGATGATTTTTGTAGCAACATGTTACTAGATCCAGAAGAATCTTTCTCCTATTCAATGGACTGGTCTGGCCTGCTTATTTTAGAACATTCCCACTACTTCATTTCTTCAAGTCGTCACTTTTGGTTTCAGATGAATGCATTTAGTTTAGCTTGGTATTTAACATAAAAACTGGAGTATATACTCATTTTTATGAACAAACAAAACATGTGAGATACATCTTGTATGATGTGATTCGGTTAGTCATGCACTTCTCATTTCCTTTTTTGTGGTTGTCTAACAGGTCATAGCTTTGCCTCTGCAACATCAACCATTATTTCCAGGATTTTACATGCCAATCTCTGTAAAGGTATATTACTGGACAATTTACAACGAAGTGGTGAACACATCACTTTCCCAATTTGTTTATATTAATGCTCTGTTTTTTCCTTTCTACTAATGATATTGATATAGCATATTTTAAATTTCCCTCAGGATCCAAAGTTGTTGAAAACTTTAGTTGAAAATCACAAAAGATCTTTCTCATATGCCGGTGCCTTTCTTGTCAAGAATGAGGAAGATACTGGCAGTAACATTGTCACCTATTCTGATTCAAAGAAAATCGTTCATGATCTGAAAGGGAAAGAATTGTTGAAACGTCTTCATGAAGTAGGCACTCTTGCTAAGGTATTTAGCTATTTAACTGAGCTCTTGGTAGCAACTTTCATTTTGTTGATCTAAAAAATGTTCTGTTCATTGTTCAATGTAGATAATAAGCATTCAAGGGGATCAGGTGGTGCTACTCGGTCACTGTCGTTTACGAATTACTGAAATGGTTAGACACCTTGGACTGCATGCGATTCAGTTTCACTTGCACGTTTCGATTTTGTGTTTTTTAAATTTACATCGAATAATGCAGGTTGAGGAGGACCCACTTAGAGTTAACGTTGACCATCTAAAGGTACATATACCATCACTATTATACTTTCTCTCTGACTTTCATTGTACACATTTCAGTCCCACTAAACCCTTGATAACTGCCTTCCTGTCCCAAAATAGGGTATTAATACTGTGTTTAAATTATAATAATATACCATGAATGGTTGAATGTATCTTGCATTTGTTTTCTGGAAGTGTAAGAGGAAATGATTTTTAGTTCTTATTTCTGTTGCAGCTGGAAATGTTAGCTGCTTCCAGAACAATACAAGTATTACAGTCTAGTAGTGAGCGATTGCATTTATTGTCTAAACTTTGGCTTGACTTGGTTTTGTGAGCCACTGCCTTATTATGCGATACCTCTCATCATGTTCTTTCACTGTTCTTTGGCTAATTATATATTTTTTCAAACCTGAACTGCAGGGCGCATTTTAGATTATATGGCTTTAACTAAACTGAATACATTTTGCAAAATTTGTTCCTTATTTCTACCACTTTTTGGTGCCAGTTGAAGTATTGAATGTAAAATTGCTTTGCATATCTGGGAAGCCTTTAATCATGATCTCTTCATACTAGCTGAGCTTCTGCAGGAAAAGCCTTATGATAAAGACGATGATGTCATAAAAGCAACATATTTTGAACTTATATCAACTTTAAGGGATGTTCTTAAGACAAGTTCCCTTTGGAAGGATCATGTTCATATCTATACCCAGGTTTCCTTACTTGCTTAATTCCTTTAGTGCTCATTTGAATCCTTCTAATTTATTTGCATGTAAGTTCTGTTTGAGATCTATTTAAATGTTTCTACTGTAATGGTTGATTTTACACCATCTATTCACTGAACTTAAAACTCTGTGTTTCTGTCATGTTATATCATGGTGTTAATTATTTATTTTGGGTATGTGTCACCGGCAATTCTTAGCTTGTCTTTATTTCCATCCTTTAGATCTGAATGTACAAATAATATTTGAAAAGTGGCTACTGTAGCTCTCTTAACCATCAATACATATATGTGTACTTTTACTTTTGTTTTTTGTTTTCCCACCCTGCTATCACTGCTGGCCTATGAATTATCAACATGACTCTATACCATGACCCTTGTTTAATTCACAAAATGAATGTTTTGGGGAATTTATCTTATATGTTATTTTTAAGTGCCTTTAAATCTTTGTCTGTTTGTTTCAGCATATGGGTGATTTTGACTACCCAAGACTAGCAGATTTTGGTGCAGCTATTTCAGGCGCCAACAAGTTGCTATGTCAGGAAGTTCTTCAGGAACTTGATGTAAGAGTTTTCTCAAAGGCTCTTTTGTTACTTTCCTTCTTGACAATTTCTCTGTCGGTTAGTAACAGTAGAGGGGTCTTTGGAACTTTGGAGGAGTTTTTTTAAATGAGTTTAATCCTGGAAATTCCTTTTAACATATCCCAATATCCAGATATGAAATATGTCCTAACTTTGTTTCATCTGGTATTTATTAATGAGCATTTCCTGGCATGCTTTTTTTATGTTACTACCATTGGAATCCAAACTACTTATGTTTTTTTATGGAGCAGGTGTCTAAGCGTTTAAAGTTGACTCTTGAGTTAGTAAAGAAGGAATTGGAGATTAGTAAGTTGCAGGTAATTGGTAATGTTAATCTGCTAACTTGTGCCATTGTCCTTAAGTGTCTTCCTGATAAATAAGAATGCTTGTATCACAGCAATCCATAGCAAAAGCAATTGAAGAAAAAATAACTGGAGAGCAGCGCCGCTACTTATTGAAAGAGCAACTTAAAGCAATCAAGAAGGTAATGCAGCCACAGTCCACTGATTGTTCATATGCTTCTGACATCAAGAATCCAAGATGATGTTCTGTTAAGTTATGTAGTTCATACAGTACATTGGCTTATGACATTAGACCCTGCCTATCACGAAATTAGTCTTTCTGAATTCGTAACTTGCCTGTCAGCTGTTGTGAAATTGTACTTTCTGCATTGTTTCTATTTGGTAAATATAATTTTGTTCCCTTTTTGGTTTTTGATTCTACTTTAATTGTTATGCTTTTCTAGTTCGCTTTTAGGTTGATGAGGTATTTTTTATTTTTCCCAATTACCCATATGTGCTGTGGTATGCAGGAGCTTGGCTTGGAAACAGATGATAAAACAGCATTGTCAGGTTTGTTTCTGAACTTCACCACTTTTTTCAAGACTCCCTCGGTTGATTTCCACAAGTCACCATTTGACTTGGTGGAGCCTCTGCATCTGATATTTTTACCATTACTTCTTGCACAATATATTTTTCCTAACTACAAAATCATGATCAATTGAAGGTACTTCCAAATAAAGATCCAAATGTATTGCTTTTATGCCACAAATTATGGTTGTTGGTCAAACACTAGTACACTACAAAATTTGAATCTTGAAATATGCCAGCCTTCTTATAAAAATCAACTGAATGAGTACATGCTAGCTACATATCTGCATATTTTGGTTGTTCTAAATTCTAATACTGTAATACATAGTCGACTTACTATTTTTCTCTTGCAGAAAAATTTAGGAAAAGGATTGAATCAAGAAAAGAGAAATGTCCATCTCACGT
The DNA here is from genome assembly GCA_000418225.1 of Zizania latifolia. Taxonomy (NCBI): domain Eukaryota; kingdom Viridiplantae; phylum Streptophyta; class Magnoliopsida; order Poales; family Poaceae; genus Zizania; species Zizania latifolia. The sequence goes on along the minus strand of KE371141.1, from coordinate 98,122 downwards.
CTTACAAGTAATTGAAGAAGAGCTCACCAAACTTCAGTTACTGGAAGCTAGTTCCAGCGAGTTCGGTGTTACCAGCAATTATTTAGACTGGCTAACAGTATTGCCCTGGGGAAATTACAGGTTTGTGTTATTTATATTTTTTTCTTTTAGAAACATATTGGATGTATAAGTTTGCCCTTATGCAATTCTTTTTGTTTGTGGAAGTGATGAAAACTTTGATGTTCATCGTGCCCAACGTATTCTCAATGAAGATCACTATGGTCTAGACGATGTAAAAGAAAGAATATTGGAATTTATAGCAGTTGGAAAGTTAAGAGGAAGCTCACAAGGTTTTATAATTCTATCTTTTTTATTTTTTATAGTTTAGATTTATTATCAATGTGTGGATTGGGAGCTTTTAGCAAGCCATTACATCTATGCAAATTGGGCCATAAAAAACAAAGTGTCATTTTTTAACAATACTGTTCAAATTCCATGGCTTGCATTTCATATTTATTCCTTTGAAAACACATTAATAATTTCGAATTTTGTGCCCAATGTTATGTGCATGTTGGTCCTCTTAGAGTATGGAGAAGTTGGGGCATGTGTATTCTTCTTCAAAATTCATACTGCAATTTGTAGCCAGCATGATTCTTGAGGTATTTCTTTACTTGTTGTTGCATGTTACCTGTACTTAATCTGTTTCCCTATCATTTACCACAGGTAAGATTATATGTCTCTCTGGGCCACCTGGAGTTGGTAAAACTAGTATTGGACGATCAATTGCACGTGCATTAAACAGGAAATTCTACAGATTTTCTGTTGGAGGTTTGTCTGATATAGCAGAAATCAAGGTGCATATGCTATTATCAGGCAACAATTGCATCAAATATGATTACAACCTGACTAGCATTTTCAAACCACCTTAGGGTCATCGACGGACCTATGTTGGGGCAATGCCAGGGAAGATGGTTCAGTGTCTGAAATCAGTTGGAACTGCAAATCCTCTAGTTTTGATAGATGAGATCGACAAGGTATTCATGTGCATTTGTATCATTGACTTATTTTACTTGCTGTTGTGTGGTGTTTGAGATTTAACAAAAAAAAATTCTTTTAGTTCCATATCTACATTCATTTTCAAAACTGTGGTAATTTGAGTTATTCATGGCATCTTACTGGATGTCTTTTTCCTGCTTCAGCTCGGGAGAGGGTATTCTGGTGATCCAGCCAGTGCACTGTTGGAACTTCTTGATCCTGAACAGAATGCTAACTTTCTCGACCATTATTTTGATGTTCCTATTGACCTATCCAAGGTTAGGTCACCACTCCATTAAGTGCTTACCTGTTATCTAAGAGTGGTAGTTGTTGTGCTTACAGTTTAAGACGCCCAACATGTTGAGGTCACTGCTGATTCACCGAAATCAATATTTCATTCTTGAAAATAATAAGGCAGGAGCTAGCACAAGAAATCAAGGAGTATCGTGCCAAGGGGATAATCAGCATTCTTAATCACCAGAACATGATTGCAACCCATTTCTCTTTGATGTAATTATACTAGCATGTTCCTTTTGATCTAAATAAGCATTATGTGCTATTGTTAGGCTTTTTGTTTGGTTGCCACTCAGCAACCTTCCTACTTGGCCTCCATGGATGGGCAATTGATCACGGTTTACCTTTATCACTATGATAATAAATCTTCAATAGAGCTTGTTTCTTCTTTCAGAAACCATAGTAAGTTTAACACATGCAACGAAACCAGAAAATACATATAGGTGTGTGCATAACATTTTAGGACATTTTTTCACACTATGGTCATGTTTTATTAAGAGCTCATTTGTGCATGACAGTTTTCAATCAAGTAGACAAAGTTAACTTTATTATAAGCTGACGCCTGTCTTGATGAGCAATTAGGTTCTGTTTGTTTGCACCGCGAATGTCATTGAGATGATACCAGGCCCGCTACTGGACAGGATGGAAATCATTACTATAGCTGGTTATATAACTGATGAAAAGATGCATATTGCACGGGACTACCTAGAAAAGAACACACGTGAGTCTTGTGGCATCATGCCTGAACAGGTACTTGCTGCTTTTCTGAATGAACACATGGGTTTACTTTCTTTCTATTGCTTTTCTATTGGCACTTCAGCAAGCACTTCCCATTGGGTAAAACTAAGTGGAAGAACTTGAGGCTATGTACACAATATGCTCTAAACTTAATAAATTTCTTGAAAATCAATTAATCAAGGTGAAAAAGATGGTGTGAATTCTATTATAGGAGTTTGAGTTTATGGACCTTCTTTAAGATGGAGTACAACATCTAACTATAATTTACTGGGCCAGCCGGCCAGACAATTTCATCTATGTTGACTGTTGAGACTAGTCTTCACTCTTCAGTCAATGTTTATTTCTCTGATTATGGATCTGAGAGTGACATCAGGAAGGTTTACAGATTATGCTTTCCATTTAATGATATTTATTAGACTTCTTTACCAATTAAATCTTATTAGTTCTACAACTATTCTCAGGTTGAGGTTACAGATGGTGCTCTTCTTGCTCTTATTGAAAACTATTGCCGAGAAGCTGGTGTGCGTAACCTTCAAAAACAGATCGAAAAAATTTACCGGAAGGTAAGTGAAATTTCTATCAAACATGTTGACATTTGTAGCTAATGCTTTTCGTGGAGAATAATGGGAGCTGTGTATCATCTCAAATCTCTCGAGAGACCTACAACTCACTAGTTGGTGATAGTGTATGTAACTGTTAAGTGGGTAAATTTCATTATTATTTGTTGCAGTATCATATTCTACTGTTAGCCTATTATATTTACTACTTAAAATAAAAAGAGCATATTGGTGAGTACTGAGTGATATGTCTCTGCATCCTTACAAAAAAAACTGGCACCAACAGGTCCTTTCTTGCATCCTGTTTCTCTCCACCCTCATGGAGTCCACATTTCATGTGCTCTGCACTTGCCTCTGGCCTCTGCCTTCCCTGTATGCACCAACATTAACTCCACACTATGTGCAAATACTGTCAACCACTGCCTGCTCACCATGCACACTCACTGCTGCTGTTTCCCACCAAGCGTTGTTTCCGCTGTGGAGCTTGAGCGTGTGCGCATCTTGCAGGAGATGCCAAAGATTACGTGACGGTACTATGACAAAGGTTGGTTGCATTGGTTATGTATAAGCATGACTTCCATCCATGGTGATTGGTACTGTGAAAAGAAATTTATTATTTTTTAATATTCTGAAGGACTCCAAAAAAGGGCAAAAGGTAGCATGCGGGACGTTCATCTTTACCCATTAATGCACGCCATTATCTCACAGCATTTATTCTATCAATGATCAGAACTGTTTATATGATATCCATGATAGCACTTGCCTTTGCACCTACGCAGATAGCTTTGCAACTTGTTCGTCAAGGGGTATCAAATGAGCCATCTCGGGAGATCACATTAGTGGAAGCAAGTGAACAACCTACCAGTATTGACTTTGCAACAAAACTGGAAGACAAGAGCCTGAGGAGCGCTCTTGAAGAAGATGCTTCAGTGCCAGTGCATGTTACTCCAACTGATTTTTCTTGTGAGAATATTAATGTGGTGTCCTTAACAACCAATTCAGAAATAGACCACAATGAGCATCCAATGGGAGCTTCTAAAGAAACTTCTGCAGAAGAGAATGCTACACTAATGAATACATCTAGCAAAAATGAGGTAATATGACTACCTTGTATGTCAAATCTCTTTATATTAGACTCAAATCATGTGCGTGAGAAGCTATTCCAAATGTGCAATGGCCAGGTTGGGCCTTTGTCAACTGTTGTTGTTGACAATGTCATGCACTGAATACTAACTCAAGTCCTACTTGCTATCAGACAGGCAAGTCAGGTTAAATGAAATTGTTCTTCCATGCCATGACACTCTCTTGAATCTCTTGATGTATTGTCATTTCTGTGTTAAAAGTACGATATGGTTCCTGTACAAAGGAAGTTTGATAAGATGATAATTATGATGCTGAACTTCTGTTAGTATTTGAAAGACGTAGAGTAAACCAAACACTGGACACAACTTTGTTACTAAGGAAATTTCAAGTTTCAAATGAATGCCTTAACTAGCATAATTTTAAAGATTTATGCTTCTTCGGGCTTAGTTCTAATTAAATTGTTTTTACTATTTCTGAAGGCCAATGCAGGCACAAAGAAAGTAATAGAAGCACTTGTAGACAAGACAGTGGAGAAAGTTGTTGTTGATGCATCAAATCTGGATAACTTTGTCGGGAAGGCTGTATTCCAAACAGAGCGTATATATGATCAAACTCCTGTTGGTGTGGTCATGGGTTTAGCTTGGAATGCTATGGGTGGTTCTACTTTGTATATTGAGACAGCAAAAGTTGAGGAAGGGCTGGAAGGCAAAGAAAAGGGTGCACTTGTGGTGACAGGCCAGCTTGGAGATGTCATGAAAGAGAGTGCTCAAATTGCACATACAGTTTGTAGATCTATATTACATGAGAAAGAGCCAAATAGCCGATTTTTTTCAAAGTCAAAGCTTCACCTACATGTTCCTGCAGGAGCCACACCGAAGGATGGCCCCAGTGCTGGGTGCACGATGGTTACATCGATCCTGTCCTTAGCCATGGGGAAAACTGTAAAGAAAGACCTGGCAATGACTGGGGAAGTAACATTGACTGGACGAATTCTCCCAATCGGCGGGGTATGCTTCGGACATCTGCTTGCTGCTTTGCCTGCTCTTTGGGTTGGAATTTTCATGTTATGTCTTGATGCCACTGTTTTGCATAGCTTTTGAAATGAGAGGTACCGGTGCTGTTGGTAAAAGAAATGCATAGCTTTTTAAATGAGGGGTACTGGTTTCGTTGGTAAAAGAAATTGTTGATTCCATAGTTTGTCTTATCTCTCCTATGTTAGCCTTTTGGATGTTACCTAGAACCAACCTCTGTAGTTTTTGAATTCTGCTGAACTATTGGCATCTGCTACAGGAATGGAATGTCACAACCTAAGTTTACAGGTTAATTATCATGTGGTCACTAATTGCTTGAATATCTCACCAATTATCAGGCATAGGCATACATTGTCTAAATTTATCTGAAATTGTATCATGCAGGTTATGGTCTTCCTGTATGATTATGTGCATATAATGATATGAACACTACTAATGCTATATATTTTGGATCTTAAACAGGTGAAGGAGAAAACCATCGCTGCCAGGAGAAGCGGGGTAAAGACGATCATATTCCCATCAGCGAACAGAAGAGATTTCGACGAGCTTGCTCCTAATGTGAAAGAAGGTCTTGAAGTGCACTTCGTTGACAAATACAGCGAAATATATGACTTAGCTTTTCCAGATGAAAGTAAAACACGAGCAAGCTAGTCTATCTACCTCACGCCTTGTGTTTCAAGTATTGGAGATGGAGACTGCTCCTGCTCACTAAAGCAGTTTGCGTCAACACCAGGGCGAAGGCCGAAATATGGAGTTTGTTTATTGTCCCTGGCAATTCGTTTAAGCATGCAGCTTGTGACAAAAAAATCAAAAGGATGCTCTCACGAGAGCGTACTTCCCATATAACTTAGCAAATTATACAGATTGTTCCTTTTCTTGTTTTCTGTAAAATAACTGCTATGTGTAAATTCAGAAACTGTGAGAATGCATTGCTTTAGACATTCTCTGAATTGTGAACAGAACTCCCTTGTCTGATCCATGTATAAAGCATTCTTTGTAAGTTCAGTATTCTGGAACACACAAGTTAGTCATTCGATCTATGACATTTATTTGGCCTAAGTTGCATCAGTATGATTTGTGCTCTGGGCTAACAACTGCCCGTGGAGAATACACTTTGCCATTGAGAACTGAAGGTGCTGTAGCATCTTGTCGTGCTGTAAGGACCTGCTATGGATTATGCAAAGTCGAGTTACCAAGTTTAAGGATAATGGGTATAACAAAGGAAAAAACACCGGAAGACTTGTTTTTGAGTCACATCTTCTAGTTGATATATCTGTTTTGGTTTGGTTTTACAAACATCACTTTTGTTGTACTGGTTCTGTGAGGTTCTGTTTGGAAAAGTTTTTAACAACTGCAATTATTTTTAGAATCTCCGTCTCCTCCAAACAATCTGGATTTTTCCCTATATTATAAACCTTAGTAGCTACATAATCTAAATATGAACTAATATCTAGAAGTTAGAAAATACTAGCTTTTTTAAATTCTCGATAGCTAGATATTTACAAGTCGTTTCTTAGAATTTTAAGATCTCTAAATAGATGTATAGAGAAAAAACATAAACTGTATAAGCTTAGTTCCAAACCCTAAAGAACTGACCCAATAGTAACTAGGTTTATGGGACCTGTCCTGATCTGAAAATGGCCGATCAAGAGCTGAGGTGAATTATACACGTACAATTTATATTTTCCTATATGCGTCAATAATACCATCTTCTTAAGGCCCTAATACTTGTTTGCGGAGATTTTGTTAATTGTATTTACTCATAGAATTTGAAGTTTCTATAAACAGTTAGATTTCTATTTTAAGATTGTAAATTTTATGAAAATGTTGTTGGACGGTCCGATGTGTTGTATCGTATCGGATGCAGCATTCACCACACATCACTATTTTAATCCGACGACTGATATTGCTTCGCGAACGCTGTGTTGTTTCAGACACATTTACGATGGAGAGCCTGAGACGGTTCATTACTCATTTTGTTTGGTGTGATAGCCGATGAGCAGTTAGAGATAGAGGACGGCGAGGCGAGGACAAATTAGAGATGCTAGTCGTCTTCTAAAATTTAATAGGAGTAGAATCTAAAAAGTAATTATTATGTTTTGGTTTAATTGGTGGGCGTGACGTACGGTAAAAAAACCAAATATGCGAGGGAAGGGTGGAATAAAAACATCGGATCTATTAGCCTACGATACGGCACTGGGGCTTGATCGGACGGTGGAGCGGGCGCACCCGACCACACTGTAGCGCTAGCGCAGAGGATCCCCTTCCGCCCTCCTCTCCTCTCTTCCATCTCCCGTCCCTCTCTCTTCTCCCTTGGCCAACCCCCCGAGTCCGGCGCTGCCGAGCCCTCCCTTCGCCGGCGCCGAAGAGGAAGCGCGCGGGCATCCTCCACACCGGCGCCGCGGCACCTCGGAGGCGACGGGGACCTGCCTTCCTCGTCCCCATCGGGCTGGCGTGGAGTGGACAGGAGATGCATCCAGGCTGATTTTTTTCTTCTGCTGGTACGGATGCCCTAACGTAGCTTGTCTGGATTGCTCCCAGTGGACCTTTTTTATACGAGAGATTGTCTCCCTTCCTTTTCGAGGGGCTCCAATCCACCCAGTTACTCGCGGCGGATTTGATTTGGTTGTTGTAATGGCGGTTTATTTCTCCCAAGGCCTCCGCTGCTCAATTATGTGCGGGGGATGCAGTGATACTGGCTGTAGCAGGCGTTGGAAACGTTTTAGGACCCCGATTTGTAGAGAATTGCGACGAATTCCTTCGCTACTACTGCTAGGGTTGAGGACTCGTGCGTTTATGTGGTGGTTTCGCTGCCATAATTTTGGATATGACCTTCGTGGGCTAGTAGCCGTGGGGCTTTGGTGCATGTACATGATTGCCTGGTTTCGATACTGTATCTGCTTGATTTTTTGAATGCTCTGAACCTTAGGGTTTTAGTGACGAGAGAACTTAGTGTTTGGCTCGAGGAACCAGAGTATGAATGGACCATGAGATCTAACTCCAAACTTAACCCACTTGTTTGGCTCTTGGAATAGGATGAGTTTGGTCCATCACCAAACAAGGACAATAGAAAAAAAGAGAGACAGCATCACCCTACTAAATGATATAATAATTGGATGATCCCATGAACCCTCCAAACCAAACACCTTTACTGAATCTGTTGAATGCCTGCATCTGAACCTACTGCTGGTAGCTAGGTTCATCCATATTACTTCACCAGAAAAGTTAATTCAGCTGTATTGGTCCACTCTAAACCATATAATTGGTGTATAATTGAGAAGTCTAATTTTTTCCATTGCATGTCCTCAATAAATATTTTCTTACATTTTCATTATCTCTTTGTTTCTTAAGCTCCTTTCTGAGACCCAGAATGCCATAAGCCTTCGGTAATATAAGCTTGTATGCTTATATTTTATTATTTCCCACTTCAGGTTGTGCTGCGTACATGGCTCTTAGAAAACACCAACCTTCTGGTAATGCAGCCTCAATCAGTATGGTGCCCCTGGATTTTCCAAGCCAGGAACTTGAGAAGGTTAATTCTGTCAATCCAGTGATACCAGCAGATGTTACACCTGAGGCTGATGTTGATGTTGATATGCGGGAAGTTTACTTTCTCATTATGCATTTTTTATCACATGGTCCATTTAAGCGGACTTTTGGAGAACTGTGCAATGAACTTCTTGAGCATCATCTGCTACCTAGAAGATATCATGCTTGGTATTCACGTGGTGGTTTTCATAGCGGCGAAGAAAATGATGATGGTATATCACTCCCTTTGGGATACCTCAAGTTAGTTGAGAGGTATGGATAAATTACTTATCCACCACTTCTCCATTCATTCCAATACTGATCATGAAAGACCATGAACAGCAGGATGTTGAGGTCTGGAATTCGAAGTGAATTGTCAGACCAGTTTTGTGCTGTTATATCAATTATTGGTTCTAAGGATTTACGAAAGCAAGACAATCACTAGTTGATTCTGATAAGAATACATAAAAAATGTTCTGCCTGTAGCAGAAAACTGGAGATGCTTCTCAGTTGCTTAGAATAAAATTGGAAAACAGTTGAAAAATATCTGGCATGTACTGCATCCATTTGTTTTCTCCGGTGGAGTCCATGTATTATCTATCTTTCCTGGTATGCTAGTCTAGATTCTAGAACTGATGAAGCATAACGTTTCTGAAACAACAGCTATTTTGTAATTGTGCCAACATATAATATTTCATAATAGGTGAACAGAAAATATGCCTGTTACGTTTTCAGTATTTGTGTAACTTATCTAGACTTGATGAAGCTTTATGCTTTTAAATCTGTATGTCTGTATTTTATAAAGGTGTCAGCATATAATATTTTTACATTTAGGTGAACATGCAATATGCTAACAATGTTTTCTGTATTATTGGGACAAATGTAGACCTGATGAAATTTTATGTTTCTTAAACTGCTGTTAGTTTGTAAAGGTGTTAGCATATAATTTTAGCATAGTGGATGAACTGACATATAAAATTATCTCTTGCCTTAGCAGAACAGTTATTTCTATCTGCTTTTATTTTTCTCAATGATCACATGACATTGAGCATTTCAAATACTTGTTTATGCTGCTTATTTTGTAGATACCCCCACATTAGTAAAGACCACATGGTAAAGCTTTTAAAGCAACTGATTGTTAGTTCCTGCAACCCACATGGCTTGGTTGGAGGGGTTTCTCCAAATGCTGCTGATGTTCCAACACTTCTTGGATCCAACTCCTTTTCCCTTCTTGCATGTACGTACACTGCGTTCTTCTAGTCTCTAATGGCTTCCACTCTTCCCTTTTCTTGAGCTGTTTATAATATTATTTCTATGCAAACTTGTGTTTCCAGTTTTAATAGTTTGATTTATGTTCTGTACATTTCCCCTGTTATAATTGTTACATGATGATGCAATCTTGGATCCTTCAGCTGACGTGGGCAGGCAAGATAAGGAAACTCCCAAGCTGTCGTGTTACCTCCGTTGGCCACACATACAGGCTGATCAAGTTCGTGGTTTAAGTTTGAGAGAGATTGGTGGTTTTACTAAGCATCGCCGAGCTCCGTCTGTACGTGCGTCATGCTATGCCATTGCAAAGCCATCAACCCTTGTTGAAAAGATGCAGATTATAAAGAGATTAAGGGGGCATCAAAATGCTGTGTATTGCGGTCTGTTGAACTTTCCTTTTTTTCTTAATATATCTATTGAATATTTGGATTTTTGTGGATATTTATTTCCGTGCTTGTTGCACATTTGCAATATTTTGAGAAGTTCCTTTCTACAGTGATCATATGTGCCATACTTAGTGCTGTCCAAACGGGCCTCATGGCCCAGCCCGGCCCATTTGGGCATGGCTTGGCAAATGGGCCATGTTGTGCTGGCTCGTGTGCTTGGATGGCAGCCCAAGCATGGTCCAAGAGGCCAACGGGCTGTGCCATGTTGGCCCATGCACGAAGTGACACGTGGGCCATGGGTGGTACAATGACCTGTTTAGCCCATGAAAAAAATTAAAAACAGCAGTGAAAGGATACTAGGCCTTAGGAAAGAAAGGAAAGGGAGGGGAAAATAGAGGAAAAATAGAAAAAACAAGGAAAATATGTCGACGCGTGGCTTACTGGGCTGGGCCAGCACAGCATGCTGTGGTGGCGGCCAAAGCACAGGCCAGCATGGCCCATTATCTCCTGGGCTTGTGCCGTGCCATGCCTGCTACGGTGTTGTCATGCCTAGGTTGGCACGGGCGCACGACTAGGCCCGCCCCATTTGGACACCACTAGCCATACTGCAATGGTCCATTTAGCAAAATAATTATTGATATTAACTTTACAGATTACTAAATGTATGCAGCATTGCTAAAGGCCTTTTAATTCCAACTGTATCTTCAACAAATGTTGCTACTGCCTTGTTGTCCTTTTGTTGATTTGTTCCAGATCATCTTAGCTTGTTATATTACATTTTTTCTCTTCTCTGCTTTTTTTTTTCACTGACACACATTTTTTGTTTCTGCAGCTACTTTTGATCGCACGGGATGTTATGTTATTACTGGTTCTGATGATCGCCTTGTTAAAATTTGGGCAATGGAAACAGCTTTTTGTCTGGCTAGCTGCCGAGGTCATGAAGTATGTTTTGCTTACTGTAACATATAAATATTTACAACATTTCATTGGATAACTTACTGCCCTTTTTTCTTTTCTTTTTCCAAATTAAGGGTGATATTACTGACCTCGCGGTGAGTTCCAATAATGCTGTGGTAGCATCTTCATCCAATGATTTCATTATTAGAGTTGTAAGTTTGCTGGTTTTCATGCTTTCTCAGTAATTGTGATAACCATCTTTATTCCTTTCCTGTTTATGACTGTGGTTACTAATGCAGTGGCGTATACCTGATGGCCTGCCAATCTCAGTGCTGGAGGGGCATACAGGGGTTGTAACTGCCATTGCGTTTAGTCCAAGGCCTGGTGCTTCTTTCCAGCTGTTGTCGTGAGTGCTCCTATCTTAATACTTTAGCCTAGTCTTTACCATTATTTTGGTTCATGATGCTACATAAAAACTGGAAGGCAACTGCTCTACAAAAAACAAAAAGTGTAAGCTTAGCAGTTGGCATCAGTCTATGGTATAACAAAAAGTTTCAATACCTATGTGAGTTGTGTCACTGCTCCAGTTGATAATTATGCAATTTCCTGTAATAAAGGAAATGGTACACTGGTGGTGTATCATGCAAAATTTATTAAATGTGACCTTCTATTTGCATGCTTCCAATCCTCACAAATGTTCACTGATTCTCATACCATGTTTAATGTTTGTGCATGTCAGATGTATGAAAATATGTTTGCTTTTTCATATTCTTGTGATGCAACCTTATCTTGTTTGCTGTACATATTCTTCATCTTGCTATAAGTTCTTTGCTTGATATTTCTCTGAACTTCATCACACAATATTGGTGTGCAGATCATCAGATGATGGGACATGCAGGATTTGGGATGCCAGGCAATCTCAACAATCTCCGCGTATATATGTACCAAAACCTCCAGATGCTGCCCCTGGTTAGTAAACTGAAGCATGCCAATTGTATGTGTGATGCCTATATCTAATTAATTCAATCCATGTGATGTGACGTTTATGCCAGGGAAGGGTGGTGAGGCGTCTTCTAGTGCTGTTCAAATTCAACCAACAAATCACCAAATCTTATGTTGTGCATTCAATGCTAATGGAACTGTATTTGTTACTGGTAGCTCAGACACCTTTGCAAGGGTATATTATTGATTTTATTGTCTTTTACTAGTGAACTATTGATTATACAATCAAAAGGTGAATTGCCCTTTTTCATTATAATTATTGATTGCAGGTATGGAATGCTTGCAAGAATTCTTCTGAGGAACATGACCAGCCGAACCATGAGATGGATCTATTATCTGGCCATGAAAATGATGTAAACTACGTGCAGTTTAGTGGATGTGCAGTGGCTTCTAGGTCCTTTTCAATTGAAACCAGTCACACCATTAAGGAAGAAAATAATCTTAAGCTAAGAAACTCCTGGTCAGTATTTACTCCTATTTATGCTCTGGTTACCTCTTATACACGTTTCTTGCGTAGTTTCTTTATCTCTTTCAGTTATCTTACCTATCATACAAAGGTGTTTTTTCTTGCACAGTTTTATGTAAGCTGAAACCTAGCCACTCAAATGGAGATGAAACCCAAGATTGGGTTTCAACTCTAGCCTACCCCAACTTGTTTGGGATTGAAAGGCTTTGAAGAAGTTTTATGTAAGCTGAATTTGTCTGTTTTTACTAGGTTCACACATAATATCGTTACCTGCTCCCGTGATGGCAGTGCAATTATATGGGTACCACGATCTCGGAGATCACATGTAAGCTAATGGGGCCTAGATCTCTATGGTTTTTCTCCTGAAAAGTGTTGTTTAATTTAAATTAAGAGTTATATGATGATTTGCATGACTGCCCTTTTTTGCCCACTTATGTGGTATCATGAACTGTTTCCTGAATAGTTGTACATTTTATTTTTCTTATCCAATTATTGTATATTTTCATTGTTTCACGTGTTGAATCACTAGTGGCAGAGGGTGTTTAGTAAGGGATTGCATCATAGTTATTACGGCGGTCAGGCGAGGCACTTAACCACCTTCACACCTTTTAGGTGAGTATGGCGTGTGGCGAGGCAGTGCCGTACTCACTCAACATAAATGTACATGGCACAATAATTTTGGAACAACAGGAATTTAAATTCAGAACCACATCAAATAGAAATAGTTAAACAAGTCCATACTCCATATCAATAGTTCAAATAGCATAACAAGTGAACAAATAACATCACAGTCATTCATGTTGTCTGCGCCTAGTAAATCAACTCACTGAGCATATGCACAGTAACTACTCATCTACTAAACCGAGCACAGCAAATCAGCAAGTCAAAGCAGAGCAGGAGGGAGAGGGAAACAGAGCAGATTGGGAGGGGCACTGACCGAGCCAAGCAAAGAGCATGGCGCGGGCGCTGCCACCACACCGGGCGAGGGAAGGGTGCCACCGCTGAGCCAGGCACGGGAAGGGCGCCAACAGAGGGAAGGCCTACAAAGAAAATGGGGATGGTGGAGGGAGTGGCAGCTGGCGGTGGGGATGGTGGCGGCCGGGGGGGAAGCAGCTGGCGGAGGGGATGGCGGCGGCGGAGGGAGCAGCGACAGAGGGAGTGGTGGCAGAAGGAGCTCAGGTGTGGCTAGGGGTTTTCAGCGGGTCATGTGCGTGTTGGACAAAGGCTAGAGAAGGTTATATGCGTCGGGTACTCAAAGCCCATCTATCATCCATCGCCGCCAGTCGGCGTCTGCCATGGAGAGGCGTCCTGTGGACACCATATACTATGAGGCGGATGCCACACTCTGATTAGGCGAGGCGCCAGCCGTGGCGTTGGCCACCAGCCACCGACACCTAATCATCGATTAGGTGACGCCTTAATAACTATGGATTACATACACAAAGTCACAAACCACCTTCCTCAGCAACCGGCTCTAGTATTGTACTACCACATAATCACATATACTGGTCAAGGCAGGTCTATTGCCTGGTAATCTGTACTGGTAGAAATGTAGATATCTTTAGTGTTCTTTTCTGTAATAGTTCTATTCAAAAAAATATTTTTTTGCATGACATATTATTTGCCGTTGATCCAGGGAAAGGTTGGGCGTTGGACACGAGCGTACCATCTTAAAGTTCCTCCGCCTCCAATGGCTCCTCAACCGCCTCGTGGTGGTCCACGTCAAAGATACCAGCCTACTCCTCGTGGTGTCAATATGATTGTTTGGAGTTTGGATAACCGCTTTGTGCTTGCTGCTATCATGGGTACCTTTGGTTTA
>KE371141.1:55292-73658 GCA_000418225.1 Zizania latifolia | reverse complement strand
TCGGCGGCGGCGGAGCCGCGACCGCGACGTGGACGGGGTCGTTGAACACGACGCGGATGCGAAGCATGCGGAGGGAGGAGCCGATCGGGCCGAGGATGAGGAACACCACGCCGACGACGAGGAGCACGCCAACGACGAGAGGGACGGTGGGGCTCGCCGCACAGTGTTGGTAGCTCTCTTGCCGTCTGGCTCGCCGGTCAGAGACCTGCTTGCCAACGAGCTGCACCATCACCGCGCGTGGCTACCTGGTGACACAAGGTCGACGTGCCGGCCGGCCGGCGAGATCGAGAGTCGAAGTATTGCGCCTTGCAAGTCGCAGCTCACAGATGGTTGTTTATGTTAGCATTCGTGAGCACGCGACACACGGAGCAAGGACCATGTCGCCGTTGTGTTTCCGCCGTCGATCGTGTGGCAGACGTCGACCCAAGAGGGAATCCTGCGGTGCCCGGATGCATGGCTTAACATAATTACATAATCATGGGGACCATGAGTCACATTGAGCAGGATTAAAATACTTAGCAGGTAATTACTGGAAGCTCAAGTTCCAAATCTCGATGGGACTTAGGGCTAAGATGCTTTTATTAATTGCTCATGTGCACGGACTCAAAACTTGTGTATCGTTGATACTTCTTCCCAGGTTACACATTATGGTCGGCTATTACATTGCAAATTCTGGGCCTTTGGGAAAACCATGTAAGATTCTAGGCCTTTTGGAAAGCACATCTAAGATTCTGGGCCTATTTGACACGGCTGAAAAATTGGGCCAGGCCTGATCGACCGAACCAGACTGGCCCCAGCCGACAAGCACACCACTAGAGAGGGTCCTATTTCCGACGACCGGTGGCCGCTGATCACGCACTTCGTCAGGGGCAAGCATGATGCTGAAGATAAATGGTAAGCATGATTTGTGCTCAGGGACTTCCATCAGCTTCATCCAGTGACGTTGACAAAAAGTTTAAGATGAAATCATCTAGCTCGCCATTGAGGACTGAATCAGGGTCGGATACTTCGTAGTTTGTCCGGAGATCTTTGACCATACGGTATGGCTGCACGAAGGAAGAGAAATCAGCTACGTGTAATCCTACACATGTCCTGGCAGAAATACATTACGAACTTATAATGTCTACATTTAATGACACCTCATATCCCGTACTCTAGCTAGTTTCACTATTTGGATAGCCAAGCACACAAGAGTTTTCTCTTGTTCTGAAACTTCACTATAAAACTCTGGCAGAAAATATAAACTGAAACATTTGATTAATGATGTGACTGTGGAACATAGTTAGTAGTCCACAGCTTCTATCTTGATTTTCAAACAACAGCAGATGAGGATGTAAACAGCTGATGAACCCCATTGGTTAATGTAGAGGAAACATTGAGACGAAGGATAACACAATACTTAAGTTCAGATTTTATCCTCTTAAGACTATCTAGATTAGTTTTGTAAGTTGCATAATGAAAAAACTTACATGAAGTACATAAGATCTTATTTGGTTGCCCCAGCTGATTTCAGAGAGTGATTGCGTGTGGTCTGCATTCATCTGTGCTTGGCGGGCAATCTCAAGCTGGTCAAGTCGAGACTGGAGCACTGCCATCGCCGATGCCTTGTTCATATGTTGTGATCTGCATATTTTTTTCAGAACGAATCAGCAACATTTTACTTACAGTCATGCATACGAAGAAATAACCAAAATGCCATTTATGTTTCATCAGTAATCAAGATTCTGGATCCTCGCAGAAGTAGATAAGAAAGAAATAAATAATCTGGATTCTGGAGATTTCACTTGGTTCATAGAATTCCAAATTGCCCATCAACTAACATGGAACTAAAAGTCCAATAAATTATACTCAAGAGATTAGTAAAGTAATTTCATCATGGGAAGTTCTCAAGTGTTTCAATAATAATGGAGAACAGGAGAAAGCATCAAGATCACCTTTCATTTTGACAAGTTGCAGTTATACCGGTTGGAATGTGCACAATTCTAACAGCACTTTCTGTGCAGTTTGCATGCTGACCACCAGGTCCACCAGAGCGAAAACGTTCTATCCGAAGATCTGAATCTTTTATCTGGTATCTGGTAGAGGAATCACCAAGAATAGGTATAACTGCCACAGCAGCAAAGGAAGTGTGCCGCCTCTTTCCACTATCAAATGGAGAAATCCGCACCAATCTATGAACTCCTACTTCGGCTTTGGCATATCCAAACGCATATTCACCATCAACTTTGATAGTAGCCCTCTAGAAATTGCAGCTTTTCAGGATAAGATATACATTTTTGTTAAAAGTACTTCACGAATTAAAAGTAACTGACTGTAGAAATGAGATGATTTTATGTTAAGTTGTTAACTAGGGATAGTTGCTGGAATGATCATTGCTTCTAGCCAAAGATGTAACTGGAACTACTCCTGTATGAAGAGGTGGCAAATTCAGTAACATGAGTTGGTGAGAAAGCATGTAAACCTTGATTCCTGCTACTTCACCAGGCATTTCTTCTACAATAGTGACTGTGTATCCTCGTTGTTGGGCCCATGATCTGTACATGTTCATAACCATTGCAGCCCAATCCATGCTCTCAGTACCTCCAGCTCCTGCCTGAACCTGGTTATGACATCATCATCATGAGGAAACACTCATTAAAAAGGCATGAAGGAGCATTAATGTTTGAAGTAAAAGAACTTCATATTTAAAACTACACTGAAAATTCTTAAGATGATGCACAAAATATACCTCAATGAAGCATGAAAAAGAGTCATTATTTCCAGAAAGCAATGCATTTAGTTCTTTCTCCTTCGCACTTCTTCTCATATCAGCTAATGCCCTCATGGTTTCCTGCACAAGACTGTTAATTATCAGATAAAACAAATAGCTGATTTGCACAGTGAATGAAACAAAGATGTAACTTTATATAATGTAAGGAAGCACTGTACTCACCGTCTCGAGTTCATTATCATCCTCTTCACGTGCAAGCCTCAACATGTCAATGTGCTCCATCAACTCCTGCTCGAATTGGTTCACTGATTTAATCTTGCCCATGAGCTCACCATGTTCACGGCTAACCTTCCCGGCAAAAACTGTATCATCCCAGAGATCTGGCCTCTCCAGCACCACAGACAACTGCCTTGATCTCTCAAGTATCCATCCCCACTAATCAAATCAAAACAAAGCTATTAAAAATAGAATGGAACGGACACACAAACACACAGTAGCACATGATAACGTGATGCTGTGGCACTGGTACACAACGCACATCAGGTGTTCGTTGATATGCCCGAGAGGGACAAGCCCCTGAGATGCATACCTCGGCCCAACAGCACTAGGCAATTCATCAATTTCACGTGGGGGAGATACGGAGTAATAAGTATATCGTACAGAGATTGTACCTTGAGGCGCTTCTTAATGAGCTTGACGGACTGCGCGACGGCGGCGGCGTGGCTGCGCCAGTCGCTCTCGGCCTCGGGGAGGATCGTCCACCCCTTGCCGGCGATCGAGTCCACCGTGAGCCCGTCCGCCGTCGTCGGCGCCTCCGCCACCGCAGCCGGGGAAGAGAACCACCGCGTCGGATCGCGAGTGGGGCATGGTTTGGCGGCTGCAGGGAGGCCGCGGCCGGGCGCCAGGAGGGTGGCCAAGCCTGCGCCATGGGCGGGGAGGTGGTCGCTAGGGTTCAGGGCCCTGGAGAAGCGGAGGTGGGAGAGGAGGCGCGCGGCCGTTGATCTGGTTAGGAGGCGGGAAGCCATTCGCGTCGGCTCCGACGCTGCCTGCGGGGAAGTCTGCGCAGAATAACCAAACTTCAGTGTGGAAGACTTTTTTGAGAATCAAAGGCTTTAGGCTACAAATACGTTTCGCTACATGGAAGGCGGCTTCTCCGGGTGGGCCAATTATGCTATTCTGATTACGCCTTCTGTGGCAATCGAACTATTCCGGATTCTTTGTTCAATTGTTCACGATTTTAAACCAGTTTGAACTTTGAATTTGAAAGCAAAATCAATCCGAATCACGTATCCGATACCATAAGTTACTCTAAGTTGAACAATACATAGGATTAATCTACATTTAGCCATTAGACGAAATGGGTCGCGTAACGATGAGCATTTGCTATAAGGACTCAACTATAAGAACCTTTTCTTTTCTTCCCAGTTGTGTATAAAACCCTTCAATTATGTGAACACTAATAATTTACCCGTATTTAACATGAATTCATGCAACAGGCAGAATGAGCCTTGTAAAGTTGATCATTTGCTATAAGACGCAACTACAAAAGCCTTTTTCTTTTCTCCCCAATAGTGTAAACACCGTTTGTTTTGTCTCCAATAGTGTAAAACCCAGTCTGGTTTGGCAGGCCAATATCCAGCCCATCACATGGAATAGATCGAAATCCCAGCTAGCTAAACTAGGCCTAAACAAGAAATCCAACCCACTAACAATCATCAGGTCCACCCTATAAATGACCTGTAAATTTCTGTTTCAATGTTCTTTCGTATTTTCTAGTTGAAGCACACTAGTGCAGCAACAGGCAGGCCGTGTATAGAAGAACCAGATCGCTACTCACTACTCAGTAGTCATCGATTCCATCAGGTCAGGTTTGATATGATATTTCGATTTATTGTACCCGTGGAAGCACATGAAATTTAAGCATACAAGATCTTAATTACGGCGAGTGGCTACACTGAAGACTGTCAAGTTCCAGGTTCCGGCAGCATAACAAATGGAAGAGTCGAGATACACAGATAGATGCTACTCCGGTGAGCTTCTTGATTGCTTAGCTTCGCGCAGTGCCGGCCGGGCCGACGGGCGGTTCAGAATATGCCGGAGAGCACGTTGGCGGCCGTGGACAGCGCGGCGCCGGCGATGGCGCACTGCACGACACGCTCGTGCGACGCGCGGTCCGCGGTGAGCGCGACCGCGGCGCCGGTGAGGGCGCCCGCCACCAAGCTGTTCTTCCAGTCGTGCGTCCCGCGCGCCTCCGTCAGGCCGTAGGTCAGGCCCGAGTGCAACCCGGCCGCGAGCCCTGCCGTGCAGGAAACAAACCAAGCAAATTACTTTAACTGCTGCAAGCGTAGCAACCAAAATTCTTCAGCAACTGAGATCGACAGGGATGGTTCAGGGATGCATACCCCACTGGAGCGACTCCATGCCCACGCTTTTCACCTGACGAAAACGCAGCAAAAATAGGAATCAGAAACGAACATCAAAGTTCACAGATTCACAGAAGTCAGAGCGGTGTTGTCCAGAACATCATATGGGTTCTGCACTTGGCTTACCATAGCCTCAGCTGACTTGCTACTGTTGGTTCCATTGAAGTCCGGGAACGATCGCTTCCTGGCGCCGGTGGAGTCGGGCACCGCTCCGGTGCCCCCACCCTCCCCTGCATCAGCTAGGTTGGATCAGAAAAAAACTTGGTACAACGAGGGTGTGAAGTCATGAAATGAGCCTCGGTTTGGCTTGCTCGTGGCGTACCTTCGATGGCCATGAAGTAGGACTCCCGCGAGACCGCATGGACAGCGCCGATCTGCGTAGGAGAGGAGTAAGGTTAGAACCGTAGCCCGGCAGTGCAAACTACTACAAAGGTGAACTGAAGTGAGAAGGCGCGTACGCCGGCAGCCTTGACGAAGCTCTCAGCGACGCGGTTGAGGAGAGGGTGGCCGAGGTCGGGCATCCAGTTCTTCTCCAGGCCGCGCACCTCGTCCAGGAACGTGCGCGTCTCCAGGCTGCGGCCGCTCATCTTCCTCCGCTCCGGCGCGCTATGGACAACTCCAGAGACAGATTTGCCACCAGCGACAGCAGCGTAGTACATAAAACGCAGGGCAGAGCAGGTCACCGTGAGACAGAAGAACGGGCGGGTGTCGTCCTCGGGGAGAAGCGGACACGACACGTACGCCTGCGACGCGGACACGTGCCCGGTGCGGCCTTAATCGTGGCGTTCTTCTGGAACGTGCCCGAGAGCCTCCCACGTGCTCCAGCCTCCATGGAATTTGCGTTATTTTTCCGCGTTCCTTTTTCTCTTGAAAAATAGAGTTGCGAAAACGAGATACATCTTATTTGATTCAATACTTCATCAGAACTATGGTTTCTTCCCAGTACAATTGCATCGATCGTTCTGTTCTCAAACTGAAGCAACAGCGAACTGTCGTCCGCAAAAGAAATTCATAACACTTCGTCCCCCTTTCAAACACTGGAAACCACAATGCTAAGATTCCCGAGCTCTTCTCAAATTATGAACTAATCCCAAGCTGAGCGCGCCAATCCTCGAGTTGTTTTTTGACTTGCTCCGAGCCTGTAGAGCCATAAGATATGAACTTGTTTACGGCGTTCTCCACTCCTAAGTACTCGTAAACATCGGCCTCAAACACGGGGTGAACAGCTTTCAGGTCATCTATTCCAAGCTCAGCTAACTGACAGTTCTTCGAGACGCATAGAGCTACAGATCTTCCAACTATCTCGTGAGAGGTTCTGAATGGGACGCCCTGAAAATTAAAAAACAAAACTAGAATAAACAATCTGACTGGAGCCAACAGCATAGCAAATACGAAATTAAGGAGCACCCGTGTGCCCTTGTGTTATTACTAATACTTCGTGATTTGCGCAGATCATTGTGTTTCTTGTGCTATACTATTTCTATCAAGAGAAAACGGTAGTAGAAGATCCCACTGTATATAATATATATAGTATTTAAAAAATCCCGAAGGGTAGCTACAAGTAGAGGAAGAAATAACAACTTACTAAAAAAATCTATTTTACAGCCCTTAATTGTGCGTAAGAAACCTCATTTTACTCCTAGAGACCAATATCACCATGGTTTTGCTTAAGTGGCATCAACATGTCACCAGATTTTGCAACCTCAACACTACTTTGAGATCTTGGTGGCTTCTGTGAAGAATTTGCTAACTGATCAGCTCAAAACATGTAATGTTGGACCAACATGGCGAAAACCACCGACCAAACCAACCTAAGGTTGAAGTTATTATTTCGAAAGTTTGAGGTCATAAAATATCAAGTTTTGTTGCTGTTAAGACTTAAGAGTTGATTTCTAGACTTCAACAATATTTCAGGGTTGTAAAAGGATTTTCACACATAAATTATGTTAATACCCGATGCTATGGCTGATTCGGTTACTGGAGGGAGGAGTTTACCTTCTTCACAAGATAATCTGCTAGTGTTGTTGCATCCAAATAGCCAGCAGGCAGTGAACTTTGTATTCTTTTTGAGTTAAAAGAGATATTTTGAGCAAACTCGGTACATACTTCAAGCATTCCTAATACAGCCTTCACGCTGTCAAACAAGGGTTCCTTGTCTTCCTGCTCAAAACAAAATATTGAGAATATTCACTGACATAACATCAGCATGAATTACTTGTGAGAAGGGTGATCACCTGTAAATCGCGGTTGTAGGCCTGCGGAAGGCCTTTACAGAGGGTGAGGACAGTCATGAGATCTCCAACAACACGAGCAGATTTGCCACGAACAAGCTCCATTGGATCTGGATTTTTCTTCTGTGGCATAATGCTGCTTCCAGTTGAAACAGAGTCACTTGGTGTGAGGAATCCAAACTCCTCTGATGCCCATAAGACCCACTCTTCACCAATTCGTGAAAGATGAACAGCAGCAATTGAATTGGCAGCGAGAAACTCCAATACAAAGTCACGGTCTGATACTGCATCAATACTACATAAGGAAAAGTTTCCAGATTAAGTGAGGAAGGGCTTATATCATATGTCAAGAGTGAGGTAACTCAAACAAAGAGGAAAGCCCTAGTTTGTTTCATATGCGTGTGTGCTATGTGAGAAGACAGACTCATCTGAGAAAAGATGAAGAGTGAAGGAAGATGAAGAGTGAGGGTTTTGCCACATGCTGTGCAGTGTGTATTGGCTTTGTTATAGGCCAAGCAACTAAAATAGCATAAAACTTCTTAAAGTTGACCTGCTAAAACAAATCAAATAATTTACCTGTTCTTCATTGGAGCTGTAAACTTCAAATCTTTAGCAGTTTTGAACCTATCAATAGGAAGTCCAGTACCAGCCAAAGCACAAGCACCGAGAGGGCAGAAATTCAACCGTTCCCTGCAGTTGACCAGTCGCCCAGCATCACGCTCCAACTGTGCAAAGTACATATCAAAATATGGTCAGGCTCATTGCAATTTCAATGGCTCATTCTCAAAGAAAATAAGTACAACATTATCAGACAATGCAGTGTTTGAAGCAGTATTATACCCTTGCACAGGGAACACAGAATGTGCATGGCTATAGGTTGTAATTCCTAATTCCGTGTCATATTGGCATGACATACAAGCTAATTCGATGAATACAGCTGAAGGTGCAGAGGTTCATTGACCAAAGGAGATTGTAACTTAAGTAATACCAACATTTAATGCAGTTTCTTCATGTTCCAGACTTAATAACTTTTGTACATGTGTATAGACGAAAGGTATATCAGAATTGGAGAGTAGAGACAATACTTAAAATCATGTAACTTTTTGGTATTGTTCTGGAATGTGGAATGGTGTCATGTGCATGAACAGTACCCACGTGGTAATGTAGCAGCAGTCATTTGTTAGTTTAGAGATAAGATTGGGCTTCTTATTTTAGAGGAAAGATTAGATTGAGCTGTAATTTGTTTCCTAGATTTTTGAGATTAGTCGATTAGATTCTTGATATTCAAGTTATGTACTTATGTTGTCTATATAATGATAGATTGTATCTCTATTTTATCAAGCAATGAAGAATTATTCTAATCTCCCCAATGTTCATCATCTTAGTCTAAGTCCTCTCATCCCTAGGAGCCGACGCTGCCTAGCTATCCTCCGTGGCGATGTTTATCCTATCATGAATAGACACCAGATTGAATGTTTCGGCACAAAATGTTCTTTTTATGATTTTATCGGCAGAACAAGGTCCACATTTTTCTATTTCATGAAAAAAAATATATATTCACCACACAAATTTTCCTAAACATCTTTTGGTTAGAACTTGCGATATTCATATAGAAAGACATATCATAGAAAAATGAAAATATGCACAAAACCTGGTGTAAAGCGAAACAAGGTACATTTTACCCAATGCAAAGCACAATTTACTCCAAAAAATATACGGAGATGGCAAATATTTGGAGATGGCTATGAAAACCTCTCTGGATCCTCAAATTGAAAGAGATTGAGAGGAATCAAGAATCTTAATTCTCTCTATTTGGAATGGATCCAAGTGACCAAGTCTATTTTGAGTCTGACTCGTAGTGATCATTTCTCTTTATCAAATAATGGTCTTGGATTAGCTTGATTAACATACATAGTTGAGAGAGCATCCAGGGTTTTGTTTACATAATAACCATAGCATACAATCATAGTAAAAGAGTAAAAAAGCACGACATGCAAACACACACAATGAAAATCCTTGCCTTCCAACAAGAAAACTAGCATTAAATAATCCAGCTGGCATGAATGATGTCAGGAAAAGAAGCATTCACCTGTTCAACATATGATAAGAGGAGGTGTGGAAGCAAAACAGGCTGTGCCCTTTGCAGGTGAGTGTAACCAGGAACTATTAAGTCAATGTATTTCGAAGCTAACAAAACAAGAGACACCTGAAACAATACAAACTGACATTAGGAAAGTGAAAAACATTCATCTTGGAAGTTAGAAAAAGAGAGAGAACCAAGTGTTAGTATTTACAAAATGGAATTGCAGTTACAGAATAGGAGAATATATATTGAACAGAAGAAGAAAACACAGTTCATGCTATACATAAAAGTGAAGCATTTCTGCACAACCAAGAACTCAGAAGCATGGCATCAGAATATCAGACGTTTTTCTAGTATACTATTACTAGTATAGTAAGTCAACCAGCTTTCCTTGAGGCTTGAAGCTGTTACTTAGGAGATGTCAAGCTAGTCTCTTGCTTTAGCCTTTACATAGTGAAAGAAAGGAAGCATGATATGGTTCTCTTCAGAAGCCATCGCCCCAAGTTCAGCATCACAGGAGTATCATTAGAATTAACAGTAAAAGCTTTTATCTGAGCTAGCCTTTCTTAATGGTTGGTCAAGACCGAATTGTTTTAAAATGGTTGACTTAACACAGATTATGCTGCAGTATGAATCCATAATTTCCATTAAGTGTTGATCAAGCAAAATGCAGACAAGTATTGCACCAGCAAGAAGTAACCCATGCACAAGAAACATGGAAATAAATATAAACAGCAGACTACATTCGCTACAAAGTAAATTCAGAAACAAACCTGAAACTGTTTGATGCGGGTCAAAATCTTGTCAATAGCGTCACGGCACCAGAGCCTGAGATCTGTCACAATTTGGTCATTGCGGCTCCTAGCAGTATGCAGTTTCTTGGCTGGCTCACCAACCTTTTCAATCAGAGCTGCCTCAATATTCATATGCACATCCTCCCGGTCCTTTCGCCACTCAAATTTTCCATCCTGAATCAGCTTCTCTATTTGATCAAGCCCCTCTAAGATGATATCCTTATCACCAGCCGTTATTAAACCCTGCAACGCAAATGATTCAGAACTCCAACTCAAGTATGGTGAATTATCTATCACACGCAGGAGTACTGTTCACACAAGTACCCGTACAGTACTGCGTCAGTTGTTTTTGATAGAAGTACAGTGGGTTCTTATCTCCAGCTGCTGCTTATCCCCATTGTGAAAAGGTTCACAGCACACTGGTTCAATTAGCATCAGCAAAGTGCAAAAAACAAAAGGCAGGTGTTTCATCAAGCATTTGATTAACACGTTGAATAATCTTAAACCTTTCGATGACACGCTCTGATAGACTGAGACAACTAAACAAGTTAGCAGATTTAGAATTTTGCGGTCACACGGGCAGAACAATGGAGCTAGCAATTTAATCGAACACGTCGCGAGCGCATTAGCAGCGGATTAACCCCAGACTAAAAGTTTAAAACGCCCCAAAATTGCTTCGCCGCTGCTCGTCCAGAGCAGGCAACCGATTGCTCGAACACCTAGGCGGATCGAACTACTACCACGAACAACGCAAGCAGGTGGGTTCGGTGGAGCACGCGCATGCGGTACCTGGGCGGCGAGCATGGAGGCGTGGGCCTTGCTGCCCATGATGTCGTACTTGTAGAGCTGCCAGTCGTATGAGATGGACTCGGTGAAGCGCTCGACGGCGTCGGTGACGCCCTCCTCGAAGCGCCCGCCCCACAGCTTGTTCTCTTTCTTCTCCTCGCTCTCTGAGGACGCCATCGAGGTGGATGCCGCGGCGACGGCAGGGAAGGCGGGGCGGCGGAAGCGGCGGAGGGCGACGGCGCCGCGGGCGGGGAAGTCGAGGCGCGCGCCGGAGAGCCGGATGGGTGCCGGCGAGAGGAGGGACTGGGAGGTGGCGGCCATAAGTGTCGCGCCGGCGTTCGCTGCACCCACGGCTGTGGCGCGGCGGCGCGGCGGCGCGGTGAGGGTCTGAGGGAGTAGGTGGTGACTGGCGTAGCCTTCGTGGGGTTGGGCAATTGGGCTGGATTGTGCAAGTGTTTTAGGGCCGCACTTTGTGCTTTGTGTAGCTTAACCCGTTGACCGCTGCATTTGATTCGGGTTAAGAGGTGGGTTTATAGGGAATTTTTAATTTATTTTAAAAATATATGCATAAAAATAATTATTGTTGCAATCGCCGGGATCTAAACACACCCTCATTAATGCCATGACTCTCCAAGAACACTTGTGATTTGACTGTAGCAGTAGACGATCGTTTACCAAAGTTCTCGAGAAGTTGGGATTTGTTTAAATTTATATCCAAGTTATACTTTTCAAAATGTTGGTAGTGCTAGTATAGTTTGGTTGCTACCTGGTTTATTGCTAAAATTTTGGAAGTGCTAGCCCATTGAATGCAAAAAAAAAAAAAAAATGGTAACGCATATTGGTTTGTCTATAGTTAGCATCAAACCAAATAATACCCGTGGCAACTCTACCAGTTTTTTTCTTCAAACCAAATGGCTATGAACAGAGCAAGCCCTTACTCTTTCTTATAAATTGCATGCACTTCAAAGTTCAAACAGACTGATGCAAAACTTACCGTCTCGGCCAGCATGACAGCGTGGACGCGGCTGCTGGCAATGTCGTGCGCCCACAATTCATCAGCCTCCCCAGCCACAGGAGGCCCGGTAAAGCGCTCGCTGGCCTTGTCCGTCTCCGCGTTGCCGTTAAGCCACAGCCTTGCCGGCTCCGTGGACTTCACTGCCGCCGCCTCCCTCTGCACCATTACCGCCCGTTTCGACGTCCGCGGCGGCGGCTCGTTGTTGCCGTACTCGAGAGACGACTTCACTGACGACTCCGCGGAGACGTCGGTCGAGCTCCCAACCATCTCGATGAGCCCGACGTCGTGCGCCGACAGCCGCTCGTCGGTCGCCACCTCGACGATCTCCAGCCCCTCCACCTGCTCCGGCTGCTGCCATTGTGGAGGGAATGGTGACGCTGATGAGCTCGTCGACTGCTTGCCCGGCCTGGGTGTCGCCGGTATTCTGTTGGGCGGCGCCGGCGAATTAGTGCTGCAGTTCTCGGTGACCGCAGGGGAGGGCGGCTGTGTCACGGAGGGGGCCACCGCTTGCGTCTTCTCGGGCGACGGAGAGCGCGGCCAATGGGTCACCAACGACGGCGCCGGCGTGAGCGCCTGGCGTCGGATGCTCACCGCAGCGTTGTCATTCCGCTCCTTATTCTTCTTCTTGAGGAAGCACGAGCGGATGGACGGGAGGCGAGGCTTCCCGTGCTTCTTCTTCTTCTTCTTGCTGTGTTCGGCAGGGCCGCCACCCTGGTTTGGCATGGCGTAGACGAAGAAGGACGGCTCCTCGCTCTCGTGCTCGGCGCCGTCGACCGGCGCGTCACGGACCCTGGACGGCGTCCGGGGCGTGCTGCGGCCACGGCCGCGGTCGCGTTGACCTCGGCCGCGGCCGGGGCACCGGAAGAGGCACCTCAGCGGGTTGAAGCAGCACGGCGCGGCACGATCGCCTCCGCCAGCGCACTTGCACCTGGCGCGGCGTTGGGACGACCGCCCGCGAGGCGTCGCCGTCGACATAACTCGCTCACACCGAACGTCGGGGCACCGGAGCTCGATCGAGCCGTGGAAATGTAGCAGGCTAGCAGCGCGCTTACCTGTTCGTGGCGTGGTAGACTGGAGCTTCACTTTTGTTGCGCCTGCGTGCATGGCTAATGTCCTACTTGCAGTGCACTACCACGGCGGCAGCCATGGTCGTGGACGCTGGGTGGCGAGCTCGTTTCGGGGCCCGGGGATCGTGACGCTAATCGGTGCGCACGATTGTCATTAGTGCAGTTAATTAATTACTCCATCCAACTAAGACGCAGTGGACCATCATAGCGTCAGCCCGTTAGTTCGTACCGGCCCAGAACTATCAAGCCCATCCCGCAGCCAGCCCACACGCAAACTCCATCGCACCACGTGGCGCTGATCTCAGATCCTTCGTCCTTATCCACCTAGCGGAGAAACCGGGCCCACCTGTCGTAGGGACTCGCCAGTCGCCACCGGGCAGCAAAACCGCGGCCTAATCCCGGTGCGTGCGAGACGCAAAACCGCGCGCGGGATCGTGCGAGCCCCGCACGCCGGCCGCCGCGACGCCCGCTCCGCGGAACTTAAATCTCCCCCGCGGGCCACGTCCCCATCCGAAAGTTCTAGCAGTGTCCCACGCAATCGTCACAGGAGAGGAAGAGAGACAGGAGAGTACAGAGTACTACGAGCATGGACGGCGCGACGGAGGGGACAGGCCGGCGTATACTGGTGGCGGTGGACGAGGGCGACGAGAGCGTCCACGCGCTGAAGTGGTGCCTCGGAAGCTTCGCCAAGCGCGGCAGCGGCGGCGTGTCCCCGCCGGACACCATCATCCTGCTCTACGTCCGGCCGCCTCCTCCCACCTACTCCGTGCTCGACGCCTCCGGTACGTGCGCGCGCCCGCGCGCCATGCCACTAGCTCGCTTTTCTCGCATCGGTCGGCGACCGTTGTTTGACATTGACAGGCATGTGCCGTAAGCTATGGTAGGCTACGTGTTCTCCGACGAGGTGACCGCTGCCATTGACGGCTACAGCAGGGAGGTGGCGGAGGCAGTGGTGGAGAAGACGCGGAAGATCTGCACGCTCTACGGCAAGGTTGGTGGTCACAGTTCAGCGATTTTTCATATGAGCAGCCATTCGTGATCGATTCGACCACCCGTTGATCGAATTTAGTGGCGATGTGGTTCTTGTAGGAGGGGGACGAGGATGACCAAGAGATGAAGGTGGAGGTGAAGGTGGCGGTCGGCGACGCCAGAAGCGTCATCTGCGAGATGGTGAACAAACTAGGCGCCGACGTGCTGGTGATGGGGAGCCATGGCTATGGCCTCTTCAAGAGGTCACTAAAACGATCTCGTTCTCTGTCTCATAAGCCGTCAGAGCAGCTAGCTGCTTTCCTAATATTCCTATATATATCTGCTTTATTCTGCTTGCACTCTCAACCTGTCAGTCAGTCAGTGTGCTGCTTAATTATGCTATTCCCGTTGGTTTTGCAGGGCTCTCCTTGGGAGTGTCAGTGATTACTGCGTCAGGAACGCGAACTGCCCAGTTCTCATCGTCAAGCCATAGCTGTCACTCCAATGCTTGTAGTTGCGCAGCACCGTCCGGCGTCGTTTTCGCTTGTGTTCTGCTCTGTCTATTTTACTTGTTTTTTACTTGGTTGGTTCACATCTAAACAGCCGGAGAAAGACTTGCTGAATGACAACTCGGAAGTCTGAAGTTGTCCAACAACGTGTAAATGGAACTTCTACTGTCTTATGAATTGTGAGTTCGTTCAACTTTTCTGTCATTGGGTTCTACCATTTGCAATTGAGATCACCCGCTTCAGTCGTTAGTATGACTGCAGCTGTACCCGTCATAATAACCACCGTTGGATCAAAAGATAGGGATCCAGATTATCCTGTGAATGACTGATTGCCACTCATCACTGTCTTGGGTTTTCTGGGCCGTGTAGCTAACTAGCTATTGTTGCTTACACGTTACGATCGACAAGGCGACCAAACGTAGTTTTCTGGGCCGTGAGCTATACATTGTTTGGTTGTTCCTATGGGCTTTACTAGTAGCATGTCATCAAAGTTTGAAACGTTCTTTCGTTCAAAACGGTCCGGCCCCTGGTTGTGTTCTTGCTCCGCTGACGAGGTCGAGGGCTCAGTGTCATACTTAATTGGGCTACACGGATGATCCATTGACCTATTTTTATTTACTGGAGTTTGTCTCAGCAAAGCCGTACGTTAATGGCACTGAAGACCCATTATTTTAGCTGGAACTAAACTCTGAATTTTGCTATGCTCTGAAGTTTGAAATACGGTACCATTGACTGCTGTTGCTACTGCTACTTTCGGGCGTCTTTGGCATTTCAAACCTGCAGCGTCTAAAAAAGAAAATTTCAAAACGAACATCTATCTATGAACTGGAGAAGAACTGGAGAAGAAAATGGCTTTAAATCGGAATAATATCGTAGCATGTTTTTCCATTTTTAAAACGAAAGATCTTACCATGATTAATCGAGCATAGATATGTAATACTGCAATACGTTGCACCTTTGGATATGAACAAGATATCACACCTAAATTAACCCTGACCAACCATCCCGTTGTGAGGTTGCAACTAACGCGATTACACAAGAATCTCTGCAATATCTATCGTCTTGCTCTTAGATAACGCCCGTAAATTTTCTTCAGATTTTTATAGACTAACATGTATACCTCACCCGTCAACTAATGCATGCAACACAACAGTATCGCTTGAGCCATAAGCGAACTGTCCTTTTCGAACAGGAGAGTTAAAAAAAAAAGAGAGAGACGAACTTTAGTAGCTCCATACCAAACCAGAGGTTGTTGGTTCCACTGGCAATGCCCGGTCCATGGTGCTTAATTAGATTAGAAGTGCCGGCTGGTCCAAGTAGAAGATAAAAAATTATATTAGACTGTATGATCAGAATCGTGTCTCGACAAACTGAAGCTTCGTACTTGGGTTGGTACACATCCCTCTCCGATAAATCAACCGAAACTATGATTCCATCGACCGTCACTAGAACATGCAAAGACATGATATTCTGGAAGAAATGTTGTCAAAGCCGTTTATAGCTACTAAACAATCACAGCAGTGTAAAGCCTTCATAAATGTTGGCGGCATAACCATCAAGATAATTGGCAATGCTAGTCTCGGAACAAGCAAAGGATACATCCGTCTATCACAAAGCGGTTTAGAAAAATTCTTCTTTCTCAATGGTGATCTACTAAAGTTATGGGGCTATTTTGCCGAGTTCCATAGAGAGAGTTATCTACCCACCTGTGTCGTTTCAGGTATAGGTACCCTTTATCGAAGGTTGTTCGTTCGTAGGATCCTGTCGGGTATGGTGGTCTCGTTTAGGTGTAGTGAAGACTTGGATCGCCATACTCCATCATGGTGTCAATGGAAACTGCATGTAGTATTCAAAGACTGTTAGGACATGAGAGTCCAGAGTAAGGTTTACATAAAAGGAAGGTTGGCAAAGACTGCACTTTGCAGCAATGATGTTTGCAAGTAGAAGCATGGCAATTTGGTACCAGAATCACAGGAACAAAAATATTGAACTCGCCATCACGGCAGGACCAGCATTTGCTGAGTAGTTCACAAAATTCCAATTTCTTGCTGCCCGATTTTTGACCTCAACGTCTTCCTCCTTGTAACGATGAGGGATGCTGTACGTATATACACTCGTCCGATATTATCACAATTCATTTTATGATTTTTTTTCTTCTGAAAATCTGTCACCGATACAATGAACAGAGACAGAATGACATAAATATTACATGTCCATTTAACGAGATGTGAAAGCACGAAGCATCGAAGCAGTCTAGCTATCAAAGACGCGTAGTTAGCTGAACCCAGCGATGACCTGCTCACTTTTGATTTATCAAATGCAACACTGGCAGTTCTTGCTTTCGTGAGAGCACGCACACGAAGATCTCGTCAGATGCAAGACACGATCCTGAATTATTGCACGAGCTACTCTGCTTGTGAAAAAACAGAGTCAGCCATTTTTGCAACGAAAAACAATTTCTAGGTAATATTTTTATATTTATATTTAATAAATTTTACGGTACACCAGAAATATTATGAAACGTTTATTTGTTTTGATCTAATGACTAAGATTAAAGATGGTGGCATGTCATCCTTGATTTTTCTACGCAAACTTTCTAATTTTCTGCGCTAACTTTCTAATTTTCTGCGCAGACTTTTCAATTATCTGTAGGTCATCAAGTATTTTTAATTTTAGTTTATTTTTAATCCTAACTAAAATCAATGGTCTAGATTAATTTAAAGTTTTACTATTTCTTATGAGGTAAATATTGTATCGTAACGTAGCGCTTATATTTAAAATGATTCTATGCAGGACTACAAAAAATTGATAAAAAACTTTGAATAATATCATAAGATTAGGTTATGCAATTTCAATTCTCCCGTAGTTTTTAAACCTGAGCCCAAACAAGCAAGCAGCCTCTACTTCGACTCTCTTCCAAGTAAGAGAGGAGAGGAGCACTAACGGTAAAGTGGTCGCACGTCACCCTCGGAGCTGAGACAAAAAGTACGCATGCATCCAGCCCAAACCGAACTCACTACCATAGTATACCATCCGCCAACCAAACCAATTAATCCATTCTTTAACCCTGTCCATTTCTCATCCGCTGCCTCTTAATTTGTCGTCCTGATCTACTGTGATCTGTCTTCTTTCCAGATATTTTCTCTGTTACTTTTTCGCCGACCTGTAGCTGTAGCTGTAGCTGTTACCCTGCCCGTTACGGCTGGAACCATTGTGTGCACAGTGCAGCGTGCCATTGTTCCCACGAACCTTCCAAAGAAAACGTCCTTTTTTGCGTGCAGTGACCAGATGTGTTTTTCTCTGCGAGTTGAATACGTGGGGAAGTGACGGTGCTGCGTATCGAGGACGAGTCAACGCGCCAACGACCTCACGAGAGGAGGAACGGGAGCGGTTCGGTTCAAACCGAACTACCTGCCATTTTTTTCTCGCGCCAACTAAACCCCTCGAGGCTTTTTTTTTTCCTTTTTTTGTCGTGGAGTATTCGCCCCGACGACCACGAAAATCACTAGGAAAATGTTTTTTTCGCTTACGTGATCCCACCACCACCACCCGCCGTTTTAATACCCTCCGGCTCAGCCATCCCTCTCCTCCCCGTCGCGCCATTAGCAGAAGCTTGGCTGCTTGCTTGCTTGCTTGACCAGTTGACCCGCGGTGTGGCGCGTGGCGAGAAGCGTGGGTGCATCGTAGATGGGCAATCTTATATCGTCGGGCCCGGCGGTGGGGACTAGAGGCGGCGGGAAGGTGGTGATGGCGGACGGGAGCGTGCGCGCGCTGAGCGA